>JAANYP010004615.1:0-467362 GCA_020465985.1 Centrapalus pauciflorus | reverse complement strand
AATGGAGATATCCACATCAACTATCCCAGCCTCCCAACAAGCTGAGGATATTGAAAGACAGGAGTCCTCTCCACTCCATACTGTGTCCACACTGTCCCCCACTCTTATCTCCTCACACCCTGAGTCTGCACGAGGTGCCCACGCTGCTGATATAGACCAATCAGCAGCTCAGCCTCAAACTTCTGTTCCCCATGATTCAGCTGTTCAACACCAAACAGCTGCTGAGGGACCACTATCCCAAGCTGATGAACCTCAGGGATCATACCATCCCTCTGGTGAGGCTGCTCCCTCAATGCAAATTCCATCAGCAGGTTTCACCACTGCTCATGTCGAAATGCATATTCCATCTCCCAATGATGAGGTGCCTTTAGACCAAGGCACTGCAGAGGGAACCACCACTGGTCTTCATGAGGGTGTTGCAACACAAGCAGCATCTGAAAGGCCCAAAACATCATCACCTTCTCCTGGTGATGCAGCTACAGCCGCTGCTGAAGGACCTCTTGATCCCTCTAACCTGGGCCATCTTACTTTTGCTCAGGCTATGGAGCTTCTATCCCAAGTCCCTATTCCCTCTCCATCACATCCTCATACACCAGCCTCATCATCATCATCTCCCTCTACCCACTCCAAACAATCCACCCATACACCACCATCTCCCAAAGACCTGCCTTTGAAGGATCAGCTTTCTTTGCTGACCAACAAAGTTGGTTCTTTGGAAAACACTATGCACTCCCTACCATCCATCATCTCAGACTCTGTGTCTGAGCAGCTCAAAGGATTCTTTGATATGTTTAAAGAATCCTTCCCAGTCACTCCCCAAACTGACAACTCTCCACAGCTGATTGCACTCACTGCACAGCTGCAAACTGTATCCACCTCTCTCTCCTCTATCCTCTCCTTACAACAGGACTCTGTTTCCTCCATGTCAGCCATTTCCCAACAGCTGTCATCTATCCTCACTTCTTGCAACTCTACTCTTCCTAACACTTTGGCCAGCTTACAGACCATCATTGGTTCCCTATCCAACTCAGTATCATCAGACCTTGCTGATGTGCGAGATTCACTAGAACTTCATCTTGCACAGCTGCAATCTCTGCTGTTCACAGCGTCTGATAGGGAAAATCTTCTTAAGTTGACCACTCTTGCTGATTCCCACACATCTTCTCTTCAAACCTGTCTTTCCCAACTTAGTGAGGTGACGGATAACTTGGCTTACTTAGTGAACAGCCTTGTTGGTCCTAAATCCTCTAAACCTGCTGGCAAGCCTGCTGACTTTGTGTCTTCAGGCAGACCAGGTGTTGAAGTCGCTGCTTCATCTCCTTCAAATGGGGAGAAGTCATCTGCCTCGAGACTAAGTATAAGGGGGAGAAGACCTCTTCTCCTAAGGAGATACCAGTGTCTGCAACTCACACTGGTCAGCCAGCAGAGATTTTTGAAACAGGTGCTGCTGAAGGTGCTTCTCAAGCTACTATGCCTACTCAGGCTGTCTCTCCAAACCCTACTAAGTCTAAGGGGGAGGAAATCATTCCTGAGGACAGGCCTAGCAGCAAAAGGAGGCACCTTATTCTATCAGAAGAAGAAGAAGAAGAAATTCTTGAAGCTGCTGTCACTAAAGCAGCAGCTAAAGGAAAAGAAACGGTAGCTAAGGATCCTATGCAGCAGAAACAGGCAGAAATGCAATTTCACAAGACCAGAGCCAAAGAGATGGGCCTCCCTATGCACAAATACTTTGAGTTTAGGGATGAACAGCTTCAAGCTCTGGAGGAATTAAGAAAAGAAGAAGAATCTGCCAAAGCTGCTAAGTCCTTTGCCCTCCAAGAAGCAAAGAAAATTAAAATGTCTACCTTGGAGGTGCAAAAGAAAATAATGGAAGCTGCCAGGAATTCAGCAGGAGAAAAAGAGAAGGAAGTAGAGAAAGGTACTCAGGTCTCTGTGACCAAATCAATAGTACCCTTTGCCAGAGCCAAATTCCACTTTGACAACTTGGCTAGAAAGAAATTTCATGATGTTGCTACTAGAAGGCTTGCCAAGGAAGCAATTGTCAAAGCTGTTCCCATTTCAAGAAAAGGCACACAGTGGAAACTTCAGATCACCAGGATGGGTGCAACAGGCCCTGAAATGGAATCCTACGATCACACTGATGTTGCACAGATGGGATACAGGGAATGGGTGGAACTGGCAGTTGCCCTGAGCCAGTCTAAGTCAGAAACGGCTAAGAATATCAGGGCATACATCAAGAAGCTGATGGAGAGAGTAAGTGAGCTGGGCCTGATTCCAAAAGAAGTAAAAGAGGGTGTCTCTGTGACATACCCCAAAATAAAGGCCAGAAGGACAAAGAAGGATACAGAGATGGAGCTTCTCCTTACGCTGATTGAACAGGGCGACTATGCCCTTGAAATAAAAGGAGTTGATCATAGTCTGCCTAAAGGAATAGAGTTTGAGGATGGCAAGATTATTGAAGAACCTGAGCTGGGGGCATTTTTTGTAGATCCCCTAACTCAGAAAAAGTGCTTCCAAAGGGCCTCAGAACTATACAAGGTTGATCTGAGACAACTTGCCGCCTTCAGACTTGTAGTTTCTTTCAGGCAGTCTAGCAAATGGAGAGCAGCCATCTGGGATCAGCTCAGAGGCTTCTATAAAAGAGGGGAGCTCAATGATCCCAAGTTCATGATCATCAGAAGTGAAGTTGAGGAACTTGAGGATACAAGGGAAGAATTGGAAAGGATGGTTCAGGATCCTTCTCCACTGATATGAAGTCCATCTACCATCTGGGTAGGTGAAGAATGGAAGCTGTTCATCAGTTGGACAGGTTTCCCATTATTTGCTCCCAACTCAAACAGTCCAAACATCTTGTACATTAGTTGTACAACCTGTACATTAGTTGTACAACCTGTACATTAGTTGTACATTATTACATAAGTTGTAATTTTTGCTTTTACATTAGTTGTAAAATACATTAGTACATTAGTTGTACTCTTGTAAGAACATGTGTTGTTCTAGTATAGTCAAGAATCAGTGTATATATAAACTGATCTTTTACTTTACTGTAATGTTGTAATTTTATTTCAGCAAATGTACTGTAAAAATATATAGTGATTTTTGACAAGACCAGCTTGAACTGGTTATTGCAAATAGGGGGAGATTGTTAGGCACAAAAAGGTCTCAGTCAAACCTGTTCTACATCTGAGGGGGAGATTTTATAATCAAACCTGTTGATGCATTTGAAGGTTGAATTTAAGGCCTGTTATATGCCTTATTGAACCTGAAAATGATTTGCAAATTCAGTCTAAAGCTGTTCTATATGTTGCATGTGTTGCAACTAAGACAGTTTGTCCAAGCTGCTCTGTCTGCTGAACAGGCTGGACATAAACTGTCTACGCTGCTCTACACTGTTGAGTAGCTTGGGCATTTTTAAAGTGTTCTGTTCTTTGTGAACAGAACCTGTTCTTTGTGAACAGGCTAAACACTTTATGGAATTTGTTTCCAAGTCATCATTTATTGTTTTTGACTACAAGATCAGTTTACAAAGTCGAAGACAAAGTGGAAAACAGAACTGCTCAGCCTGCCCACGCTGTTCTGTAACATGAAGACAAAAGGATATTTGAAAAAGGGTGACAGACCTTTTTCTTATATCAAAATAGGCCTTTACAGGGAAGAAAGACGCAAAGTTGACATTCCTAAATTAGTTAAAGGCAATGCAACAGTAGACAAAGTAAAAAGACAAAAGTTCTGCACATGTGAAGACAAGTCTGCTTTTCAGAAAAGTGCAGAAAAGGTTATGTTGTCTTTTCAACAAGACTTTTCCTTTTCATTCTGTCCAATGAAGATGTTTCTCTGAGATCCTCTAAGT
The DNA here is from genome assembly GCA_020465985.1 of Centrapalus pauciflorus. Lineage (NCBI taxonomy): Eukaryota > Viridiplantae > Streptophyta > Magnoliopsida > Asterales > Asteraceae > Centrapalus > Centrapalus pauciflorus. Next base: position 463,512 of record JAANYP010004615.1, on the reverse strand, counting down.
GAGTATAAAAGGAAGCTTCTAAGGTCAGAAAGAGATGTGAAGAAAGCTAAGTGCTTAAACCAAGAGTGAACGTGCAAGTGTGATCTTCATGCATGCAAGTCTTCTGTAAACCAGCATCTGTGTGTCTAAGCTGTTTTACCTAAGCTGTTCCTTAAGTCTTGTAAACACAGTGAGTGCTTCTTAGTGAGTGTATTCATTGTATACTAGTTCAAGTCTGTCTTAGACTAGTAAGCATACTGTTGTATCTGTCATCTCAGCTTGAACTATTCCGCATTCAAGCTTGTTTGTAATTAACAAATTGTTGATAATACATACAAACATTGAGAAAAGAGTGTGTAGTTTTTAAATTGCTGTATTCACCCCCCCTCTACAGCTTATAACTATATACTCTGGGAACCTCTCGGGACATAAAATATTGGTTTAAACTGAAAACTTGAATAAAAAATCGAATTTTTTGCCGTTTTTCGAACTTGCGGCGCTCGAACATAGGGGTATTAGGGTTTGTTCGAATTTGTCAGAAATTCGAATTTGTCAGAAAATACGCTCCTCTCGAATTTATTTTAGGGTTTCATTCGAATTTGACTGAGATTCGAATTTGCTAGCATTCGAATTTGTCTGGATTCGAATTTGTCAGAACCTCGAACTTGTCATATTTTCGAATTTATTGATTTCGAACATAATGAATTTCGAATTTAATTTTAAACAAATTTATTATTAAACTAATTCGAACTTACTCAAGTTCGAAAGAGTTGATTTTAAATTAATTTCAAATTAAATCAATTAAGTTCGAATTTAAAAAGTTCAGAAACGATGATTAGTTTGCAAAAGTTAATTGAAATGGATCACGAAGTCGGTAAGGCAAATCCACCACCCAAGCTGATGAGGTTGGAAGATTATTACTGGTGGAATGATACATTTGCCGATTTCGCTCGTTTTAATGACATGCGAATGTGGATCTGTATCGACAAGGGATACATTCCTCAAATTTCTAAGAAGAACTCAAGTGTGATGTCACGTCTAGGTAGTCGACGACCACCGGTGTCTCTCAGACAAAATGACGGACTTAGGAATAATTCACCGAATAGATCCCCTAGTCAATCAATGTCTGGCCCCCAATCCATCATTAGGAATAATACACCTAAGAGGAGTCACACTCTAGTTGGGTCTAATTCTCCTAATAGACATAAGACACCAGGTAGAGCCCAGAACTATCAAACTGAGATGTACTATAACAGAAATTATTCAAGGGCTGAACCGCAAAGACCAACCCAAAGGTCGAGAATGGATGTTAATCATGCAACTCCACAACAGGGTTCTCAATCAAAAACCCAAGTCACCTGAAAGGAGAGATGGGTATTTGAAAGAGTTCAAGTTTGTGGATGAGGATGGTATTACCAAGTCAGTCATGGCTTGGGTTCCCCGTGATAACTAACTTTTTTTGTTTAGTCTGCAGCAGTTAACTATAGGTCCTAATAGCCAATGGTTTATGGATAGTGGTTGCTCTCGACACAGGACAGGGGTACAAAGGACGAAACAGCAGGCATGCTGATTGGGTCCTTAGACTAAGTGGAGAAGTCTTACGGGAAAAGGGTAAAGTGTGGTAATTGATATAACAATGTTGGTAATAACAATTATGCGAATCTTCAACTCAAAGCATTTGATCATGCTTTGAGTTGTTAGTTCAACTAAATGACATACGTAATCCAGAGTAACTTGACCTTAGTAGTTTTTCTTGCGGTTTATAGTAAGTTAGTAGTTTAGTATATTTTCTTTCTTTTTATAGTGAGTTAGTAGGTTAATTTATTAGCTTATCTTAAAAATGAAAAACAAAAGAAAAAAGAGAGAAAACCATAAAAATTTCAAAAAAAAAAAAAAGAGAGTATCGAAAAATGAGTTAAGTCTTAAAGACATAGGTTAAAAGTGACGAAAATTAGCACAGTCGATGCAATCTCTAAGTATAAGCTTTCACACATAATGCACCTTAAACTCCAAGTGATATACATTTTCTTGTTTGATGTGTTGGTAGGCATAATACACAAAGGGAATCTCAAAATCTAATAAAATATTCAAGAAAAAGTCTTATGAGTAACTAACTTAGATGTATGACCAAATGGTCTTAATTTCTATGTTAGAGACATACAGACAATGATTCTAAATGAGGTATGCAATTTTTCTGGGGGATGTATAGCAACATCAAATACATCTTAAAAGAAAGAAAAGAAAAGAAAATTTTTGATAAAAGAGAGAGTCAAAACAAGTCGCTTTGTTGTACGTAAGTACAGACCTGTCACCTCTGTTTTGACTCGAGTTAGTAAGATAAGTCGCTTTGTTGTATGTAAGTACAGACATGTCACCGTTGTCTTGCTAGCTTTAAATAAACTTTAAGACAAACTAAGACACTCTTTTGTATGTAAATACAGAACTGTGCCCGACGTTTGTCTTTTAAAGAAAATTTGCAATACCGAAAAGTTATAATCATTGTGTGTCTGCCTTGATCATAGAAGTATGTCTAAGTATGGGCCACGTAAGGTAGTTTCTTGATAAATAAAAAGGCCAAGGGATATTCCAAAGTGTAAAATGTTTAAAGGGAAAATTATACCAACAATCGACTTGGTTTGCATTTCACGACAAACAATCAAAGGAGTCAAAAATTCCTAAGTGTGAAAGTGTAATATTGAAAGTGCGTATTGACACCGCTATCTGATTGAACCTTTCTTTGACTTTCTCAAAAAATATTCTGTTAGTATAGATCAAAATTTTAAAAAAACTTTAGAGTAGCTTAAGTTTAATTTTTGTTCAATATTTTATTTTATTTTGTCTATTTTATTTTAAGTAGGAAAAAGGTCAAAAGTTACTAGGATGCATTCTAGTTGGAAAAACAAAATTTGTGTGATAATCAGTTGCTAAAAGTGAAGGGTTACATGATAAGTTGAAAAAGTTGAAAATTGTTCAAAGTTTTTCAAAACTTACGATAAGTTGAAAAAGTTGAAAATTGTTCAAAGTTTTTTCAAAACTTACGATGGTGTGACTGTTTAACGAAGGTAATGACTGGTTCTCTCGAACTTAATTCTAGTATTTGGTTTACGTTCTAAACCATCTAAGAATGTAAGTAAGGAGAGTTTCATTGCATTTTTATCATTGAATACCGGATTTTAATGTCCTACTAACATATTATGACTTGTTTCATGTGTTGATTAAGTCTATATAGTGTTAGAATTGGAGTTTTTACAGATTCTTCTACTGAAAAAGGCGATTTGTGAACTTCAACATCTTAATGCCCAGTTGGATCAGACAGAGACCGATCAGCAGCAGCAGATTGCAAATCTGGAGGCTATACTGGAGGAGTTGTTGAAAGATCGTCCATCGCAGGGGGAGAAATTGTAGAGAAGTCAAAGAAGATGGCCTGAACAGTGAGCCTGAACAGTGAGCTGGCAAGTCAAAGAAGATGGCCCGAACAGTGAGCTGGAAAATCTTTCAAGACAACAATTTGCTCAGCTTGCTGATCCTCAGGGGGAGTCGGTGTTCATAGCCGCTGACAAGGGAAAAGACAAGGATTCAGATACGGCTAAAGTAACTGAAGATAAGGTCTGATCGGAGCATTGTCAGAGTTAGATGAAGATGAAATGAGGTTCGTCTTCGAAGATGACTTAGAACAGGAGGATCTTGAGGATTGAGCGTTTATTCCTAAAGATATACCTGATTGGAAGTCACTCGATGAAGGTGTTATGAATGAAGATCAAAATGTGACAAATCTAGAGATGCTAAAATCTGCACTAAATGATGAATCAGATTCTGAAGTGTGAAGTGATTGATTTAGCTTGGAAGGACCTATTAAATCTAGGAAGACGATTCTTATGCTGAGGAGTTTGCAAAAACTATCAGAAGAGAGGGTCGTTCAGGAAGATTTGAGAAATTAATCTAAGAGTTGGTAGAAGAGGTGTAGTTCAAATAAGAAAAGGTGATTTCGGTATTCATAGAGTAATGAATATCTACTAGAAGCTATCGTCAAGGGGGAGTCTGTTTATACACCCGATGTGACAATAGCTATCTAGTTTCGGTATGCATAGTCTCTAAATCTGATAGTCTATTACGATCAATGAACAACAACTAGAAGCTATCGTCAAGAGAGAGTCTGTTGTTACATGTGGTGTGCCGATAGCATTCTAGTTTTGTTATTGATATCATGACTGTGTATGATGTTTACATTTGCATGGTAAGTTCTAGACTATCATATTAAGTTCTAGAATAAGTTCAAGAACAAGTTCAAAGGAACAAGTTCAAAGACAAGTTCAAGAATAAGTTCAAAGGGTAGAGTTTGAACTTAGTGAGAACAAGTTCGTGAGGAGCGTCTTCACGAACTTGTCCTCTATATATTGAACTTTTCATTGTGAAATCAGATATCTTTGACGGCTCAGAGGTTCTGTCGAACTTGAGAGCAAACAGAGCATCCGGGTGAAGAAACTTTTGCAGAGAATTAAGGCTTAGGGAGATAACGAACTTGCAGAGGTTTTTGTGTGTGTTCTTGGAGAGAATCACGTGTCGGGGCGTTTAAGTTTACGTCTATCATCGCGTGTGTCTCCGTGTTCCATGTGGGTGATCATTCCGTCAAACCGCTAACAAGGATTCCGCACTCGTTGGACGGCGTCGCGTCAAGATAGGATTCATAGGTAGGTAACCGTACATCTTTTGGTTAGCTCACATTCCTTAGAAGCTTCATTTTGTACTCTCTCAGAGAATACTGGTGAACCTTCCTCATTGGATGCAGAGATAGCTGAGTGCCTTTCCAAAAAGACAAAACTGCTTTTCTGCACATTCTGACAAAACAGCATTGTCCCTATGTAGCAGAATCTTTGTCTTTTCCTTTTTGTCTCTGTTGCAGTTTGCTTTACCTTAAAGAGAATGTCAACTTTAATCCTTTCCTCTTCTTGTAGAGCCATTTTGATATAAAAAATGGTCTGTCACACATTTCAAATATCCACTTTGTCTTCATGTATCAGAACAGCTTGGGCAATGTAAGCAGCTTCTGATTTTCCACTTTGTCTTCGACTTGCAAACTGATCTTTTCGTCCAAGACAATACATAATGACATGGAAACAAATTCCATAAGGTGTATAACATGTTCACAAAGAACAGAACACTTAGTTTTGGTCCAAGCTGCTCAATAGACATGAGCAGCGTAGACAGTTTATATCCAGACTGTCCAACAGAATAGGACAGTTTGGGCAATCTGCCTAAGTTACAACTAATGTAACAGGGTAAACATCTTTGACTTATATTGCAAATCACTTTTCAGGTTTCAATAAGGCATTAACATGGCCTTAAATTATACCTTCAAGTACATCAAACATGTTTGATTAATAATCTCCTCCTAAGATGTATGACAGGTTTGACTGAGGCCTTTTTGTGCCTAACAAGCGCTGATCACTCTGTAAGCCGTTCATGAAACCTGTGTGTCTATACTAGTTAACTTAATAACACAGGGTGTGCTAAAATAATCATCATCATGCCCATCGTGTTTAATAAGTTCCACTCTGGGTGAAGTGGAAGCTTTGGAGTCCTCTTCCTCAGCATTGGAATGCATAAGATCATCAAAGCTGAACTCTCTTGATACTGATTCAGGAACAACATTTATAGAATCATTCTTAGACTCCTCAAAGGTGACATTGCTAGATTTATCTATCGCCTTTCTTTTGTAGTTGTATACTCTATAGGCTTTAGAAACAGTAGAGTGTCCAACAAACACACCTTCATCAGCTTTGGGTTCAAATTTGGCCAGCTGGTCCCTTTGAATCAGGATGAAACAGGGACATCCAAACACATGGAAATAGCTTATATGTGGCTTTCTTCCTTTGAGTAATTCATAAGGAGCCTTATTGAACCTTTTTACCACTAAGGATCTGTTTTGAGTGAAGCATGCAGCGTTGACAGCTTCAGCCCAAAATGATGAAGGCAACCCTGATGCACACAACATGGTTCTAGCAGCTTCAATGAGAGTTCTATGTCTCCTTTCAGCAACTCCATTTTGTTTTGGAGTCCTTAAAGCTGAAAAGTTTTAAGAGATCCCTCTTTCTTCACAGAAGTCTTTAAGAATACTGAATCTGAATTCAGTACCATGATCACTTCTAAGCAATTTGACTTGGGCAGAGTTCAGAACATCCATCTTCTTGATAAATCAAATAATTCCTCTGGCAGCCTCTCCTTTGGTCTTTAGGAAGATCACCCATGTAAACCTGGAGGACTCATCAACCATTACTAGAGTGTGTCTTCTACCTCCTAGACTTGGGACACTGACACGTCCAAACAAGTCCATGTGGATTAAGAAAAGAGGAGTATCAATAGAAAAATTATGCTTAGATATAAAAGAAGTTTGTTTCTGCTTGCCTTTCTCACAGGCTGTGTAGAGTTTATGCTTAACAAAAGTTATAGAAGGCAAACCTGTTACCAACTATTGCTTACAGAGTTTGATGATATTCTTGAAGTTCAGGTGTGATAGCCTTTTGTGCCATAACCAGTTGAGGTCTGCATTGCTCCTTGAGATGAAACAGGTTTCAGTTGTTGGATCAGCAGATTTCATGTTCACAACGTATACACCTTTCTTCCTTCGTGCACATAGCACAACTTTGTCTTGGGGATCCAGTATATACCCCAGGTGCTCATCAAAATTAACCTTGTAGCCAGCATCACAGAGTTGGCTAATGCTAACAAGGTTATGTTTTAGCCTTGACACATAGGCTACTCTTTGAAATATTGCAGCATCAGCTTGAAGGGTTCCATATCCTTCTGTGGATCCCTGAACATTGTCACCAAAGGTGACCTTTGGGCCTTTTTAAGGCCTGAGATCACTCAGCAAATCTTTGCAACCTGTCATGTGGCCTGATCAGCCGCTGTCCAAGTACCAAACCTGGCATGATTGTTTAACCTACAGAGTGTCATGGGAAAATATTAGTTTTTTGGGGAACCCATCATAAGGATGAGTTAACCTTCTTCAACAACATTTGTTGATGGACCACTAAGATCTACACTAATATTTCCAATTTGGATTCTATTAGCTTGGATACTCTCCTCAATGACCATGCTGGTTTTTTGCAATGTTGGAGCTAGCAGTGTCAACAGACCTTATGTCCTCAGTTTCAGGACAGTCTTTGGCCATATGAGTCTTCTTTCCACATATGTAGCATTTTCTCTTTTTAGACTTTTGGAAAGAAGCACTCCCAGAAACACATTCTGGTTTATCTTTGTTGGTTTTCTCAATAGGTTTTGACAAAGTCTCACTTGCTTTAGAGGAACCAACGGCTTGGGTGGAAGGTACAATAGCAACAACTTTGTCTGTGTCCTCTTTCCTCTTTTTGGGAGGGCAGAGATCAAACACAGGTTGTTTGATTGTCTTTTGTCCTTCCACAGGTTTGGGAAACTTATTCCCAGCTTTCTTAGGTTGAGCAATGGCTTTGCCTTTGCCTTTACAGAGATATGATGACTATTGCCTATCAACATAATCATTACTTCTTGTTTTAATAAAATATTTTCCTTCATTTATAACCAGTTTTCCACTATGATTTAAAAACTTATTTGAAATCACATCAGAATTGCTTCCAACATGAGACTTAACCCTGTTGAAAGCAGGTTGCTTTCCTTTTGAAAACTTTTTCTCAAAATGTTCAACATCAAAAGGGTTAACAGGTTTCTTCCCATCAGCTTTAGATCCAAAACCTGTCTGGTTGACAGGTTTAGTACCCAAAGCTGCAGTTTTAACTTGTTTTCCCTTATTTTGTTTATGTGAATTGGCAAGACACTTAGCAGGCTGATTTGATGGAGAACACATTCCATCATCAGTCTTTATAGCTTTTTCACACAAACTGTCAGTAATTTGAGGCTTGACAAACCTGTTTGTTGAAACCAGCTTACCATTTACTCTTTGAATAAAAGTACTTTGAAGCTCACCAAGAGTGGATAAGTCTTTTTCCAGATTATTAATCTCAACAATTGAAGCTGCTGTATCAAGATCTCCTCCAAGATAGGCTTGGATTTGAGCAGGAATCTGCTGACTGATACAGTGGTTGACTTTCTGAGTTGACTGGCACCAAGAGTCAACAATCTTTTGAAGCTTAGCATGCTTTGAGTCTCTCTCTCTCTTTTCTTCTAATAAAATGGTGTTGATGTGTTTTACTTCATCAAGCTCAGTTTTCAACTTATGAAAGTTGTTAAGTTCATTAGTTTTTGTTTCAAGATCAGTTTTTAACTTAGAGATCTCAGACTTCAAAGCATCATGCTTCTCAACAACAGCTTTTAGATCAACAAGCAAGTAATCAATCATTTTAACTTTTTTTCTCAGAGCTGTAATCCTTAAAATTTTGTACCTTATACATCATGGTGGGATTCTAGTTCTCTAAGGTGCTGAGAGCTTCAGCTTCAGCCAGGTCTTGTTTGAAGTTGCTTGTTGAGGAGACATCAGTGTTGGCCATCAGACAGTTGTTGTCCTCTTCATCAGATGATGAATCAGACTCATCCCAGTCACAAGTTTCAGCCATAAGTCCCTTCTGCTTGTTGGAAGCCACTGAGTCTTCCAACTTCTTCAGCTTAGCCATGGTCATTAGGTACTTAACACTGTGGCCATCTTATTTGTTTATCTTCTACGGTTTGGGGGAGGAGCCAACAGCTTTAGACAAACAGTCAGCAGCTATATGGCCTGTTTTGCCACATTTAAAGCACTCAGCCTTAGTTTTCTCAAATGTCTTCTTTTTTATGACACCTGATTTCTTTTTCAGCATCTTTCCACTAAACCTCTTCTTATTGAATATTCTGACAAGCATAGGAATCAGTTGCTCGTCATCAAACTCAGTATGAGTTTCACACACCTCATCCTCATACATTTCCTTCATTTCATCATCAGCCTGTTGATCAGCTTGTGTGAACACATCAAAAACCTAACCAGCAGGTTGTCTCACGCTGGCCACTAAGGCAGCACCTCTTTTGGACATCTCTAAGGCATTTCTTTTCTGTTTCCTTGATTGTTCATCATTTAGCAGGGATAATAGAGAAGTAATTCCATTCCTCAGGAAGTATGTCCAAAAATTTGTTCACCAAAGTTACGCAGTCTTTAGTGATCCCAACAGCTTTGAGATCCTTTATCAAGGCAGTGAACCTGGTGTGGGTTACAGTGAGTGACTCCTTTGGCTTTGCAAAGAACAGCTCATATTGTCTAACGAGATTGTTAATCCTGTTATCCAATGTGATAATGGGGCCATCATAGACAGTACACGAAGTATCCCACATTTCCTTTGCAGTCTTCATTTTCTCAACCTGTTTGAACACATCATCAGGTGGAGAGATGACAAGGTTGTTCCTGGCCTTTGCATCCAGGGCAACCAGACGTTTGTCTCCATCAGACCATTGAGATTTTGCCTTTGCAATGGTCCTGATTTCAGGAATAGCTCCTTCAGCAGCAGGAGTTGTAGTAGTAATAGAAGTTGGCACATAGGGACCTACCATCACTATCTCTGGTAGTTGTACATCCAGTTTCTCTAAATAGAGCATCTGTCTGCACTTTCAGCCAGAGGGGTTCTGATGATTGAACTTTGGAGGTATTGCCATTGACCCATTGTCATAGTAAGAAGAGGAACTGTAAGCACTGTTGTCCATGGTGGGAAATACGGAGCAATGAGAGATCTAGAGTTAACACACACTCTAAACTGCTCTGATACCAGTTGTAGGTCCCAAAAGGTTTCCCTAGTATGCTGTTATAAGCTGTAGAAGGGGGGGTGAATACAGCTAATTTAAAAACTTAACACACCTTTCTCAATGTTTGTATGTATATATCAAAAAATGTTAATTACAAACAAGTTTGAACTGCGGAATGGTTCAAACTGAGATGACAGAACAACAGATAGACAACTAATCTAAGACACACTTAGACCAGTTACAGTGAATTCACTCACTAAGATGTACTCACTGATTTTTACAAGACAGACAGACAGCTTGAACAAGAAAAGCTTGGACACACTCAACTGTTTTATTCTAAGCAGACTTTGCATGCATGAAAACACAATTCTTTGCACATTCAAGATATCTCTCTCTTGGTTATCTCACATTCCTTAGAAGCTTTCTTTTATACTCTCTCAGAGATTATTGGTGAACCTTCCTCATTGGATGCAGAGATAGTGGAGTGCCTTTCCAAAAAGACAAAACTGCTTTTCTACACATTCTGAGAAAACAACATTTGTCCCTATGTAGCAGAATCTTTGTCTTTTCCTTTTTGTCTCTATTGTTGTTTGCTTTACCTTAAAGATGAATGTCAACTTTAATCCTTTCCACTTATTGTAGAGCCATTTTGATATAAGAAATGGTTTGTCACCCATTTCAAATGTCCACTTTGTCTTCATGTATCAGAACAGCTTGGGCAGTGTAAGCAACTTCTGATTTTCCACTTTGTCTTCGACTTGCAGACTTATCTTTTCGTCCAAGACAATACATGATGACATGGAAACAAATTCCATAAGGTGTATAACCTGTTCACAAAGAACAGGTTCTGTTCACAAAGAACAGCATCTGTTCACAAAGAACAGAACACTTAGTTTTGGTCCAAGTTTTTGGTCCAAGTTGCTCAACAGACATGAGTAGTGTAGACAGTTTATGTCAAGCCTATCCAACAGAATAGGACAGTTTGGGCAATCTGCCTAAGTTACAACTAATGTAACAGGGTAAACATCTTTGACTTATATCGCAAATCACTTTTTAGGTTTCACTAAGGCATTAGCATGACCATTAATTATACCTTCAAGTGCATCAAACAGGTTTGATTAATAATCTTCCCCTAAGATGTATAAAAGGTTTGACTGAGGCCTTTTTGTGACTGACAACATGTAAAAAAACAATTGTAAACCGAGTGTGGAGCCCAATCGAGTGTGGAACCAAACAGATTTATAAGCATAATGCCAGCCAAACCAATCAATTTCAAAAATAGAATCATGTAAAAAAAGATTTACCATTACATACTCGAATAAATAGAAACATAACTCAGACATTTCTCTAACATTTCTAAAAAAAAATACGAAATTGGGAAACATAACTTACCGGTATGGAGTCGATGTGCATGCCATACTCAGACATTTCTCTAACAAGCACACACACTTGAATAAACAGAAGTGTGAGAAACATAACTTACCGATGGTTGAGGTCTGTACTACCGAGTGTGGAGTTGTTGATTTTCTGAAGCTCTGAAGTGATGAACAAAAGTTACGGAGGACCCATCAACGATCGACAATGACGGAGAATATGAACGAAAATCACAAACTAAAAAACCGAGTGTGGATTCGTTGACTTTGTGAAGCTGTGAAGCGATGAACGAATGTCTGAACGAAGGTCATTGAGGAAGACGTTGAGAGATGAAGAAGGTCTGAAGGAAGCAAACTCGAGATCAAAGTATGATAATCGAGAGCCTTATTAGTATAATTCCACCACAGAGAGATAGTGTTTCGTGCAGCTTCATTCTAAGGCTTTTGCGAATGGCAAACTTATTAAAGGTGGCTCCAGCGCTTGTTAAGGAATTGGAGAAACAAATGACTTTTGCAATTCCTCTGCAAAAGCATTTTTGATATGTTTCCTATTCAAAGTGGAGGGTACTTAGGGAATTTTTAATTAAATTGATTACAAAATAGTTTTTTGATATTTTTTAAATGATTTTAATAATTATAATTAGATATTTGGATATATTAGTGCGTTTTAAAGGTTTGTAAAAGATATATATGTAATAAGGAATTTTGTAAGGATATATATGTAATAATGGATCCCATAAAATTAAAGTGACATGCAAAGCGTGTTCTAAATCGAATTGTTCAGAAGACATGTTGGGTTATAAATGGGTCCTGAACTGTGTGCACAGGAGCCACACGCATCAGTTTTTGTGCTAAGATGCACATAAACTGTTTCACGGAAGGACGGGTCCTAGTTTGAGTTAACTAGAAGCCATTCTTTGATGTGCAGGTCTTGATCTAAAGTAACCAAGAACCATCTACATTAAATCACACGACTTTGGGTACCCATTTTAGGATGGGTCCATTTTTGTTAGGAATTCTAGATTCAGATATCAATTTCACCGTTTTAGGAACCCAATTGCAATTGAGTGTGATCCAGATGCAGAACCTTTTGGAACCCATTTGTATGTGGAACCAACTAGCTTTGAATCCTTAAGCAGTGAGATTACCCTTGGTTTGGGAATTTTTAAAATATGTTCTGTATTTGCCTTTGGTGTAGCCTTAGGTAGAATACATGTTTCAGTTTTCGATAAGGCCAATGATGCACTGTTTTACATTTTTCTTTTAATGAACTCATTTTTCTAGTATGACACGTATTTATTCATTTCATGTACTTGGCGTCTAAACCGAGTGGGACATATAGCAAACATTTCTGCGAATGAATATTTCAAACATGAATTCGAATTTGTTATAGTACATTCATTGTTTTCACAAATTACATTCCCCCTATCACTAGAAACAAACATAGTTGGCATGACAACCTTCTTCACAAAAAAACTGGAAAAGTCTTGCATAGTCATTTTTGGAACCCTTCTTATGTGATCTGTAGGTACAAAATAAGAAGAGTCAGTATGTTTGGAAAGCTTGGATTTAGAGAGATTTCCTTGGTGAGTGGGTTTCTTTGAAGACTTTGATTTACTCTTAGTCTTCTTGGAAACCTCAGTTTTTGAAAATTATAAACACTCACCTTTGGAAGTGTTAAAAGGAACTTCAATTTTGGTTTTACCTTTGACTAGTGATGTATTTAGGACACTAGAAAAAGGAGGGATTTTTGAATCTTTTGTGCAAGAACTTAATCTTTCTGAAACAGTGTTAAACCGTTCTTTGTAAAGAGTTGGTTCTATACTATGTTCAAAAACTTATTTTTCTAATTTTCCATCGCTTGTGAGAAGAACTTCTTGACTGGTGACGGGCCGTCGTTGTGACCCACAGAAATAATCCTTAAATCTAACTACTAGCGTAGGGGAAGTAAGGGTCGAATCCACAGGGAATGAATTTGTAATTAGGGTTAGGCGGTTAGCCTTATGAGTTTTATTGAAAGCACCGTAAATTGTGAATTTGTGGATTTGAATGAGTTGTTTAGATCAATGATTACTATTGCTTTGTGACTAAAATTAAGAGCGAAGTAACTAACGAAGAAGATAAACAATCAAGATACGAATAACCATTCACAGAATCACCACGGCATAAGTATTACTCCCTATAATTTCATGCAACGATCACATAGACATAAACAATTACGCGACTAAATTAATCAAACGTGTTTTAAACTCTCGGCATAGCGTATGCAACATTAATAGTCGTCTTAATCCCTAAACTAATGGACTCGGCACGAATAATAACACCACGATAAACTATCTTGCTTTTACCAATCGCAACACATAATCATAATCATAGCCAAATGTTTATCATTTGCATACACATAATAGATCTCGCTTAACACGAATACATCAAAACATAGAAATTAAAGAAGAGTAAACTTAGCCGTAGATCCTCCACAAACGGCTAATGGGATTAGCCGCTCATCGTATGCTCGTCACAATCACAGATCTAAGCCCTTGGGTAGCTTGCGAACCAACGTCTTCATTCTCGTATCATAGATCCACTCCAGCAGGGCTTCGACACTCTTTCACACACGCCAGGACTCCTCTCCAAGGCTTCCATCGACCTCTATTTATAGAGGAGTCGATTTTAGGGTTTCTAGGGGTGAAAAATGCATTTTTACGCCGACCTAGCGCAAGCCTGCGCCTCCCCCCTCCCCTCTGCGCCCGGATGCGGCTAGGGTTTAGCTGGCGTGTGCTGGAACGAATCTGGACTTTTGGGGCGCAGACCTGGGGCGCAGGGGGGGCGTAGGCCTGCTCCCCGACCTGCTCGGTTTGCGCTGAATTTTCTCGTGGTGCCTTGAAATAACTTCCAGACCCTGAAACACAAATATGATGTAAAAAAATGGATTTTACGATGTATTGGTCCTTAAAATGAACATAAAATGACTCTGAAACCATATAAATTATAGACTCATCAACTAATAGAAGCTTTCTCATGAGCTATCCTTAATTCCATTTGTAAAACTTTGATTTTGTGTTGAGGAATAGTGGTACAAGTTTACGTGGATGACATCATCTTCGGGTCGTCAAACGAGCAAATGTGCAAAGATTTCGAGAAGGTTATGAAGTCAAAGTTTGAGATGAGTGCGATGGGAGAGCTGAACTTCTTTCTCGGTTTACAAGTTCAACAACGAAAGGAAGGAATGTTTATTCATCAGACGAAGTATGTCTATGATATTTTAGAGCGCTTTGGGATGGAAGGAACAAAGCTTACTGCACACTTTAGTACTCCTATTCAAGTCAACCATAATCTCGGACCGGGTACAGATAGTAACACTGATGTGGATCCGACTCTATATCGGGCCATGATCGGGTCACTCATGTATTTAACTGCTTCTCGACCTGATATCATGTTTAGTGTTTATATTTGTGCCAGGTTTCAAGCTAATCCAAAGGAGATGCACATGAAATATGTGAAGCTGATTCTAAGATACCTGAAGTCGAAACCGAAGCTGGGACTTTGGTATCATGCTGATGGAAATCTGGAATTGGAAGCTTACACGGATTCAGACTACGGAGGGTGTAGCTTGAACAGAAAGTCAACAACGGGTGTTTGTCAGTTCCTTAGAGGGAGATTGGTATCCTGGCAATGCAAGAAACAGACTTCGGTAGTCGTATCAACGTGCGAGGCCGAGTATGTAGCTGTTGGCAGTTGTTGTTCACAGGTTCTGTGGATTCAACAACAATTGCGGGATTACAGTTTGACTTATACACATACTTCCATTAGGATAGACAATCAGTCCACAATTTTCATAACTAGTAATCCAGTTACGCATAGTAAGACTAAGCACATAGACATAAGACATCACTTTATTCGTAACTGTGCTCAGAAAAACTTGATTAAATTGGTAAAAGTTCCAACGGAAGACAACAATGCGGAAATTTTCACAAAAGCATTTGATAGATCACGCTTTGAGTTGTTAGTCCAACTTAATGGAATGCGTAATCCGGAGTAACCTGACCTCAGTAGATTTTTATTTCTTTTTAAAATTCTTTTTTTGTTATTAGTTTATCTTATTAGTTGCTTTACTTAAAATGAAAAACAAAAGAAAAAAATAGAGA
Organism: Centrapalus pauciflorus; assembly: GCA_020465985.1. NCBI lineage: Eukaryota > Viridiplantae > Streptophyta > Magnoliopsida > Asterales > Asteraceae > Centrapalus > Centrapalus pauciflorus. Next base: position 448,319 of record JAANYP010004615.1, on the reverse strand, counting down.
AAATCATAAAAATTCCAAAAAAATAGAATATTGGAAAATAAGAGAAGTCTTAGAGTCTTAGGATCAAAGTGACGAAATTTAGCACAGTCTAACAAACCCTAAGTGTTAAACTTTCACACATAATGCACTATAAACTTTAAGTGATATACATGTCCTTGTCTGATATGTTGGTAGGAATAAAACATGAAGGATTTCCTAAAAGCTAATAAAATAATCAAGAAAAAGTCTTATGCGTAACTAACTTAGATGTACGACCAAAAGGTCTTAATTTCTATGTTAGAGACATACAGACAATGTTTATGAATGAGGTATGCAAATTAATCTGGGGGATGTATAGCTTCATCAAAATACATCTTAAACAGAGAAAAAGTTTTGTAAAGTAAAGGAAGTCAAAACAAGTCGCTTTGTTGTACGTGAGTACAGACCTATCACCGTTGTCTTGCTAACGATAAGAGGAACTCTAAGACAAAGTAAGACACTCTGTTGTATGTAAATACAGAACTGTGTCCGACGTTTTCCTTTTAAAGATAATTTGCAAATACCAAAAAGTCGTAATCATTGTGTCTGCCTTGATCATAGAAGTATGTATAATTATGGGACATGTAAGGTAGTTTCTTGATAAATAAAAGGGCCAAAGGAAAATCCTAAGTGTTGAGTGTTTAAATGGACAAACATACCGACAATCGACTTGGTTTGTATGTTACGACAAACAACCATACCAAAGTGTGAAAGTGCAACACTGAAAGTGCGTTGAAACCGCTATCTTATTGAACCTTCTTTGACTTTCTCGCAAAAATATTCAGTTAGTGTATTTTTATCGTTAAATTATTGCAATTTAATTTCTTTTTGTGTTAATTTTTTAATTTTACTTTATTTTAGTTTACTTTATATTATTTTATTTAACTTTTATTTTTTAATTAATAGGATCGAGGTCTTTTACTAGGATACATTTTAAGTTGGAAAAATAAAATTGTGTGATAATCTGTATGCTTAGTGTGAAATATTTCGTAAAGTTGTAAAAGTTTCGTAAAAGTTGAAAAAGTTTCGAAAAGTTGAAAAAGTTGAAAATTTTTTTCAAAGTTTTCAAAATTTTCAGTTAAGTTCGAACTAGCCTAAGTTCGAAGTTTCAAACGAACTTAGTATCAGTTCGAACTTAATCAAGTAAGTTCGAAGCACAGTGAGGATTAAATAGGTCAAACGGTGTTCATTTAATTCACCTACATTCGAATTTATACTCCTCACGAACTTAACAAAGCGATCTCGAACTTAAGCTCCGATCTCGAACTTATCGTATTTCAAATTTTTGAACTGTTCTTTAAAGATTCACTTATTCCCACGAACATACACACGACTTAGTAATGTTGCATCCCAAATCACTAAGTAAGTAAAGTTTTAGTCTAATTTTATGGCCAAAAGTCGAAAATTTTGAGTTTAAAATAACTAAAAACTAGGTGGTTTAAATCACGAAGTTTTAGGTTATGAAACTTAAAATTAATCATGAATAATCTTGATTAGAACCTATTAGGACTAGATTCATTAGTCCTTTAAGTCTAAAAAGATTTAAATCATGAAGTTTGAAATCATCTTGGCCGACTTCGAACTTGTTCTACATGCTTCGAACTTGTTCTACCAGTCTCAAACTTGACGGGTCTTCGAACTTAATGAAAATATCTGCAAGTTCGAAGACAGACGTGTTCGAAGGAGTTTCTCGAATTTAAATAAGTTCGAAGGTCATCAGACTGTTCGAACTTAAGTAAGTTCTAAGGAACTGTTTCCTCGAATTTAAGTAAGTTCGTTCAAACTTAATCAAGTTCGAATGACTTAAAATTTTCTTCCAACCTTGATTTTTAACATTTTAATTATTTGCTGTGTGTGTAGGAATGACTAATCGTGCTTTTTACAACAAGCACAATATGATATTGACCATAGATCTACAGGCAGCTGAGGCTCAGCCATACCGACAAATGTTGGAGTTTTTGACTCAATCTAGGGTCGCATATGCTCTGACACATAATCCTACGCTTATACTGCAGTATATCCGCCAATTCTGGTCATCACTACATGTCGACAGTTAGTTAGTACCTCCACTTTTGAGGGCTACAGTCAGTGGACAACCGATCTCATTTACCGCAGATAATCTGAGGATAATTCTTCAGTTAGGCACAGCCGATCAGGAAGATGGACCGATTGATTTTCTGGTGACCATAAGGCAAGTGGGCTTTCAACGTATGGGATATGCTCAGGATCTGACTAAAGCCTCTTACGTAAAAAGTGGCATAATAGGCCGACGGAAGTTTTTGATACACGTCATGCTGGTGTGCTTTGCGCCGAAGAAAGCTGGATTTGATACGATGATATCCAAGCTTCAATCTGGGATGATATCGTTGATCTACAATAAGCCTTTCAGTTTCTAAGGCTTTTTCTTTGGGGAGTTTGTTCATCAGATCACAGCTCCTGCAAGAGAACGATTTTTGATGTATCCAAGATTTGTTATGATGATCAAAAGGCACTTCTTGCCAACTCTTCCACAACTTCTAGAAAAGGTTGCAGTAGCTACTATTGATAAGCGAATTTTCGCAGATTTCCAATCACACAACTCTCGGAAGGCAGAGCAGGTAAGGCCCCAAATGACTCCTCTATTCGGAGCCATCATAGATCCGAACTTTGTGGCACCAGATGCCGAAGACTGGGAAGTTGATGAGCCTCAACAACAGGCATCGGCTCAGGCACCGGTTGCTCAGGCACAGCCTCTGTAACATCCGGCATTAAACCAGGTTAGCAACTACGACCTAATCAGTATTTAATAGCCAATTATAACCTAATCAGTGGTCATTAGAAATTAATCAAAGTGATTAACAAGGCTCATGAAGAAAATCAACTCAATTAGAATCAAATTCATCGGTGCGATGAATCGGGAAATCAATTAATCCGATCGATTTACGATATGAAGGATTAATTCAACTAAGTACATAAATAAGTTTTCTAAGTTTGACTTTTGGCTAAGATGGGTGAAATTTCTTGGTCACGTGATCAATAGTAAAGGAATCCAAGTCGACTTTGTAAAGATCGAGGTTATCATGAATTGGTCAACTCTTAGAACCCCCATAAAGATACGACAGTCCTTAAGACATGCAACTTATTATAAGCAATTATAAAAAATTTCTCAAAGATCACCAGAGCTCTAACAAAACTGACCCGAAAAGACATTAAGTATGATTGGGGCAAGGATCAGGAGACATCATTCAGTTATTAAAGCACAAACTGTGCAGCGCGCTTATTTTGTCCCTACCCGAGAGAAGCAAGAAATTTGTAGCTTACTGTGAAGTTTCACACAATGGGATGATATAGAAACATAGGGTCATAGCTTATACTTCATGAAAACTTAAAGTGCACTAGGTGAATTACACAACGCATGATCTGGATCTTGGAGCAGTAATCTTTATCCTTGGAGACATTAGTTGTACGGTATGAAGTGTATTGCATTCACAGACCATAAGAGCCTCCAACACATCTTGAATCAGAAAGTGTTAAATATGAGGTAGAGTCGTTGGATAGTACTATTAAGTGATTACAACTGTGAAATTCGTTATAACTCGGGAAAAGCTAATGTGGTTGCAGATGCTCAGAGCCGAAGGGAACGAGCTAAGCCGTTAAGAGTACAAACCCTAGTTATAACCATTCAACCAAACCTTCCTTCCTTAGTTCATGATGCACAAGTAGAAGTTGTTAAGGAGGAAAATATGAAAAATGAAGCCCTACACGGAATGGATAAATAGTTTGGGATAAGGGCTAATAAAAATCGATATTTCATGAATAGAATCTGATTACTCTGTTTGGTGGAATAAGAAAGCTGGCTATGGATGAAGGACACAAATCAATATATGTCGTTCACCCCGGATCCGATAAAATGTATCATGACCTCAAGGAGCTATACGGGTGGCCTAACATGAAGGCTAACATTGCCACATATGTCAACAAATTCCTAACATGCTCCAAAGTTAATACAAACATCAGAAACCATTTGAGTAATAGTCGGCCGCCTAACAAAATCCGCGCATTCCTACCAATCAAGGAGAACAATAGAATGAATAAGCTATTCCAAACGTACCTCAAGGAAGTCATCTCCGGACACGGAGTGCCTATTATAATCATTTCGGATACGGATAGCAGATCTACATCTAGGTTTATGGCAATTATTACAGCAAACTTTGGATACAAACTTGGACATGAGTACCACAGATCACCCTCAGACCAATGGTCAGAATAATAGAACGATCCAAACCCTAGAACATACATTAAGAGCCTGTGTAATGCATACTCATTTTCCTTAGTGGAATTTTCGTACTACAAATAGCTATCACTCGAGTATTAAAGCTACTCCGTTTGAGGCCCTCTACGGGCGAAAGTCTCGATCGCCGATTTGTTGGGAAGAAGTAGGAAATAGCCAAATCACTGGCCCTAAGATCATTCATGAAACTACCGAAAAGATAGTACAGATGTGGAACTGACTAAAAGTTGCCCGCAATTGTCAGAAAGTTATGCAGATGTAGGGAGAAAATCCCTTGAGTTCTAACTAGGAGAACGAGTACCAATGAAAGTCTCGCCATGGAAGGGTGTGATACGAATAGGAAAATAAGGAAAAACTAAACCCTCGATACATTGGCAATGCAAAGTCTTAAAGGGAATTGGACTCGTAGCTTATCGTTTAGAGTTACCACTAGAGCTTAGCAGCATGCACAATACCTTCCATGTATCGAATATGAAGAAGTGTTTGTTAGAGGAGACACTTGTTACCCCCTTGGAAGAGATCCAGCTAACTGATAAACTTCGCTTCAAGAGTCGGTTGAAATCATGGACCGTAAGGTCAAAGGATTGAAGCACAGTTGTATACCCATCCTCAAGGTCATATGGAATTTTAGACATGGACAAAAATTCACTAGGGCATGCAAAGACCAGTTTAACAAAAGATACCCTCATCTAATCCTAAGTAACAAGACCTCTGAGGAAACAAGACAAAATTTCGAGGCGAAATTCCCTTAACAGGGGGAGACTGTAACATCCGGCATTAAACCAGGTTAGCAACTACGACTTAATCAGTATTTAATAGCCAATTATAACCTAATCAGTGGTCATTAGAAATTAATCAAAGTGATTAACAAGGCTCATGAAGAAATTCAACTCTATTAGAATCAAAATCATCGGTGCGATGAATCGGGAAATCAATTAACCCGATCGATTTATGATATGAAGGATTAATTCAACTAAGTACATAATTAAATTATGATTAGTGACACTAATCATACACTAATACAATTACTTAACAATAATTATGCAAGACTAAAACAATTCATTAAAACAATGCATCCAAAAGTATTTATGAATTTACATAAAAAGAGAAATACAAGAATACATTCTAAATACTTTTATACAAAAAAATAAAAACCAAAATACATCATTTTTATACCATAAAAATCAGCCAACACAAAAGGGGAACACACTATTGTGTCCCCTTTGACTTTCATTAAAAATATTGAAAAGAATTCCTCACTTTTTCTAACTTTTCCAACATGTTGGTAAAGTGTTAAACACCACCTTTTCTTTCATCATTTGCAAGACCAATTCTCTTCTATAAATAGAGGACTCATTTCTCATTTCATTCAAACCTTTAAAGATCAAAATCCTCTCATCTTTTCTCTTAAAAAAATCAGCCAAGAGCAACCAAGAACACCAAAGTTGCATCTTTTTGTTTCTTCAAGTTCTTCAAGAGTTTCTTTGGTGCAACAATTCAAGAACTCATCTCCTACTCATTTGCATTCTTTTAACACATCAAAGTAATTAAAAACTACCTTATTAATTCTTTTATTTAAGTTGTTACAAGTCTTGCATAATGTATATAATCACCAACAACAACAAGTTTCATTAAAACTCAAGTTTATAAATAACTAGTTTTGTTTTAAAGTTTGTTTCTTCAAATGTGTTTATAAATATATAAGCACATCATATAAGTGTGTAAATATTATGAAAACAAGTGATATATATGTGTTTTATAACTTTATTACAAGTAGTCTTTGAATAAACAACAAGAATCACTAGTTATTTCAAGTTTATAAACTACGGATTTTCGGCAGAAAATTTACATCGATTTTAAAAAATCATAACTAATTCATAACTTAACGAAATGAGTTGATTCTTGTCCCAAAAGTTAGATCTATGTCTTAACTAAAAATCTGGAAGTTTTCATAATTTATTTTGGAGTTTAAGACCCCCAGAAATTATTTGGGAAACCGAAAGTTTGACAGCTCAAAAATGGCCAACATAGGGTTTTCAACAAGCTTTTTCCCCAACCTAAACATCTCGAAAAATGGCTGTTCTTGACTTTAAAAATTCTTTGTATATTGTAGTTTAGTTTCCAAGAAAACAAAAGCCTAAAACGTTTTGGAGCTTGGTCAAAAACAGCCTCAAAGTAGGCTGAAAACCCTTCAGAAAAGCTTGAAAATTTTATATATATATATATATATATATATATATATATATATATATATATATATATATATATATATATATATATATATATATATATATATATATATATATAAACTTGAGGTTTTAAGTGGGTTTTATTTATAAACTTGTAATGTTGGGTGATTTAAGACATAAAAATCTATATATATACATATTATCATATATTAGAGATATTCAGTCCCTATTATCATTTAGTACTCGATTAAACACATCCGGCTTCATCACCCATCAAACAACGCAAATTTTCATTTTACGCTCGTATTTGCCATCGCACTCACGGTGAGTCCTCATAGCCCCTATTTTCACACTGTTATGTTTTGGGGTTGAAATACATGCTACGTTTTCATATGGACACAGAAACAACTTCATTTCTATTATGTATTACACATGTGGTTCCATCAGCCCTCAAATCATGAACCGTTAATTGCATTTATTTGTAAGCGCGAATATATTGTGGATAGATCTATCGGGAGTCATGTCCCCCATTCGGGTTAGTTCAGCTCGGCTAACAGCGGGTGCATATATATTCAACACACGGTATTACGTATGGGAATACTGCACAGGGCAAACTCATTTAATTAAGCTTCAGTTGCATGATGGTTTATATGTAATACATAACATGGAATTTATGATTTTATAAATTCAAACTCAACTGTTGTTGTCCATACAAGTCAGTTTTACGTGTAAACCTATGAGCTCACCAACATATTTGTTGACGTATTTTAGCGTGTATTTTCAGGAAATTAAGGCAAGTTCCTCGCATCGGAAGTATTTTCAAGCTTCCGTACTTAAGGAGTCGCATACATTTTCAAAACCACCGGAGATTTAGTTGCATTATTTTGATTACTTTAATTATGTATCTAAATCTCTGTACCGTGCGAACTACTCTTCATCATATCAGGCAATGTAAAACATTTCTATATTTTAAAGTTTTATCGATGTATTTTTTTCAAAACGTCCATATAGTGGTCGTTCGTTATAATTATGGTTACGCTTCTGCGACATCACGCTTCGTTGCCAATCGGGGTAACGGGGTGTGACAGCCTCCACCAACAACGATAGTGGCAGCTGATACTTCTACATCAGGACCTCAGGCTGGCCTGATTCAACAGACATTGGAGGAGATTTTTGCACAAGGCGCAGCAGCTCAGGAATCAATTATAGAGGAGCTGATTAACGATATTCTAGAACCGACCGGGGCAGTGAATGACATTTTTGAAGACATTGAGAACTACCAACCTAAACAAGCAACAGAAGGGAATGTGTAGCCTGCTTCTGATACAGACTCAGATTCACATTCTGAAACAGATTTGATGGAAGCAGCAAATCCTTCAACTCCTTTTGTGACTCATGGGTCTAGAGTGGTAGTACGATGCCAAAAAAGTTCGTCGTCCAGCATTCACTCTTCGAGATGAAGACGCAGGAGACGAAGATTTTGTTATTGAAGAAGAGGCGTTGGTGGTAAGAAAACAAAGGGCCAAGCGCCAACGCCTAGTTCAAGAAGCTCCATCAAGTTCATCCACCGTTCCACCAACAACAATCGCTCCAGCAACATCAACCGCTCCATCAACATCAATGACCGCTCCATCAACTTCAACAGTCGTACCTTCGTCATCCACAAATACCGCCACTCCATCACCATCAACAGACAACGAAGGCCTCTTGCAATTGAAACCTAAGGTCAATTTTCAGTCAGTCCAAATTCTCCAACTCACCAAGGTAGTCACCGAGCTTCAACAGCACAATACACACTTGGATGAGCAGAATGCCTATCTTCAATAGATTGTGGTTGCCCAGCAAACTCAGATTGTAACTCTTCAGACCCTAGTGGAGCAAATTTTAAAAGATCGTGCAGCTCATGGGGAAAGTTGTAAAAGAGACGAGTTAAGTGGAGCCAGGAGAGAGGATGAAGGAGGTAACCTTGGTGCATAATCAAAAGACAGTGAGCTAGCAGATCTTTCACAACAGACTGCTCAGCAAGCTGATCTGCAGGGGGAGCCTGGATCATCACTCAGGCTCAGAGAAAGGCAAGGCTCCCGAACCTTCAGAAAGCGTTCAAGATGAAATTATCGGAGCCTTGGCCGGATTGGAAGACGAAGATGTAATGTTTGGTTTTGAAGATGAAATAGATATAGAAGGGCTTGAGGAATGGGAATTCATTCCTGAAGATGTTCCAGATTGGAAATCAGATGATGAAATCGTGATAGATTAAGAGGATGAGGCTGGTGAGATAATAATTCAGAAGCAAGCTATCACAGAGGCATATATAACTGAAGAGCAGAGCGTGATTGACATAGAAGTGCTTAAAGCAGCCTTAGATGCTGAATCAGAATCTGAAGTGCCCGATAGGGAGCGTACAAAAGAAGAAAAGAGAAAACTTTGGTTCATGGCGGAAGAGAAGAAGAAAGACTTGGCTATGAAAGAGAAAATGAAGATGTCAAGTCCTGGGAAATTGTCTGGAAGCATACTCAGCTGGTTCTTCGACAGAGATCTGCAGCTATTCATTCTGAAGAGGAAAGATGGGCTTCAATAACTTAGAAGAATGCTGAAGGACTTTAATTCTTTGCCCAAGTGTGAGATAAAGGCTTTAGCCTGGAAGGAGCTGATCAATATTGGAGATGACCCATATGCTGAAGTCATTGCTAAGATCATCAGAAGGGAAGGTTGGTCTAGAAAATTTGAAAGGCTTAATCCGAGAATAGGCAAGCGAGTAATGGACAACACAAGGATAGATCCTCTAATTGGCAGGCCTTGGATGAATTTGTATTACAATCCTGTTAAGTGCCTAAAGAAAGTCCCACTGAAGAGTATGCCGCAAGATGTTTTGAATAATTTGATGTGGTGGTACATTGATGGTGAGACTGGTGAGGCTGTGATGGATGATCAAGAGGAGAAGGTAATTTTGAGAGTATATGATCCCCTGCACCTTGTCAACCTGTCTAAGGATGACCTGCTTAAACTTCATGGTCAGGAAATTTCTTTTGATGAACATTTGAGATCTGAAAGCAGGAAGTATCAGAATGTTGTCAAAGTTTGTGTTGAGCAGGGACTCCATGCTGGTAGCAATTTAAATAAGCCTAGTTCTGCAAACTAATGAATATCTAACTATATCTATCGTCAAGGGGAAGTCTGTTGGTACACCCTGTGTGACGATAGCAGTCTAGATATGCAATAGATAGTCAAATGTAATAGATGAGGCTTTATGAATACAAGTCATGTGTGTTAGTTCATGATTGTGTATGATATCTACATTTGCATGTTAAGTTCTAGACTGTGAAGTTAAGTTCAAGAAGGTGTAGATAAGTTCTAAGAGGTGAAGATAAGTTCTAGGGCTAAAGCCACGAACTTAATTCACCCCAGACAAACTTAGTTGAAGTAAGTTCGTAGGGGATTAGGCTTGAACTTAAGTAAGTTCATGGGCTTGGGCCTAAACAAACTTAAGTGATGTAATTAGACCTTAATCAGGTTTATTTCTTAATCTTTGGTGAATACGAATTTCAGTGCGAGTATTGCACGTACGAACTAGAAAGGTTTTCAGAGAGTTTCTTGGAGCAATACACCATGTGGGGTCATTTATTACATCGGCTAGCATCGTGTTCGGCTCCGTGTTCCGCTCGTGATCATTCTGTTAAGCATCTAACGAGGATTCCGCACTCGTTGGACGACGTCGCGCCTTGATTCGATCCGTACAAGTGGTGACCTTGCAATCTTCATCAACCCAGTATTCTTCCTGGGCTACGAGGGCCATAGCATCAGCTCTCTTCTTTAGAACCACTACCTTTCATTCATAGTAGCCCAAGTCATGCTCGAACTGGTTTTTACATTCTCAGGCAAGGTGACCGGGCTTCCCACATTTGTAGCATCCACGGTCGTCAGAAATTTTGGGTTCATCAGTCATTGGTCGTTCATCTCTGCGTCCCGGCCTCTTATCAGCTCGGCGGGAATCCCAGCTGTCCTCACAGTGGTGAGTCTCCCGCCTATCATCATCCTTCTATCATCACACCTTCATGATGGCGATCATCTCGATACTCTCTTCTGTCATCTCTCCTCTTTCTCCGATCATCATACCTTCTTTCATCCTTATCCTCTCTCCTCCAGTCATCTCTCCTCCTATCATCTCTCTCCTCTCTCCTTTCTTCTATCCTCTCATCGGGATACCTCCTTGGGCCAGTGTCATATCGGAGTTGATTGTTGGTCTTGTTCCATGATAGAATCGCTTTTGTTAAAGGCGATTCGACAATAATGCCATTTGTTCATGTATATCAGCCTCTTCTACATCCAAGGGCTCAGGCATCTGGGGTAAGGCATTTGGGTATTAAGAGGAGGAACCAACTTGGGTGTAGTATGGTGTAGGAGATGGGATTAGCAGTGGCTCAGGGTATGTGTCTTGTTGTATATTAATGTCAGGGAATCGTTGGGTTTTGTAATTTGGTTCACATTCAAAAACAGGGAAGCCAATATATAGGTCATTTGTTTGTGAGAATTTACATCTCTCTGGTATTCTTTCAGTTCTTTAAACAACACACTTATGGAAACCTGACTGATTTCCAGAGCTCTCTTAGTTGCCCGACATGCAATGCCCCACTCAGGAGCCAGAGAAGATAGGAACTGGATATTGATATCATCCCGATCTTTGACGATGTGCAGTTTGTTCAGTTCATTGAGGACCGTGCAGAATTTGGTGAAGGTACTCTATAAGGATTCTCCATCCTTGGCTTTGAACTGAGAAAATCTTGCCTTGTCTTCCTCAGTTTTGGCCCTGTTACTCACATCGGCCCCAAGCATTTGCATTTCCAATTCATCCCACATATCTTTTGCTGACATTTTACTGTTGACACTTACAAATATGTCAGTGGGAAGGGTCTGGTACAGTACATATTCTACCCTGTGGTCTGCTGCCTGTCTCTCTCTCTCTCTCTCTCTCTCTCTCTCTCTCTCTATTTCTCATCTTGAGGACCTCGGACTTCCTTTGCTACTGGAATGGGAGGAACGGCAGTTGAAACTATTGGAATGTCTGAGTAAGTGCTCAGTTTGATTTTAGAAACAAGTTTTGTAAAGAACATGTAACCAAAAACACCTAAATCTCCGATTTTTTAAGCAAAAACAGTCCTATTTTCGAAGAACAGTTCAGATGCGATTTTAGACAAAATAAACACCTAAATCATGTAAAAATTGAACAAGAATGCTCGAAATTCATACAATGATGTTAAACAATGAATATAAAGCAGTAAAACACGTGACACCAAAAGATTAAAAAGGATTTAGAATGAAACCCGTGGGGTTCTTGAAAAGAACAGCAGCAGGTTGATGAAAAAGGCCTCAAATCAAGTACAAATTAGTTGAAATCCACTTCAAAGCTCTGATACCAATTGTTGTTGAGGTCCAAAATAAATATATGCACTTACACAAGAATCTATAGGATATCCGGCTGATTAATGCAAGAAAACAATGAGAATGTTTAAACTCAATCAAAGTCAACAAGAGAGCATGTGCAGCCGCCACTTTTTGCTTAAAATATTTCAGACTGTAAAAATGTGCAAACTTACAAAACCCAATATCAAACATTACTTTTATACCTACGACTACTTTGAGGGGTTTACACAACATACCCCTCAACTCTCACAACATACCCCTCAACTTTCTATCTAAAAAAAGATTACAAATAAATAAAAGATAATTACATGGAAATAAATTAAATACAAATTTATACAAAATAAACCCACAGGATTGAAATTATAAATCTAACAGAGTCCAAGGTCACCTAATGTTCGGACCTGACACCATCTGAAGTTTGGACCACAAAACCATCCAAAGTTCGGACCAAAGTCCAGAGTTGGATCAAACTTGGAGCGACACATCGAATCGACCCATCCAAAGTTTGGATGACACATGATCAATACCACGTCCGATGTTTGGTTCCAAGACCATCCAAAGTTCGGACCTTAGGGTCATTCGAGGTTCACTGCTTAGAACAATTTGGGTACAATCTGCAAGAGACTCGTCGAGTCAAACTCAGTTGTGCAGTTCTGAACTATGGATTTAATATTCTCAACCACCAAATCTATATACGTCATTTCAAACCCATTTTTAACTTCAAAAACATCTTTAAACCCAATTTATGATTCTAGGGTTCATATGAACCCTAACTTGGGTTTTGAGTTCAAACTCAATATACTTCATAAATCTCTCGTAAAATGGCTTCAAATGATGAAATAAAACATCCATCACTAGTCCCAATGAGATTTAAGCCATTAGGGATGAGATTCTAATAAAAACCCATTTGAGGTTTATACCTCTCTCTTGGAGAATAATAGAGGATGAAGAAGATGATGTATAAAAGAGAGTATTACCTTAATAGATCTTGCAAAAACCAACGTAGAAGCTTCCAATATTTCTTTTTGTCTTCAACCAATCGAATCTCCCTTTTCTTTTTGTCTCAGATGGTTGTTTCGGAAAAAGATAACACACTCAACTATGTGTTGGTGTGTGCAATATGGTTCTAGTAAAAGGAAAGGAAGATATTTTCCTTTTCCTTTTTCACTTAGTACCCTAATCTTCCATCGCTTTATCCAAACATCCCCCTCATCTATCATCTTATATTACCAAGTCCCTAACTAAGGTTTAATTAAAACCTCATCATTTAAATTTATAAAAATTGCATTTAATTCTAATAATTAATTTAAACTATTCGGGCGTTATAGTTAGAATTTGATCAAAGACCAAAGAAATAATTCTCAGCCTCTAATGTTGATGTGGTACACATTTAATGAGACATAGGTCATTCATGAAAGTATGTTGGAATTCAAGAAACACGGTCTATATACATTGTAGAATGCCAATCATTCTTTTCCAGAATTCTTCCAGCCAATCTCAAATTCAGAAGGTGTTATCGTTTCACTCCAAACTAAATCATTCAATCTTTGAAAGAAACTTGATTTACATATTTGTGAGCCAACCTAATTTTGTAAGAAAAATAAAAAGATTAGTCATGAAATAATAAATATTATGATTAAAAGAAGGTACATCAGTATTACAGATTTATAATTGTACCATAAGAAATAAACCTTCTCAGTGAACTTTCGAGCAAGATGCCACATACAAAACCTATGTCTTGAATTAGAGAAAAAATTAGGAACAACAATCTTTAAAGATGGATCTTCTTAAATGTTTTCAACAGCCAAGTATATGACGCAACCGACTCACTAGATAAAAAAGACCAGCCCCAAGCGATACACGACGCTTAGATTATCAACACCGGTTAACGAAACAAAAACCATCGATTACCTATACAACACAATACAACAAATAATGAGTAATAACATTAAAATACCAGCAAAAGAAGTGTATATAATTATTTAACTAAGTAAAGTGTAACACGTACTTATTCGTTCGGATAGTGGCATCGAATCCAACATGTCACCGAATGCTTCATAGTTTCTCTTTGAGGTTTCATCCGCCCAAAATAAACCATCTAAAGTCTCATTGATGCCTTGTGTGACACCCTTGTCACATTAACCACCAATTACCATTCACCCAGGATTATTCACCAACAAACAGATAACATAATGATCTGATACCTTAATTAAAGTGCGGAAGCAAAATACATAAATAAAAGTATTACAACTGAGTCTAACACCCTACGGTGCTACGAAGGTTACATGCCTATATTTACAAACTTCAATTACATTACATCATCCCAAATTTATTACAACAGAAATCTCAACATTAAGTTACCAATTCAGCAACTGAGTCTTCAATTCACTTCAAACAACAACCTAGCTAGATGGTCCCGCAGCTGATTTTCCTTTTCCTGTAAAAATTACAACAACTAAAACGTAAGCGAATGCTTAGTGAATACATAGATTGCGCACATTATAAATATTTACGAAGCCCAAGAGTAACCCCGACGACAAACGTCGTATACTCTCTTCGTACACCAAGTACGGACCAGAGCCGCAGCCCCTTCGAGCCCAAAGCTCGGCATTTACACATACCATCTGAGACAAACGAACGATCGGAGATGACATACTGCCTACCGGACCTGGAGGGATCAGCTCCAGCGTCATATAGCACAGTAACATCAGAGTTAACGATGCGACCCACCGGTCCATCACTAGATGCACAACAATCGAACGGACATGCAACAAGTAAGAATGTGCATCTAAATCTACGCAAGTTAGTAGAATTCCAACCAAACAAATGAAACAACAGGTCTCAGCAGGCAAAGCTTAACATAAATCAGATATAATCATGCGAAATCTACTGTACTCACAGTGGGTGCGTAAATAAACTTTAATCAATCTTATTTCTCTTCGGGCTTTCAACCGGATCCACAAAGTACCCCACTGTGGGTTAAACAACACCACAAGGGACCTGTACGTCAGTTGTAACAACATATCGTGTCAATATCTTGTTTAATTCCATAAAACCAAATTTTTATAAGTTTTGCAAAAATTTCGACCCTAATTCGGATCCATGTCCGAATTCGGATCCCACCCGAATTCGGACCCCAATTCGGTCCCCATGTTAAGTTCGGACAATGTCAATTTCGGACCCCATTACAATTTGGACTTCATCCGAATTCGGTTCCCAAAACGAATTCGGACCCCCATCCGAGTTCAACACTTAGAAAAATATTTTACTAATTTGAACATCAACATTTCGGATCCTGTCCGAATTCGGTCCGGATCCGAGTTCTTGCCAGATCCGAATTCGGACATCCGAGTTCATATCAGTGCAGTCTTGATATTTTCCAGATTTAATCCAAGTCATTTTTGGTACTAATTCAATGCTCGAAATAATTTATGCCAACATAAATATTCTTACTTCTAACCACTTTAACAGTATTTTATAACATCTTTACATATCAAATTGAACCCCATTTTCATTTTATTCCATTCCGTCGAACACACACACTTAAAACACACACAAATCTCTAGAAATCAAACTTATAGTTCGAATCAGGAGCTGAAATTCAATATATAGTATTTCATATACTAGATTTAAACGAATCTTCAACTATATATCACATGCATCCATAATTGCAACTCCAAAATCAAATTTTTGGTTCATATAAAAACCGAACCACATGTTCAATATTCTGAAATTTAAAAGATTTTTACCTTAAATCGATGATTGTAGTGTTGGTATATCCTTCCTACCAATCTTGTTTCCGATTTTCAGCTTCAAAATCCAAGCTTTGATGATCTTCGAATTTAGAGAGAGAGAGAGTTCTAGTGAGAGAGTGTATTTGTTTCAAAATGGATGGAAATGATAATTTTCCCCCTTTTTATTTCCATCATTCAACTCTTGGCACATTTCACCCCTCCACTTATCCGGTTCCATAAAATACTGATTTTTATAAAATAAAGAATTCCATCTTTATTTTATTTTCCTTAACAATTATTAATAATTTATTCACTTAAATAATTTTAAATTTCTCAATTTCTAATTGAAGCAACAAACTTTATAATTAATCCAAAACTTCGTACCAACTTTCATAATTTAACTTAAATTACAAATTTAAACTTAATAACTTTAAATACAATAATTTAAATCCGAGGATGTTACACCTTGAACATATTAAACCGAAAAAATTCCTTATTCTTTAGAAGCTTATGCACAGCCATATCGGCATCCCTATCACCTATAAACACATTTAAGGGTGATGCCTTAGCCAAATTCTTCATTCATTTCTCATGTGTTGCCCTACATGAGAAATGAATAAAGAATTTAAGACATATTTCCTTCTGTACTTGGAGGTGCTAGCTAGGGTTTCCATGATGAAATAAAGAGACACTTACCATATATTAGGAAGAGTAGGCACCAAAACAAATCAAGGGTGGTCGGCCCTAAGTAGACCATGGCCTCACCCCTCTTTTCTTTGATGCCCCAACTTTCCATATAATGTAAATCTCTTATTTCCTTATTTCAACCTCTAATCCTCCCCTATAAATATAAGGCTCCTCCTCATTGTTTGAAGCATCACAAATCATGAAATTCATAAGTCTAGAATATCTGTCTTTAGTTAAAATTAGTTTTGTAAAGTTTCTCTCTAGAAACTTTGCAAAGAACTAGCATTCGATTGTGAGCGAAGATTCGTTAGTATGTGATTCTATTAGAGATCACCTTCATTGGTGATTTGCTATGATGTTGATGTTCTTAAAGATGATCTTCACTAATCGCACCCTAAGGTATGAAATTCATATTCATCTTTTTATTTATGTTCTTTACTATTCATCGTTCGTGCTTTCTTCTTAAAGTACAAACACGTTCTGGCTTGGGTATTTGAAAAAAGATTCAATCTTTATGTTTTCTTGCTTTTGCTATCATAAATATGATTCATGAATGTTCTATGAACATGATAAGAAAACCCAACATCATATTCATTATTCATGTCAATAGGGTCAATTGAAAAGGAAGGGAAGACTGGTGGTTGGTAAGGTGAAGGGATTCAGAATGAAAATAATAAAAAGGCATCACTCTTCAGCTCAAGATGGCCATTCAGGGGGGACAGCTACTTGGAAGAGACTAAGCATGTTGTTTTTTGGAAGGGAATCAAAAAAGATGTTATTATGTTCATCAAGACTTGCGAGACTTGCCAAAGGTGCAAAAGTGAAATGATAGCATATCCTGGAATGCTTCAACCATTACACATTCCTCAAGGCATTTGTGAGGACATACCTATGGATTTCATAGAAGGGCTACTGAAATCTGGAGGTAGAGAAGTGATCCTAGTTGTGATGGATAGACTCAACAAATACGCTCAGTTCTTGGCCTTATCACATCTGTATATGGCAATCATAGTAGCTCAAGCTTTCATGGATCAAAATTTTAAGTTGCATGGACTTCCTAAGAGCATCGTCTCTGATAGTGACAAGATATTTCTGAGCACTTTATGGACTGAATTGCTGGTCATACAAGACTGAATTGCTGGTCATACAAGGCATGGAACAGAACCTCTCGATAGCCTAACATCCCCAATCAGATAGGCAAACGTAGGTCTTAAATCATTGTTTGGAACCTTATCTAAGATGCATGTGTTATGATATACAGAGTGGGTGAGGTGGCTTCCCTTAGCAGAATATTGGTACAATACCATTTTCCAATCAACAATCAAAGCAACACCTTGTGAGGTTGTCTATGGGCAACCCCCTTTATCCATCTACCTTATTTGTAGGGTGAAAGTAATGTTGAAGCCATTGACAGAAGCCTTGTTGAAAGAGAACAAACTATAGAGTTGTTGAAGTATCCTATTGTTAGAGCTCAAAACAGAGTGAACAAAATTGCAGATGAACACCACACTGAAAGGCAGTTTAATATGAGAGATTGGGTGTATCTTAAGCTACAGTCTTACAAGCAGGTCTCTGTGGAATGTAGATCCAATCAAAAGTAGGCAACAAGATACCACAGACCTTACCAAGTCTTTTAGAAGGTGGGATCGGTAGCTTACAGATTGGAATTGCCTTTAGGATCTCAAATTCACCCAAAATTTTATGTATCAATGCTTAAGAGATGTTATTGCATTCCTCCCACCTGTTACAAGCATGTTGCCATATCCGGAATAATGCAATGGAGTTAATGAACCTGAAGCTTTGATTGACAAAAGAATGGTTAAGAAACATAATCATGCAACTGTGGAATGGTTAATTAAATGGAGAATTCAACCAACGGAAGAGGCTACCTGGGAGTTAGCGGAGAAGATTACACAATGATTTCCAACCTTTAATCCTTGGGGTCAAGGATTTTTTAAAGAAGGTGGTACTGAAACGACCCAATAATGTCCAGATTCAAGTGCTAATTATACTCAAAGGATACCATGACGGTTTACCATGACAAGTGCTTAATTCCTTAATTTCATTAATTTCCTTTTTCATTGAAATTGTATCTTGTTAGGAAAGTCCATTAATTTGGCTTGATATATTATATTCAGTAATTCTATATATTGAGAGCTGTAAAGGGAGCAGAGAGATGAATGAGAATTACTTTGGTTTATCTTCTTTTTTATCTCTTTCACTTCCAATCTATTTTTGTGCTTCTCTTATTATTCGAAGTATTCTTCCTCTTGAAATAAGAGGATATTGATCATCACTCGTGTAATGCTCGCCTTGGTTAATCGCTAAAGAGAGCTAAGAATTACTTGGTTCTTGTCATCAAACAGGACTAAAATTGTTTGTCAAAAATCAAAGATTTTTTTTCATGATTTAATAAAAAGGCGATTGATTGTAGAATTGTTTCATGCATTTAGTCTAAACATTTAATTTCTACCATAGCCACGCAACCGACGACGTGTCTATTAGGTTGCAAATGTTATTTCGGTTAACAGTATACGTATGTTTGATGTTTAATCATGAAAAGTTCTTTTAGTAGAATGCTTTTTAAGAGGAAATTGAAAGTAGAATACTCTCATAAGCTTTTGATGTAAAGTAGGTTGTTATTTTCTGCATTAAACTCTTAATTAAATAAAGACGGTTTTAGTAATCTCCGCTGCAATTCCTTAACCGTTCGCTCTCATATACTCTCTGCTTTCCACTTGTAGAGAAGGCACCATTGTAGTCTCCGATATTGTACATATCATAAACGACACCATTGTGAATTTTGGCAGCACCAAGAACGAAAAAGACTTTAACTTTTTTTTATTTTTACCCCAATTTTATTTGCAGTACTTTCAAATTTTGGATTCAGTTGGCTTCAACATCAGTTTTTACAACTGGGTTTTGCTTACTTCTAAATAATCTCATCTGGGTCACATTCCTTTTTGCCAATTTCATAAAGTTTCTATCTTTTTCATTTAATTTCTCACTGGGTCGTTGAATTTTGATCAACATTTGAAAATTATGAGAGAAGGGAAGGCAGTGTTTGTAATTTGTGTTTGGTTCTTGGTTTTTTGTGGATCTTGTTTTTGTAGATTTGTGGTGGAAAGAAACAGTTTGAAAGTAATTTCACCTGATTATTTGAAAAATGCATATGAAAGTGCAATTGGTAATTTTGGTGTTCCTGAATATGGAGGAACATTAAGTGGCATGGTTGTTTATCCAATGTCTAATCAAAATGCTTGCAACAACTTCACTGATGAGATTGTTAACAAAACAGCTGGTGGCCTTCCGGTTTTTCTTCTTGCCGATCGCGGTGGTAATTGATCTCTTCTTGCCTTATGATTTATAATGTGATTTGTCTTTTGTGTGTTTTTGACATATGATCTTTTGTTCATGAATTTTGTGGGACTAATTTTTTTCTTTTAAAGCAGAACACTAACCAATTTAATTCATTTAATCCTACTCCTAAATCTACACATTTGTCCCAAGACTCGAATTCTCATCCTACTCCTAAATCTACACATTTGTCTCGAGGCTTGAATTCCCAACCTTGGGTTCTTTTTTAACACCCGGTATCGCTGGGCTACAAGTCTTTTGAAAACTTTGTGGGACTAGTGAGTAGTGATAGGGTTTAATGGCATATGTCAAGAAATAGCAACGTGCTTTTACATTTGTAGTCTTGGGTCATTGAGTTATTTTCTGCAGCGAAGTCATTGTACTTGAAATCGACCCACCTAATGGATCGTAAATTAAAAACCATGTAATTTTTATGATGAAGTACCATTAAAAAGTCTTACGGATGACCAAACATACCTACCTATCTGGGATAGGATGACTTTAACTTACGAGAACAAGCTTAGTAAATAGTAATGTAAATGAGAAAAATGAAAAAGTATGTTGTCATTTTATGATATATACTTATACTATCATGATTTGTTTGGTTGATCATATTTTTGACATCAACGTTCATTTTGAAGAATAATATACCAAATGTAGAATTTGATAGAATGTATGTTACGTTTTGTTGCAATAATCATTTCTATATATGCATCATGCCATGGCTTTTTTTCTATAAAATTCTTGAAAGAAAAAGGAAAATAAGAAGAAATCTTTGATATCAGAATATATGATACTTTAGTGATTTTATGATCGTTGTTTCCCGATTCTGCAGGTTGCTTGTTCACCCTCATGGAATGGAATGCACAGAATGCAGGGGCGCAACTATTCTCGTTGTCGATTACAGGCCTGATCAGTTGATCACTATGGATTTGCCTGTAGAAGAAAAAGAATTTGATTACTTGCAAAACATAACCATCCCTTCGGTACTCATTACCCTCTCACTCGAAGAATCAATAAAAAAAAGCCTTAAACAATAGTGATCTTGTTCGCATAAAACTTGACTGGACAGAATCCCTCCCTCATCCTGATGAGCGAGTCGAGTACGAGTTTTGGACGAATAGCAATGATGAGTGTGGGCCCAAGTGTGATAGTCAAATAGATTTCGTTAAAAGCTTTAAAGGAGTCGCTCAAATGCTCGAGCAAAAAGGGTACACACAATTCACACCGCATTATATCACTTGGTTCTGCCCGGAGGATTATATTTCGAGCACAAAGTGCAAAGCTCAGTGTATCAACCATGGAAGATATTGTGCTCCAGATCCAGAGGAAGATTTTAGTAAAGGGTATGAAGGGAAGGAGGTTGTTCTTCAAAACTTACGGCAGGCCTTCTTCTATAAAGTGGCAAATGAAAGCGGAAACCCTTGGATTTGGTGGGATTATAAGACGGATTTTGCTACCCGTTGCTCAACGAAACAGAACAAATACAACAAAGATTGTGCGGAAAAAGTTATCAAGTCACTTGGTGAGTTTTGGCAATATTTTACATAATTTTTATGGAGCACTCATTTTGCGTTTGTTCTTAAAAATTAAATGCATAAATTAACAACTTACTTTCAGATTATTGTTTTTTGCGTTTGTTCTTAAAAATTAAATGCATAAATTAACAACTTACTTTCAGATTATTGTTGTTTTAGCCCGTCGTATCTTTTTTACCATTCTTATAGTAACATGGGAATGATAAAAAAGATGAACATGCATTGCTATAAACGAATAATGAACATAAAATTCATCACTATAAATGAAGTAATGAACATAAAATATATTATGTTATAGAGATTAAAAGTATCATATGGTTATTTTGTTATGTAGTGCGTTTTACCTTTCTCACATCTCAATCATTATCTAAACCTACATGTAAACTTGGATTTGGTTTGTGCTTCATCCTTTAGCTTATATTGACATTATCAGGAGCTGATGTCAAGAAAATAGAGGAATGTCCCCGGTAATCCAGAA
Source organism: Centrapalus pauciflorus (assembly GCA_020465985.1). Lineage (NCBI taxonomy): Eukaryota > Viridiplantae > Streptophyta > Magnoliopsida > Asterales > Asteraceae > Centrapalus > Centrapalus pauciflorus. The sequence continues at coordinate 426,630 of JAANYP010004615.1, read as the reverse complement.
GAAAATGCCAAAAATGCAGTCCTCGAGGCTGAGCAGCAAGCACAGGTGTCCACCTTATTTACAAATAGTTAAATGATGATTTTTATGATTCCAATTGTGTACCCTTGATTATAAACTCTAAAAAAGTGGCTTTCTGAAACTGTATCTATATATTATAATAAAGCAAAACAGTTGGTGCTACATGTCGCTTCCACAATATAGGAAGTATTCATTTTCCTGCATCTTATTCTTAATTTACTACCTTAACTTAATTACATGATATTTTTATTTTAACTTTTTTCATTAATGAATTAATGTCAAATTAGATATTGCAACATATAAATTAATGTTTACCTAAAATAAATATCTATCATTATTATCATTAATGATCATAATTAAATTTAAATGTAGAAATTTGGATTTAAATGTAGAAATGTGACAAATAAAGTAAAACTTTGTGTTAATTATTTTGCTAACAAATTTTAAATTTTAATTTAAATAAAAAAAAGTTAAGAATTAGATAATAAAACATCAATTGTGAATATGTAAAATTTTGATTATTGATTATCAGAGATTTCATTTTTATATTTTTTACAATTTCAAAATATGATATTTCATATTAGAATTTAATAAAAAAAAATTTAAAAAAAAACCTTCTTTTTCAAGCACATATTATGGTTTTTAATGATATAATATGATAATATTTTTCATATAGTATCAAGCAACTAAGTATTTTATTATTTTTAACTAGTTTATGAACCCACGTGTTATGTGAATAATTTTTAATAAATAAATTGTTAGATAAATTGCAGGTAAACTTATAATTAAATCATATAAATGTCAATTATTATAAAAAAATGCAACAAAAGTTTATAAAAAATGCAACAAAAGTATAGTTATTTCTCATATATATTATTTAATCTATTTTTTTAATATTCATAAACAATTTTACGGTAATTACTTTTTTTAACATTATTTTTTAAATTTTTTATTTCACAATTTATATATATTTAATCGATATGATATAAAATTTTGATTTTAAGTAAAACATAATGTTTATATGTATTTTATAATAAATAAATATAATGAAATATGAATTTATTAATATTTTATTATCTTTACTTTTAAATGATTCATATTGTTTATATGATTTGTATTTATTTTTAATATATATTGGTAAGTTTATAGACAAATAATATATTTTTTGAATTAGATATATATACATAATTATATATAAGATATAATTTGGATGGAAAAAACTAATTGTAATTTATGTTTTATTTTAGTTTATTATATTAAAAATAATAATGTTTTATTATCTTTTTTTAGTGAAATTTATAGATATTAGAAAAAATAATTGTATTTATCTATTAATAAATAATAATGTTGTATTTATTTATTTATTTTTGTATATTAGATATTAGAAAAATTAATTGTATTTATCTTTTTTTATTTAATATTGAAAATAATAATATTGTATTTATCTTTTTTGGTGAAATGTGGTAACAACTAGCTTTCAAATTTTTTATTTTAGTTATATATAGATTTTATAATAATTTATTAGAATATAAAAAATTTATGTATTTTCTAATTCAAGCCATTTAATTCATATATGGGTCTCTAACCTAGTTAAGAGTAAAATTGTTATTTATTTGATTAAAGTTGTAGTTATTATGGATTTTCAGATTTATGACTTTGTATCCGGTTGACATCTTTTGGGACGTTGGGAATATATGGTTATATCCGACCTAACGTTTTTCCCTTTTCACGGGTTTGTTGTTTACGGACACGATAATATCTGATATTACTCTTAAAATCCTGCAGATAGGGAAAGGTGTTCGTGGGGATGTGACAATTCTACCGACTCTCGTAATAAACAATGGACAATATAGGGGTGTGTAATCTGATAATTAAAAGGATAAGAATCATTTGTGTGTTGGTGTGGGTGCGGGTTGTTCTCTTCTCCTTCACAATCGGATGGACTAATATTTTTTTTTGAACAACAAACTAACGTACTCCTACTCTTAAACTACTTCTTTTGCCCCAAGTGGGGACTTGAAAGCTTACTTCAACCACCTAAATTCCAACTTGCTTTCAACGAGAGTCGAACCCGTGACCTCATACTTACAACACACCCCTCTTACCAATGGACTCATGACAATAGCATTGTGCAGGTAAGCTTGATAAAAAAGCCGTTTTGAATGCTATTTGTTCTGGATTCAAGGAGACCACGGAGCCCGCCCTTTGTTTAAGTGACGGTTAGGACAGATAGCTTCATTCCAACGCATATATCCATTGAACAAGTGGCGATTTCGGCCCAACACGCTAGACGGGCTATTAAAAGAACTATAATAGGAAATAGTTTTTCTTTAGAACCTTTTTTACAATATCTTCAAAAAGGGTGTATTAATCAACTTTTTAATATAAAATTTTCAAATATATATGGTTTCTTTAACGTTAGAATGTTCGTCTTGTTTGCTTGAATGAGCCGAAATCGTCACCGTCTTTTTTCAGCACTAATAATAGCTGTTTACGTGGGTCCAATTCTAAATTGACCCACAGGCTCAAAGAGCCCAATCCATCTCTCATTTAGAGCCATGTCCCACGTCAGGATCCACGGGATTCAGAACTAGCATGTCTTCGATGGAACGGTTGGGATGGGCTTGAAGGTCTTTAATATGGGGGAATACCATGCTTTCGCCCGCAACGGCCAATTCTTTAAGACGAGCATGTGATTGGGGATCGTAACCAGGCAACATCTCCACCTTTACCCCTTCAACTAAATGGGAGCGGACCTTCATAAGAGCTGAATGCCTACCATAACGAACGGCGACTCGCTGGACGGAACCCCAAGGTTGCAGAAATTGTCGACTATGCAGTAGCTTGCCGACCACATGGGGAACGACCTCTAAAATAAATCGGGTCCTTTCTTCAGATAGACGGCCAACGGCCTCGATTGCCTCTTCTTTCTCTTTCATCAAAACTTCCTCCCTTGCACTTAACTGATCTACACGAAGGCTTAACGCCATAGACTTTTTCTTCTCTTCCTCTACCTCTACCCGTAACCTCTCAATTTCTAACCACTGACCCTCTACCTGAGTTCTCATCTCCTCAACACCAGCAATGCGTACTTTTTCCCTCTCGTCGGCCTTACGAAGCTCTTCCTGAGCCTTCATAAACCTATGTTCGGCTATGGTGACTCTTGCCTTCACTTCTGGAAGGAAGGTGCTGAAATTCATGACAGCCAAGCCAAGTGAGTCGAAAACAAGTGCATTACTGGCATGTTGAGCCATTTCAACATGGGAAGGCGGCATGCTATGATATAAAAAATCTCACAGACTCGAGGGTGTCTCTAATAAGTCGCCATTCTTTATCTCCCACTCAGGCACGTATAACTCATCACGATTATAATCGCTTTTTTCGCGCCTAAACGGGGCCAAGGGAGTGGCCTCCTCACCTGAAGGGGGGGAGGTGGTAGAGTGTAAGGGGTCGCTGAGAGAGGAATCGCAGGGATAGGATCTGATGAGGCCACTCCCTTACCTTTAGGGGAAGGCCGTTTCACAGAAATCTTGATCTCTTTTGATAATACAGCCTTGTCATCATCATCGTCAGGACTGGAAACTTGGATAGGAGAGTCAACTCCAAGAGAGGTACCGGTTGCTTTCCTTTTCAAACGAGTTCGGGAAGAAGGACAAGAATCGGGATTCGCCAAAGCTTGTTCAGAGGGGGCAGCAATGCTATCCCCCTTGCTAGAAGAAGACCAGGCAGAAGGATGACCTAAGGGAGTTAAAGAACCGTCTGGGGCTACTTGGCCGGGTCGGAGACTTTCAGCGTCTGAATGATTCACATTGACCGCCTCAAACCCATCCAAATCATCAGAAGATAAGTACTCCAACACGCTCATGACTGCAGTGAAACAAGAAAAGCGTTAGGAACATAGTAGCAAATAAAAGAAAGTCAATCAACTAATCTCAAAAAGAAAACAGGGGTCCTACCAATGCCCCCTTTCGTTATTACGGGAAGGGTGGCAGAATTTCCCCAGTTGGGGTTCATCCCCAACAGAGCCAGCACAGGGTTGGGGTAAGTCCTCAATTTAAAGGTTTGGCGAGCAAGTAAGGCCAGAAGGTCAACATCCAAGTCCCTGGCTTCAGGGGGACAGGTCAACGAATGGGAACGCCCTCCGGCTCTCCATACTAACACGCCCCTGTCGCCTGGGGGAACAATGGTGTTGTCTGTCCAAAAACCCTTCTCCATTCACGCAACCCCTGTGGGGTGGTCGACGAACACATCAGGCACAGGAGCTTTTCTCCTCTCAAAACTGAACCAATCCTTTAGGCAGGTCAATTTGAAAAAATATCGAAACAGAGGGATAGAAGGAATACCACCTAAGGCTTTGCAAGCCGCCTCAAAAACGGTGATTCTCAGTACTGCTAAGGGAGACACCTGCCCTGGACGAATCTCGTAGTGTTTTAACAAGGATAGGTATAAGGGAGTGAAAGGAAGTCGAAGATTCCCGACAGAACATTGTTTGGTATACAAGGCCACCTTGCCCTCAGGAGGGCAAAGTGTCGTTGATCGACGATTTGGAAGCAGAGGGTGAAGATCAACAGGATTACCATATTCAGCTAAGAAGATTTTGAATTCTGAATTGGTAAGAGTACACGGCACTTTATCTGCTGAAGGGGCGGTCGGCATAGTGACAAGAAGAAAATAAAAGAAGGAGGAAGAATAAGGCTAACCTGGGGAATCAGGGGCAAATGTTGAGTAAACTGCACAAGGAGGTTGGAAGAGCTTCGAAGGAGAATTTAAGAGAAAGAAGCAGGGTTTTTCTTTTAAAAACTTTGAAAAAGCTTGAAATTCAGGTTTAATGGAGGAGTGGGGAAATAAACGGGAATATCTTTGGACACGTGTCACTCCCCTATTAAACCCGCCTGAAACGGACAGAGAGACGTGACAGTTAGGGGACGCGCCACGCGCGCGTGGAATCCCCTGTCATCATGACTTTCATTAAATGAAGCTTACACCTCCTTACAAGGGTCTAATCAAGCACAAACCTGCTAAGACGTATTGAATATTTTTATAATTCATCTGGGTGTGCATCAGCCGTTACAAGGGGCTATTAAGTGACCATTACACTTTTGGAAAATGTCACCCGCATGATATTCAACCACCTCGCTTTAAATACCTCAGGCGTCAATAATCCAGACCGCCTCGCCTCCAGTATTCAAGACGTTCAATGATCTTGTCATGCCACCCCATGTGGTCTAGGGACTAGCCGTTCATTCAGGCTGCCAGTAAGTTTCTAAGTAAGCCATTAACGGCTCACCTGGTGACTCCAAAACTGAAGCATAGTCTCCTACAGTTCTAGCCAAAACTATACGTTTTCACTAGAACTTGGGGGACTTGTTTACGTGGGTCCAATTCTAAATTGACCCACAGGCCCAAAGAGCCCAATCCATCTCTCATTTGCTGCACGGCCTGCTATATGACCCGAGGTCATTCGCCTAACCCGCAGGAGGTCCATGGAGCGACAGATCTGCGAGCCGCAGAAGTTTGTCGCACGATAGAGGCTATACAGAGAAGGGAGAAAAAGTGAGGCCTCTGATTAGCTCTCGAGGGATCAAGGAGGTCAATCCCATGCACGTTCTCCTCTAGCCAATGGGATTCTCCCAACTCAGGCGCCTCGCCTGGAATAGGGAAGGTATAAATAGGGTCCTCACCATCTAGATAAAGGTAATGTCCATTTTATCATCCTCACATATACTCTTCTCTAAACCTATTCTCTCGAGATGATGGCTGACTTAGGCATCGAAGTGCCTTCACAGGGACTTCCCCTATGCTAGCATTAACGTAGTCTTCTATTTCCTTGTTGCAAGACTTACAATCCTCTTACTGAATTCTCCCGAGGCGTTGCTAAGCTAGTTATCATTCTAACCCATAATTATTGATTGTCATATGCACAAACAATTGGCGCCATCCGTGGGACACGACTGGTTACAGTGATATTAGTTTAAGTTCTCAGAAATTCAGAATGGATATGCCTGATGTAGCTGAAACGGGTCCTCAAAGACCTGTAGCTGGAGAGCAACCCCCTCCCCAGGCAGATTTCCAGGTTCCCTTGGGGGCGGCGGATCCTCCTCCAGCAGTGGAGGCATTTCTTCCTTCTTTATACTCGGAGATAACCACGCAGGTGATAAGCCGTCAGTTTGTAGCAGCAAATTTCGAACAACTCCAGGTCCTCATGCAAGAACACTCTCGTTCTCTGGAGGTCCTCCCCTTGGATGGGACCAATGAGGTGATGATGGAGTATGAAGATGCAGACTCAGAAGAAATGGATGAGCATATAGAAACGCAGGGGTTGAACGCGAGGGAAGGAGGAGCTCGCAGGATACAAGAGGCGCAAGCAACTAGGGCTAAGGTGTCAGTGGGAAGTCAGGCCAACCCCCTTTCACGAAGCGTACCTAGGCAGGTGATGCAAGGCGCTCGTACCTCCTTAGTCACACCACCTACCCTTGCATCTCGAAGGGAGAACCTTATGCAAGGTAGGGTTTCTGAGACGCTGGGTAGTACGAGGAGGAGAGAGCGCGTGGAGCCCCCTCCCCAAGTGAGGTTCACGAACCAGGGGCGTAGGGGATTGGGGGAGGTGGTAATACCCACCAGAAGTAGGAATTCTTTGGGCCAGGCCCGTAAAGACTTTCAAAAAGGACCCAAACCCCTTAACCTGGAAACCCATTTCCAGGAGATTGATGGAGAAGATCCCTCCCCCTTCGCGGAATGGATTGAAGATTATCCCCTTCCAGAAGGTCTGAAGCTACCCTCTAACGTAGGGGTGTACGATGGAACAGGTGACCCAGATGATCACTGGCGCCTGTTTGCAGGGGCCATGAAGATATCCAAATGGGTACCACCGGTGGCGTGTCACATGTTCTCAATGACGCTCAAGGGCACTGCACGCCTATGGTTGGAATCGCTACCCCCAGGGGGCATCAATAGTCTTGATGAGTTAAGAACAAAATTTCGTTCTAACTTCATGCAGCAGCAGAGGTACACTAAGACTCACCTGGAGCTGCTTAATATTAAGCAAACTGAAGCGGAAGGTTTACGAGCTTTTGTGGAGCGATACAACTTGGAGAGTCAACAAATCAGGGGTTTGGGGGATGATGCTAAAGTTTCTGGTTTCATACATGGTCTCAGACATCGACAACTGGAAGAGTTTTTGTCACAAGACTTGCCAGCCTCCTATCAAGAGTGCCTAGAGAAGACCTATTCCTACATACGGTCTAAAGAACTGTCGACTCAGAACCAACCCCCTAGGAAGTCACATCAGGAGAGAAATAACAAACCTTATCAGGGCAGGGAGTCTGACAATTCATTCAGGGGACGTCGTGATAGAGAGGAGAAGTATACCCCCTACAGTCGCAGGGAAGATCGATATAGAAGGAATGATACCCTCTTTAACCTGATTAAGACTCCCAGGGAGATTTTGGCGACGGAAGCCCTTGCCTCCTCGTTCAAACCCCCAGCTCGTATGCAAGGTGACCCAAAGAAGAGAAATCAAGCAGAATATTGTGAGTTTCACGAAGATAACGAACATCACACCAACGATTGCATCGAGTTGCGTAAGCATATTGAAGGTGCAATAAAAATGGGGAAGCTCTAACACTTGGTGAGAGATATCAAGGGCAAGTCGCAATCTAAAGAGCAAGGCCAAAGAAAGCGATTCTGCTTGGCAGAAGGACAAGGCATCCGATAACACGAAGTTAAAAGAGCCTGTAGCTGAAATCCTATCATGATACGAGCAGCTGATGATGAAAGCCCTCTCAAAAGAAACAAGTTACAAACCGCCTGGGATTTGGAGATTTGTTTTCCCCCAGGCGGAATGACGCATTGTGGGCCTGTAGTGATCAAGGCAATCATTGAAGATGTGCGCGTCTGGAGGGTGTACCTAGATGGAGGAAGTACTTGTGATATCCTCTATGAAGATTGTTTTTTACGTATGCCAGACGTTGTTTGAAAGAAGTTGCGACCCGCCTCGATACCCCTGAAGGGGTTCTCAGGGGAGATATCTTGGCCATTAGGACAGCTCTGCTTAAGAGTCTCTTTACGACAGGGTCAAATAGAAATAGAGGAGCAGGTTACCTTTCTGGTGGTTCGTTCTAAGTCATCGTACAACGCTATCTTAGGACGTCCTTCACTTGGAAAACTGTAGGCCATTGTGTCTACAGGGCATGGAATGGTGAAATTCCCCACCTCGTGTGGTATAGCGACCTTTTCGACGGAATACCCTGAACAGGTAGAAGAGTGCTCACAGGTTCAGAAGGCGGTGGACGCGAAACCAGCGAAGGAGGATGAGTTGCAAGTTGTAACTCACGTGATCGTTAACCAAAATTACCCGAAGCAAACAGTGGCTGTAGGTATGAACTTGCCCGAGGAGATAAAAAGGGAGGTTGAGATACTCCTGAGGAGGAATAAAAATGTGTTCGCTTGGACACCAGACGATATGACGGGGATCCCTAGACAGCTGGAAATCGGAGAAGGTAGGATAATTAAAACTACTCACTCTTTAAATGTGGATCCCCAGGCAACCCCTGTCTGCCAAAAGAAAAGGCCCCTGGCTCGTGAACGCGACCAGGCGGTATGCAAAGAGGTTGCGAAGCTTGTGGTGGCTGGAATCCTAAGAGATGTCAAGTACCATGCATGGGTAGCCAACCCTGTTATGGTTCAGAAGACAGATGGTAGTTGGAGGATGTGCATTGACTTCAAATTACATTGATACACTAATCACCATCTCAAGCCACAATTATCCAAAATATATGAAAACTCTAATTCATTAATGATACGAAATCGATTTGTGTTTGAAACCCAAAATGGATTTTGAATTTATAACCAAACAAAAATGAAAGATACAATAAATGATGTTATGATACAAAAATCATACGAACCTATACCTTCGAGATGATAATCAAGAGTATATGAACAAGAACGTGAAGATATAAACTAGACGTCTAGATTCATGAAAATTCCAATCAAAAACCATAACTCGAACATTAAACCTCAAGATTCAAAAATCGTATGACATCAATCCCTAACCTTGAAGTTCCAAATTGAAAAATATTTGGGATTTCATATCAACGGGTCTTCGTCTTTCAAATCGAGGTCGCGCCACCGGGGATGATACGAGTTTACGAGCACTACGGTGACGATTGGGGGGATCGATTTCGATGTGTAAAGAGATTCCGGTTTCCATATCAACTATGCTTCGTCTTCTTAATAGACCGTCCTTTTTGTTCTAAATCAACGTTTCTACGTCTTTTAGTTTCTTCGATGGTGGTGAAAAACTAGTTCAACTTCCATGGATGAGAGAGGAGTTGTCTCTGAAAATCTAATTAGGGGGAGAGAGAATTAATTGGTGAGAGATATGGTTAGTCAACAAAAAACCAAAACTTCCATATAAGAATATAATTTATTTTAGTTATTAAATTAATTGGACACAAGTTGACGATTATACCCTTCATTATAATTAAGTCGAGTGTGATTACGTGTTGCATTGTGGTTTCTTCTCACCATAAAATCATTCTCACGTGATTATATATAGACACACACACATGTAGAAGATCATGTGAAAATTTTGAACTTTGTGAGAATGTGAAAAGAACATTAAGAATATATTACCATAATTAATATGTGATTTACAAAAAATTGAAAATATATTGTTTCATATTATAAAGATGATGTGAAAGTTGAATTTTATAAAAATAAAAAAATTTAGGTGTAAGGTTTAAAAAGCTTATCAAGTAAGGTTGATGAACCTTCGTAGTAAAGGTTTAAACCTTAACCATTAAGGTTTCATAAATTTTAATAGCAAAAATAAACATTAATGCATAATGTTATTTTCAAAAAATAAATTTGAAACAATCATTGTATTGTAATAAAGTATATCTTAGAAGAAAATAATTAAAATTTAAAATTTAAAGGATATGAAAATGTATTGTTACGGATTAAGAAATATTATTTCTTACGTTCTTACAAAATTTATATTTCTCACATGAACCAATCCTATATATACACTAGGGGTGACAATTTCAGCATGTTCAAGCAAACTGGTCAAACGAAATGAGGACCAAAAGTCATTAATTTTACATAATTTTGAATTTGTTTTTCATAGAACAAATATTCAATACACCGTTTTATAAATTTTCATTTCTAAAATAAAAGTTATTTTTTATCTTAGTTTTTTACAATGGGTCCATTTAACTCTTTAGCCCGTTGGATCAAAATTGGCACCCCTACTATAAACATACTTGAATAGCATTCTTTGGATTATTCTTTGATTTCAATAAGGGCAAAAACCGACAAATGAAATATTGATTTAATAATTTACTGTCATGATTCATCTTTTTTTGTAGAACTTTTTGGGTGATTTAGCTTCAATTTACTGAATAATTTGAATTCAACAATGTCAACAATGGATCAAGGGTTTTGATTTGTATATATGATTCAATATGTACTACAGTACTAGTTCTCCCTATTCTCATGCACGAGTAATGTTGTGAATCTCATCTGATTCTGAACCTACCACACACTTCATATATGTATAATTATATGTTTGTTCATGTATTTGTGATTGTGTTACTATGATTCAAAGATTTTAGAGAACTTGGTCTCGTCCCATTTATTATATATATTAAATTTATAATTAATATTTCTATATAAATGCATTAGATGTTATATATTATTGTTCTTTAATTTTATTATTTATATATTATTATATAATTTAATTACATATGATATATTATTAATTATTATATTACATATATATAATGGCTTATTTATGCTTGTGAACCTAAATAAGCTTAATGTCTTAGGCTGGAGCTCGGGCTCGTATGTTAAATGTGCTCCATCTTGGTTAACTTGTGCTTTTTCATGTTTTTAACGAGTTGAGTTTTAGTAATTCATGAGTAGCCGAATCACTTACACCTTCAATGCATGTTACCATGATTTATGATTTTTAGACATGTTTTCTTTCATTCATTTATAATTCATAATCATTCATTTTATTGATAATTGTTATTTTTTCTTCAAGGATGACCGTACAAAAAGATGGGAATGTCCACTCGGATTCAAGGGTAATGGAACTGATAGTTGTGAAGGTACGTACTACTCATCATCCTAGGGCTGGCAATGGATGGATTGGATCATGATCCAACAGATCACTGATCCAAATAAGTGGATTATGGATTTGGTCCATTAGCCAATGGATCATGATCTGATCTATGATCCAATTATTTTGATAGATGGATCATGATCTGGATTAACCCATTTAATTTTTTAATTTTCAGCTATGATCCATCCTACCCTACCCCATAACTTTTACCCACCCATACCCTGCCCCATAACTTTTACCCACTCCTACCCCATAACTTTTACCCTACCCTACCCCTACCCCTACCCCACCCCTTACCCACCACCCTATCCTTCCCCCACCACCCTTACCTCCTACCTACCCTACACTACCCATATCCTTACCCTTACCCTACCTACTCACCCCTAACCACGCCTTACCTCCTACCTACCCTACCCTACACAACCTTACCCTTACCCCACCCACCCCTAACCACGACCTTACCTCCTACATACCTGCCATACCCCTACCTACCCTACCCCCTTTACCCCCTACCCTACCCATCCAAAACCTACCCCCGCCCTCAACCTGCCCACTCCCTATCTTAAGCAACCCCATCCTACCCCTACTCACCCTACCTTAGCCAACCAACCCAATTACTACCCTACCTCCCAAATCCCAACCCCACCCCTACCCCCCAACTAACCTCAAAAACCTCATCCCACCCTCACCCTCAATCTGCCTACCCCACCATACCCTACCTTACCCCACTCATGCACCACTACCAAACCGCTTACCCTATCCACCCACCTACCACATACCCCTACCCTACCTACCCTACCACTACACTCCCCTACCTACCACCCGCCTTTACCCGATTCACCCACCGCCACCCCTACGTAACCTCCTACCTACCCTGCCCATACCTACCCTACCCTACCCCACCTTACCCCTACCTACCTTCACCTTATCCACCCACCGCCACCCCACCTACCTTACCTTCCTACCTACCCTACCCTACATCCTACCCACCCTACCCCTACCCTAGCTCCCATCGCTACCCTACCCTACCCCAACCTACCCTACGAAACCGCTTACCCTATCCACCCACCCTACCTCATACCTACCTTACCCCTACCCAACCCCTACCATTAACCCCTACCTACCCTACCTACCCTACCCCCCTACACTCCCCTACCTACCACCCGCTTTACCCTATCCACCCACCGCCACCCCTACGTTACCTCCTACCTACCCTGCCTATTCCTACCCTACCCTACCCCACCTTACCCACTACGTACCCCACGCATCACCCCTATCCACCCACCGCCACACCACCTACCTTACCTCATGCCTACCCTACCCCCTTACCTACCCTTTACCGCCTATCCACCCACCGCTACCCCACAACCTACCCTACCCCCTACCTACCCACACCCTGCCCAGGGCAGGGTAAGGGGGTTAGGGTAGGGTAGGAGGTGTGGGGGTAGCGGTAAGTGGTAGGGTAGGGTAGGGTAGGTAGGGGTAGGGTAGGTAGGAGGTGGGGTAGCAGCGGGTGGATAGGGTAAGCAGTGGGTAGAGTAGGTAGGGGTAAGGTAGTGGTAGGTACGGGGTAAGGGTAGGGTAGGGGTGGGTAGGGTAAGGGGTCAGGGGTGGGGGTGGGGTAGCGGTGGGGGTGGGGGTGGATAGGGCGTAGTGGTAGGTACGGGCAGGGGTAGGTAGGGTAAGGTTAGGGTTAGGTAGGTGCAGGGTTGGTAGGTACGGGGTAGGGATATGAGGGTAGGTGTGGGGTAGCGGTGGGTGGGATAGGGGTAAGGGTAGGGTTTGGGGTAGGGCAGGGTAGGTAGGGGTAGGGTAGGTAGGAGGTGGGGTAGCAGTGGGTGGATAGGGTAAGCGGTGGCGATGGGTAGGGTAGGTAGGTGTAGGGTAGTGGTAGGTAGGGGGTAAGGTAGGTAGGGGTAAGTAGTGGGTAGGGTAGGGGGTGTTAGGGTGGGTAGGGGTAAATTAGTGGTGTATTTTTTTAAAAAAATTTAATGGATCGATCCAGATGGATCATGGATCAATCTATTTGTTGATCCAGATCCATGGATCAATTATTGGCTCTTTAAATGGATTATTGGATTGATTTCTTTGACCCAATAAATATAAAATTGGATTTGGATTGGATCGGATTTGGTTTAAAAGGAATCCATTGTCAGGCCTACATCATCCTAAAGTTCACTTTTTGTCACAAAGGTAACTTGATGGTTATTATTGATTTTCTGTGACCCACAAGGTTACTCTTTTTTAAGGTGACAAGTTAAACTCGCAGAAACCTTTTGTTCCCAAAGCTGAAGCACGTACATTGGTGTTGTGGTTGCCGTTACACTAATGTTTGTCTTATTGTTTTTTTTTTATTTATCAAAATTGTACATAGATATTGATGAATGCAAAGAGAAAACAGTATGTCAGTGTCCCGATTGCAGATGCAAGAATACATGGGGAAGTTACGAATGTAGTTGCAGACGCAATTTGCTCTACCTTAAAGAACACGACACTTGTCTAAGTAAGTACTGTGAGAGTTATACAAAGAATCATAATTTAGATGGTACAAATATTATTCCACTGGAAAATCTTTTCATGTTTGATTTTGGAATAATTTGTTTTTATAAAAAGGTAATCAACTTTAAGTTTTTCTTGTTTATGGTAAAAACTTTGATTTTTTTTTTTTTTATATATTTTTATTTTGTGCAACTAATAATATCAATGTATATAAGTAGTGAATTTGCGTAGATGTGCAAACGACCATTTTCAATATTGGTCATCAATTAAGCAAAGTAAGAAAAGTTGAAAGTTCGTATTTAAACAAGAAGTTTGAAAGTTTGTTACTTCTGTTAGACAAAATTCAAAATCCATTACCTAAAATAGAATTTTTGAAAGCATAGTCCTTTTTTCTAGGATGAAAAAGTTGGTTACCATAACCAAAAAAATTGTAAAGTAGGTTACCTTTTTGTGAAAACAACCAGTTTAGAATTCAAACTCATCACTTTCCAGCAATGAATTTTCAGTTTTCTAGAAGTAACCAACTTAACATTTGTTTATATATAGTTTAAATGAATAACATTGTTTAGCAATTTTTGATGTAACTCATAAAATCGACAAAGTATACTTATGGTAATTAGAATCGATCTTTCAGAAACAAGTAAAGATGTTATGTTAATACTACTGGTGGCTGGGGTATTGCATGGTTCATTCTTGGTGTGCCTGCTATTGGAGTTGTAGGATATACATTCTACAAATACAGAGTTCGGGTACGTGACATTTTTGCACCAATTTATTTTGTCATTCCCATGCCCTTTTCTGGTTAATTTTTTGGGTCATCTATTCCACTTATATGGTCTCCCTACTAAAGCAAATGTGGAATCACACACCCATAACTATGGTGGAGTTTGGAACATCAAAACTGATGTAGTTGCAATGTTGCATGTAAAAGGAACACTCTTTCTGTGAATCTAGCTTATCATCATCCGTCTTACAAAAAAAATTCTTTGATAATAAATAGGGGTGTTTGGTAACAAAATCAAGAGTGTTTGGTTACAATGGAGGATGTTTGGTTGTAAATTACTTGTTATAGTAGGTTTATAGGTCATCCATTGCAGTAAATGGTAAAAAAAACACAAAAGTTGTTATTAATGATAAAAAATAAATAATGTTGCTATATACAGTAAAAATGTAAAACGTTGTTGATATTTTCGGCATATAACCCAATTAATGTTACTTGATTATAAAGTTATAACAAGACAGTTAAATGTTGATTTATAATCAACGTGAGTTTCCTAGAAAGAAAATTTATTGAAACTGCCATTTGCCCAGTTATATTTTAGAGTAAATTACAGAATTTGTGGTTCGCATAAAATTTTGGATACGGTCCTTGTGG
Source organism: Centrapalus pauciflorus (assembly GCA_020465985.1). Taxonomy (NCBI): domain Eukaryota; kingdom Viridiplantae; phylum Streptophyta; class Magnoliopsida; order Asterales; family Asteraceae; genus Centrapalus; species Centrapalus pauciflorus. The sequence continues at coordinate 411,613 of JAANYP010004615.1, read as the reverse complement.
TTTTAATTTTGCAAAAACCGTCATTCTTTTCATTGTTTACTTGCAAAAATGGTCCATCTACCATTAACTTTAACAATCAAATTGTTAAATCTTTGGGTAAATTACAATTTTCGTCCCTGTGGTTATATACAAATTATGGTTATCGTCCTTTTCACATCAAAATTACAATTTTATTACCTATGGTTGTCCATTTGTTTTGCTTTTGGTCTTTTGACCTCTCATTATTTTAAAAATGACCATTTTGCCCTTTTATTTTTGTTTTAGTTTAGTCCCTAACAATTTATTTTTCTTTTTTATATTATTTCTAACTACTTTTTATTCTATCATTATTTATTTAATATGTACTTATTTTATTATTATAATTTGACTAAAGTAATAATTTTTATTTTATTATTATTACTACTACTATTATTATTAGTATTAATTTAGGTATTTAAATCAAGAAAAATAGAATAATATGAAACGCCCCGTTCTAATAACGTGGCGCTTTTACTAAAATCTACAACATAATCCTCGAAATTATAAAATAAAGCGTTCTAATCTCAAACTTCAATTTCAATACATAAATAAACTAAAACCACCACATTCAGAGTGCGCTAAAATACAACATCTAACTATTACAACCAAATTGAAAGTCTAGGGATCTACCCGTCCCAAGTACAAAATATAAATCAGAGTAAATGCGGAAGTCCTTCTGATACCATAAATGCTCAAACTCTAGATCCTGAAGCTGGTGCCTTTCCTTTATCAGCTAAACCTGAAAATTTGTCCCCACAACCGGGGTAAGCCGTCGCCTAGCGAGTAACAGATTTAAAAGCACAGACAAGCATATATAACATGATCAACACAAATATCAGCTCAAATTCAACATGTGTAGCATTACGACTCGCTCGGTTTAGCATACACGAATAGGGGGTTGTTATCGGCTCGCCCGATAACAAGTACACGGCGTACGACTCGCTCGGTTAGCCCGTGTACAAAACATACGGCTCGCCCGACATGCAACTCGGAAGCACACAACAACCTCTATTAATCCACATAATACACAGTATGCATACTGGGGAAAGGGTTCTCAAATATCGGCTCATGGCAACGAATTAAATATCAACATTCAAGGCTAAGCATGGTAGTTAAAGAATAATCATGGCAATAGAAACGAAAGAGATATTTAGTGCAAGCATATCATTTATGATCATTTGCGAAATTAAATCAATTACTCACAGTGCCTGCAATCTGTACTCGCCAAGCGTATACCCGCTAACAGCTGAAAGCACTAACAGAATCCGCACGCCTCAATCGAATTACTAATGACCTGATATCATAGTACATTGCCTATTTGTCAATATACTTAACTCTATATTCTACTAAGTCCCTTATTTACTGAATTAATTAAGATTCGGAATCAAATTCAGACAATTATAGTTTTAATAATATTTTAATCCTTTTTAAGCTCAAAACTCTCTATATAATAATATAGATTAATCCTTGAATTCCTTTACAAAATCTAGCTCATTAAGTTAACAACTTACATTTATAACTTATTAATTATGTAATTCATCAATATTATAATAAATAATGTAATCTGATTGATATATCCTTTACTCTCTTGCAAATGTTCATCTCATCTTATTATAATAGGTTTCTAAATCCAACGAACTAAAATATGTAACTCATGTATAGAATTTAAATAGCCCAATAAACCAAATCCTACTAAATCAATTATATTTAGGCTAAGTAATTTAATAACCCAACTTTTGAATGAAACTATGATTAATAAAGCCCAAAACGTAATTAGTTATGTAGCCCAAGAATTAACCCAATATGGACCCCAAAATAAATAAATAAAACACAGCCCACTTAAGAGAATAATTACTTAACCCATCAAAATATACATTCAACTCAACCCAAAGTATTAATTAAATAGATTATCAAACTACAACTCCCTTTTTAATGTACCAAATTCATTTGTGCATGTACCCAAACAAAATTAGCATAACCCATATTAATTTATTAAAACAACCCAAAATGATCATCTAAGTAAGCCCAAAAATTGGAGTTTAACCTAAGCCCACACACAAGAGATGCAACCCAAAGAAATATATAAAAACAATTAACCTAGCCCAATCATTATAAAAGAATTAAAAAAAAAATAAATAAATAATAAAAATAAAAAAAAACCTCATCTCTCTTTCTCTCGGTGGTGCAGCAAGGAAAAGAACAGAGACCACGATGGCCCCCCCTTAACCGAGAAGCAATCCACCGCCGGCCAGAGGCTGTGGCGGCGTCAGCCGGCCACTCTCTGGTCGGTTTTCATGCTGGCGGCCACCCTCACTCTTTCTTCTCTCTCGGTGAAGTTGGAAGCGAAAATAGCAAGGTACAACAGATAGTAGCAGCGCCGGCCATAGAAGGACGGGACCGACCAATCGTCGGCCAGCTCCGACGGCGGCGGCGGCGGTTAGTCCCGCTTCAGATGAAACGCCCAAACACCACACACTACTCCTGATTTCTACTTCAATACTCTGATTTCCAAGTAAAAATATCAACCCAAACCCATGAACTCCAAATTTCTTGATTATCATCCTATTGAGTTGGATCCGAAATTTGATAACCAAAAACGTTTTAATGACGTTTCTTAACTTATTTCTGGTATTATTTTCTTATAAAATCATATTGAATCTCAAAACCCTCTTAGAACCTCCATCTTTCTTTATAACATAATTATGAAATTATCGAATATGTTCTTCTTCTTTTATGGCATTTCAGATTCTAGCAAAAAATTTAACATGTTTTGATTACTTTTACTTGAAATTTTCGGATTTTGATACCATACCCACTATTTCACCATTGTTGTGCATTTGAAACTTTTAAACCTAAGAGTGGAGAAGATGATGATATACTATCATCTTATATAATTTATTATCAGATTATACACTAGTATAAATTTCCTTTCATTGATCAAAACACTCATTAATCATTTAGAAAGAAAAAGAATGAGATAAATGAAGTTTTAGGGTATTACCTCAAGAATAAAGATGATGATGAACTACTTGTGAAGAAGATGGCAATGGTGATGATGATTTAAATCTTCAAATCCATCCAAACTCTCTAGAAATTTCCAGATTTTATTGTGTTTTTGTATGTGTTTTGATAGGTTAGTGGTAAAAATGAAGAATTATGGGTCATATATATATATATATATATATAAGATTTGTGATGGATAATGTGATCATGGTTAACATGGATGATATGGATATGATCACATGAGAATAATCTTAACAATTTCTTGTTGGGATTCCATGCACCCTTCAAAATTCCTTCATTTTATTTAATTAATATCTTTCAAGTTGACAAATTTTCATGTTATATGATTAAACATCTATATCTCACATATAATTATTTGACCCACATTATAAAATCACCTCATAGCTTTAACATTCGAATCTAAATTAAATTAAGTTACGGTGTTTAAGATAAAACGATTAAATTAATAATAGTAACTGCCTCTAAATTTGCGGGTGTTACAATCTCCTACACGTTGGATTGATCTCGTCCTCGAGATCATATGAAATTAAGCAAATCAGTTATCTCAATTATATCACTGTCTTAAAATTTCTACATATAACCTGAATATCGGTAACGCACCACCTTGATTAAACCATCTTGACATTCCTAAGGCTCGCATCAATCTTATCATCTTGTCGGCATTCTTCCAAATTTTTTTTTTAAAACCTAAAATCATACCCATCATGTGCATTAACAAACTTCAATAGTTACCCCAATCGATAAATCTCGCACACCCATGCACTTTATAGTCCAATACATTATGATGAACTTAGGATTAAGCTTCTTAATTTGCATAATTTCCTCCGCAGACGATACTCTTAGCATCACATGACTATCAACTTCAAATTCAAGTGATCTATGCTTAAACTGAATATATTTACGATCGATCCTGAATAACTCCAAATCACTCCCAAATAATCTGAATCCAATCATGTGCTTAGACTTCAACGCTAACAGTCAATACTTACTTGTTAATGCTTACCTCTACAATTCAATAAAATTCTTTTCTATTGTGCATGCCACAGTAAAACTTATGAATTCACGTATTAATGACTAACTGACATCCTTTATATCTAATTAACTTCTCCATAACTTCAATATAAACATCATCGCTGGAAATTCTAAGTCGTATATCGAATCTTTTCTCTCATGGCTTTCCAACTACCTCAATGTATAAGTGATTACTCTTTTCCTTTGCATCAAAACACTATAATTACATCTATCCTTATCTACTCACTCGAACTTTAAATCTTACTTCTTGAACAAATAACATGAGCATTATAAGCATCCAACTAATTCAAACCACAATCAAATTCAATCCCCTAGTAATTATAACTACAAATTCTAAAGTGAAATCGTGATCGACATGACTAAGCATATATGAAAATCTCTTAAGCCTATGACACACGCTCGCTTACGGTCCCAACATCTATGGAATCAAACAATATAAAAGAATTACATTCAGATGCCATGCAAAAGAGGCACATATATAAAAATGAATGGTGGCACCCTAGTTAAATGACAGACAAAATGAGTAAAACGTTAAACCAAAAATACCCGTAACCACATCAGGAGTCTCGCAGGCCTCATCAGCGGTGATCTGAAAAGCACGGGTCGAAACTCTATCGGTGTTGCCTCTCCTCGACTGAGCTGGTCCTGCAGCAGGCTGACTCATAGATGCAATGCTAGCACTCATATTCCGACTCTGTCTCCGCTGAGGACAGTTCCTCGCTACATGACCCTGAACCCCACAATCGAAACAAATCAATGGATGAATCGGACAGTTAACTCTGATGTGCCCGGTATCACCACATGCATGACACCCTCTAGAAAAACCACTACATAACCCAGTATGTCTCTTCCCACACTGTTGGCAATCACGCGGCATCTGTGGCTGTGATATATACTGCTGCTGGGATTGGGAGAAAGAAGAACCAGATGATTTTGCTGAAGCCTGAAATAACTGGTCTGAACCAGCAGTCCTAGCTCTTTTGGGTGATGTCATCAAAGAAGTAGTAGAACCTAACAGTGCTCGCTCGCGCTTCCGCACACTCATGACTGCCTCCTCAAGGGTCCTATAGCTCTGCATCTCAACAAACTCTTTAATCTCAACACGAAGCCCAGTCACAAACATATCTACTCTCGTCTCCTCATCTAGCGCATATCTCGTCACAAACTGGGATTTCTCCCTGAAAACTGCCTCATAATCCTGAACCGTACAACCCTCCTGTCGCAGAGACAAGAACTGTCTCTCAATCTCTCTAGTCAGGTCAGCTGGACAATACTGATCCTGAAATCTCTTCTTAAACTGAGCCCAAGTCATTGTCCCCACCAGATCAGAACCAATAGCCCTCGAAGTATTCTTCCACCATGTCAATGCTGGACCCACTAACATCCCCGCAGCATACTCCACCATATCCGTCTCTAAGCAGTGGCTCAGGCGAAATGCCTTCTCAGAACACTCCAGCCACTCCAAAGCCTTCACAGGCTCCATAGTCCCATCAAACTCTTTCGCCCCAGAGCCCTTAAAGGCCTTAAACGAAGTACGGTCAGATCGTCGTCCGTCAGTCTCGGTCCCCACAATGTTTCCCCCGCCAGTAGGAGCAGATACCAAAGGATTTCCCGCATCAGATCGGGATGAAGCAATCAAGTCACGAATCTCCTGAAAACCCTGTTGCACCTCCGCGCGGCTCACATCCATAACATCTCGTATATAACGGGTCATGTACCTCATCATCCAAGTCTCACGAGGGGTCAACGGCCCTCCCTCGGGTCCAATATCATCATCTAAATCATCCCCATCCTCACGCTCTCCGTCAGAATGCTCTATATCCTCTGACTCTACAACAACTCGCTCATCGCGTGGATGACTGTGGCTCTCGTCATCAGCCATGGTGCTGAAAATTAACTTTATGAGTTAAATTAAAATTTTCGCTATATTATTCACACTTGATTAATTTCTGGTTTACTCATAAGGGTATATGTACATATATTTATAAAGGTTACAGTTAAACCCTATCTTATCCGTACCCAATTTCCTAAGGCCATCAGGATAGAGTTTACCTCGCACAATCATAACTTACACTACTAATGATCTTACGGTTTAAGACTAAGCACCAAACAAGTACTTAATTCACTTAAACCAAACCTGTCTCTGATATTGAAACGTCCCGTTCTAATAACGTGGCGCTTTTACTAAAATCTACAACATAATCCTCGAAATTATAAAATAAAGCGTTCTAATCTCAAACTTCAATTTCAATACATAAATAAACTAAAACCACCACATTCAGAGTGCGCTAAAATATAACATCTAACTATTACAACCAAATTGAAAGTCTAGGGATCTACCCGTCCCAAGTACAAAATATAAATCAGAGTAAATGCGGAAGTCCTTCTGATACCATAAATGCTCAAACTCTAGATCCTGAAGCTGGTGCCTTTCCTTTATCAGCTAAACCTGAAAATTTGTCCCCACAACCGGGGTAAGCCGTCGCCTAGCGAGTAACAGATTTAAAAGCACAGACAAGCATATATAACATGATCAACACAAATATCAGCTCAAATTCAACATGTGTAGCATTACGACTCGCTCGGTTTAGCATACACGAATAGGGGGTTGTTATCGGCTCGCCCGATAACAAGTACACGGCGTACGACTCGCTCGGTTAGCCCGTGTACAAAACATACGGCTCGCCCGACATGCAACTCGGAAGCACACAACAACCTCTATTAATCCACATAATACACAATATGCATACTGGGGAAAGGGTTCTCAAATATCGGCTCATGGCAACGAATTAAATATCAACATTCAAGGCTAAGCATGGTAGTTAAAGAATAATCATGGCAATAGAAACGAAAGAGATATTTAGTGCAAGCATATCATATATGATCATTTGCGAAATTAAATCAATTACTCACAGTGCCTGCAATCTGTACTCGCCAAGCGTATACCCGCTAACAGCTGAAAGCACTAACAGAATCCGCACGCCTCAATCGAATTACTAATGACCTGATATCATAGTACATTGCCTATTTGTCAATATACTTAACTCTATATTCTACTAAGTCCCTTATTTACTGAATTAATTAAGATTCGGAATCAAATTCAGACAATTATAGTTTTAATAATATTTTAATCCTTTTTAAGCTCAAAACTCTCTATATAATAATATAGATTAATCCTTGAATTCCTTTACAAAATCTAGCTCATTAAGTTAACAACTTACATTTATAACTTATTAATTATGTAATTCATCAATATTATAATAAATAATGTAATCTGATTGATATATCCTTTACTCTCTTGCAAATGTTCATCTCATCTTATTATAATAGGTTTCTAAATCCAACGAACTAAAATATGTAACTCATGTATAGAATTTAAATAGTCCAATAAACCAAATCCTACTAAATCAATTATATTTAGGCTAAGTAATTTAATAACCCAACTTTTGAATGAAACTATGATTAATAAAGCCCAAAACGTAATTAGTTATGTAGCCCAAGAATTAACCCAATATGGACCCCAAAATAAATAAATAAAACATAGCCCACTTAAGAGAATAATTACTTAACCCATCAAAATATACATTCAACTCAACCCAAAGTATTAATTAAATAGATTATCAAACTACAAATCCCTTTTTAATGTACCAAATTCATTTGTGCATGTACCCAAACAAAATTAGCATAACCCATATTAATTTATTAAAACAACCCAAAATGATCATCTAAGTAAGCCCAAAAATTGGAGTTTAACCTAAGCCCACACACAAGAGATGCAACCCAAAGAAATATATAAAAACAATTAACCTAGCCCAATCATTATAAAAGAATTAAAAAAAAAAATAAATAATAAAAATAAAAATAAAAAAAACCTCATCTCTCTTTCTCTCGGTGGTGCAGCAAGGAAAAGAACAGAGACCATGATGGCCCCCCCTTAACCGAGAAGCAATCCGCCGCAGGCCAGAGGCTGTGGCGGCGTCGGCCGGCCACTCTCTGGTCGGTTTTCATGCTGGCGGCCACCCTCACTCTTTCTTCTCTCTCGGTGAAGTTGGAAGCGAAAATAGCAAGGTACAACAGATAGTAGCAGCGCCGGCCATAGAAGGACGGGACCGACCAATCGTCGGCCAGCTCCGACGGCGGCGGCGGCTGTTAGTCCTGCTTCAGATGAAACGCCCAAACACCACACACTACTCTTGATTTCTACTTCAATACTCTGATTTCCAAGTAAAAATATCAACCCAAACCCATGAACTCCAAATTTCTTGATTATCATCCTATTGAGTTGGATCCGAAATTTGATAACCAAAAACGTTTTAATGACGTTTCTTAACTTATTTCTGGTATTATTTTCTTATAAAATCATATTGAATCTCAAAACCCTCTTAGAACCTCCATCTTTCTTTATAACATAATTATGAAATTATCGAATATGTTCTTCATCTTTTATGGCATTTCAGATTCTAGCAAAATTTTTAACATGTTTTGATTACTTTTACTTGAAATTTTCGGATTTTGATACCATACCCACTATTTCACCATTGTTGTGCATTTGAAACTTTTAAACCTAAGAGTGGAGAAGATGATGATATACTATCATCTTATATAATTTATTATCAGATTATACACTAGTATAAATTTCCGTTCATTGATCAAAACACTCATTAATCATTTAGAAAGAAAAAGAATGAGATAAATGAAGTTTTAGGGTATTACCTCAAGAATAAAGATGATGATGAACTACTTGTGAAGAAGATGACAATGGTGATGATGATTTAAATCTTCAAATCCATCCAAACGCTCTAGAAATTTCCAGATTTTATTGTGTTTTTGTATGTGTTTTGATAGGTTAGTGGTAAAAATGAAGAATTATGGGTCATATATATATATATATATATATATATATATATATATATATATATATATATATATATATATATATATATATATATATATATATATATATATATATATATATATATATATATATATATATATATATATATATATATATATATATATATATATATATATATATATATATAAGATTTGTGATGGATAATGTGATCATGGTTAACATGGATGATATGGATATGATCACATGAGAATAATCTTAACAATTTCTTGTTGGGATTCCATGCACCCTTCAAAATTCCTTCATTTTATTTAATTAATATCTTTCAAGTTGACAAATTTTCATGTTATATGATTAAACATCTATATCTCACATATAATTATTTGACCCACATTATAAAATCACCTCATAGCTTTAACATTCGAATCTAAATTAAATTAAGTTACGGTGTTTAAGATAAAACGATTAAATTAATAATAGTAACTGCCTCTAAATTTGTGGGTGTTACAATCTCCTACACGTTGGATTGATCTCGTCCTCGAGATCATATGAAATTAAGCAAATCAGTTATCTCAATTATATCACTGTCTTAAAATTTCTACATATAACATGAATATCGGTAACGCACCACCTTGATTAAACCATCTTGACATTCCTAAGGCTCGCATCAATCTTATCATCTTGTCGGCATTCTTCCAAATTTTTTTTTTTAAACCTAAAATCATACCCATCATGTGCATTAACAAACTTCAATAGTAACCCCAATCGATAAATCTCGCACACCCATGCACTTTATAGTCCAATACATTATGATGAACCCACGTATCACGTGAATAATTTTTAATAAATAATTGGTTACATTAAATGTAAACTTAAAAATAAAACATATAAATATTAAGTGTTATAAAATACAAGAATATCAATGTTATTTTTATAGCTATATCATCTATATTTCTAAATATATGTAAATAGTAGTTACTTTTTTAAACATTTTTTAATTTTTTAATTTATAAGTTTATATGTATGTGGTAATTTGTGTGGTTCTTTATTGTATACATAGATTTTAAATTTTCATACATTAAAAGTTTTAAATTTCAAATTTGATTGAACTAATAACTATAGATAATATTTAGGTTTTCATTTGATTTGATTTGAATTTATGTTAGTTTATAAAATGATAAACATCATAAATATAATGATGGTTATACCAAATGATAGATATAGTTAATTATTTAATAATATTAATAGATTTTAAAAACAATAAATTTTATTTATCTTTTATTTATTTAGAAATAAAAGTTGTATTTATTTTTCCTGGCGCAACGTGGTGAACTGGTGATGCCATGTGGCATTCATTTGGCAAAAATATATTATAATGATATTATTATTTATTATTACCTATTAATTTTGTATAATTCTACACACACGATTATTATTATTATTTTAAATATCTTAAACTTTTATTATATTATATTATAATTAATAAGTTATTAGAGTATTAGATTTTGTTGGATTTGATAAAAGTAGATTATATTAGATATGGATAGATATAGTTTAAATTTATTTATTATTTTTTAAAATTATAATGTCATGTGTCGATTTAGGGTGATGACACGTGGCTTAATGAGAGTTGAGTATATTTACTCTTTTACTAGTATAGATAGATATTGATTTGTATTATTATTATTATTATTATTATTATTATTATTATTATTATTATTATTATTATTATTATATTTATTGGAAACACACCTTAAACTATTTATACATTTATTTTTAAAATTATTTTTATTTTTTATTCTTTTCATTTGTAAAAAAGCGTGTGTGTGTCTATATATATATATATGTATAAATAACTTTTCATTTTATTATATATTACTTCATGTAAATACTTATATATATGACTAGATTTTCTTGTCAAATTTATACATATATACTCTATATATTAAAAAGTAGATAAAAATCAACAAAATATAAGAACTTAACATATTACATGTTTAATTAAAATTATTACTTTAAGTATAATTATATTCCATACGTAGTTCTAGCTGAACTTAACGAGTTAATACATCGAATATCTGTAGTTTTTATAAATAATAATTTTTAAAATAGTTAAATATGAACATGTTATATGTTAAGTTTATATATTTCATATCGTCATATCTATACATTTTTATAAAACAAATTAATATGTGTCGACTTAAGAAAATAATTTAATTAAAAGGTACAACTTAATACACGTATGTATAAAATTGGTAAAAAAAAATTGGTTAATATATAAGTATTTATATGGACTAATATATATTAAAGAGAAAAAGTTAAATAAAGTATAAATAATTGAATAGATGTTTGAAATTAAATATAATAATAATAATAATATGATTAAAATTGTTCACATATAAATAGATATATGTATGTATATACATATGTTTAATTTCGATTAAAGTTTTGTAATTAATAAAAGTTGAAGAAAATAAAAAAAAATTTATTGTCATGTATTATTTTATTTAAAAACGTGAAATAATAATAATAACAAATGACAATATATTATAAAATTATTACTTTAGTCAAATTATAATAATAACCAAAAAACACATATAAATAAGTAATGATAGAAATAAAAGTAGCGTAAATTACAACTTTCGTCCCTGTGGTTATAGTGAAATTACGGATAAGGTCCTTCTATAGAAGAAATTACAAATTCAATGTCTGTAGTTAACATTTTGTTACGGGTTTGGTCCTTTGACAGGTCATTATTTTTTAAATGACCATTTTACCCTTGATATAAGTATAAAAACAGGTAATAAACTTTCTTTTTCATAAAATATAATAATAAAAATTCAAAACCTTAATTGTTTTTCATTTTAATTAGTAAAATAGGATTTCTAAAAAATTAAAATATCTCTCTCAATCTCTCTCTCTAAAAGCAAATGAGTGACGATGTGTCGAAAAAGATTTGAGCATTGAAATTCTCAAGGCTTGAAGTTGTACATGAATCTTGAGTCATTTGGGATTGAATCACATGTAATATTGAAGCTAAAATCAACCAAAATTGAAGGTATGAAAGTATTTTCATGATGGGTGTTTTCTCTCTCTCTCTCTAAAATTCAAGATTTCTAACCAAATCGGAAAGCGAATGTTGACGAGACGCTAATGAGAATGAGCATGCAAACACCCAAATCCTCCGTAAAATCGTCATCTTCCACCGTGGAAGACGACCGCTTCTGCATAACCCGTTGTCAGAGAGACGCCAACTGCAAGTGTGAAATCTGCCTCGACAGCTTCAACGCAACCCTTGATTTATACGCCCAAAGAAGCTCCCTCACTAAGCTTTCTTCTTCAAAACCATCTCCTCCTCAAACCCCTCTTTCCTTCCATCCTTCGACCGCCTCCACTCCTAATTCTGACACTTCTCGTCTCCTGCTGTCTCCGCCCCTCAATTCATCCCTCAGGACTGATTTTCGCCACAAGATCAACAGGAACAAGATACGATTTCAATATGGTTTAATGGCGATCAAATGTGCTCTAATTATTCTGTGTTTGATTTTGGTAGGGAATTTAGGATGTGCCGAAGGGAGGTATCAGAGAGAAGAGAGAGAGAGAGAAAAAAAAAAGAAAAAAAACCTTTGTTAATAGTTAAATAAAAAAGTTTTTGAGTTTTTTTTTATTCTTTTTACTAAAAAGAAAGTTCATTACCTGTTTTTATAATTATATCAAGGGTAAAATGGTCATTTAAAAAATAATGACCGGTCAAAGGATCAAAACCGTAACAAAATGTTAACCACAGACATTGAAATTGTAATTTCTTCTATAGAAGGACCTTATCCGTAATTTCACTATAACCACAGGGACGAAATTTGTAATTTACCCTAAAAAGTAATTAGAATTAATATAAATAAGAATGAAAAAAAAATGTTGGGGATTAAAACTGAAACAAAAATAAAAGGGCAAAATGATTATTATTTAAATAATGAGAGGTCAAAAGACCAAAAGCATAACAAAATGACGACCATAGGTACTAAAATTGTAATTTGATGTGAAAAGGATGAATACCATAATTTGTATATAACCACATGAACGAAAATTGTTATTTACCCTAAATATTTTATAATGACCAATTTACTCTTTTCTTTGGTAAATTTTTGGTCCCTCAAGTTTGTAGTTTTTTTTAGTTTTGACCCCTCAAGTAATTGTTTTTTATTTAACGGTAGATGGACTATTTCTGCAAGTAAACTGTAAAAATAAGGATTATTTATGCAAAATTAAAACTATAAAAACCGTATCCATAATATTTTTACAAACTACAGTACCATTTATGTAATTTACTTTACATTTTAATAGTATGTAAAGTCTCATGAAAAATACATATGCCATCCAGCCATCCAGGTTTCTAAATGTTTCATTAACGGCACTGGAGGATTAAAACATTAGAGTGAAGGTTATGTGTATCTTTCCCATACTCACCTTTCTGTACACCTCAGCGCCACATCAGCTTTTCTCTCTCCACCTTTTCCTACCTTTCTTCATATTTCTAAGTTGGAAATACCCATCTTTCTATAACTTTTCATCTTTCATAATTTTTTTAAAGGAAATTAAATTTAAGGGTAAAGGACATTTTTGGTCCTTGTGGTTTGATGGTTTACCCGGATTCAGTCCCTTAACCATAATAGGTCAAATTTCATCCCTATTTTGCTAATTTTGTGCCCTTTTAGTCCCTCGTCCGTTAAACTTAACGACACAACCGTTAAATTTGTAAAATAACATTTTTACCCTTTTCATTGAGACGTTTTTAGTCCCTATGGTTTTATTATTTACCCATTTATAGTCCAACATTTATTTTATTTTATTTATCTTTATAATACCCTTATATTATTTATAGATATACTTAATTCATTATAAACACACTTATTTATTTATAAATATAGTTATGTTTTAATATTTTATTTACATTTACTATTGTTCGTATTTTATTTAAAATTTAACTTTTATTTTAATTTAAATATATATTCCTTTACTAATTTATTTAAAGTTCATCTTCTTTATTAATTTTAATTTTTATAATATTATTGTTGACATTTATATATGTAATTTTGTTAGTTTTGTTTAAGTAATTATAATATCGTCGATATTTTTTCTCTCCAAAGTCACTTTTTCTTCAAGTATCTTCCAACCTAATCAATTATCGACGCATAAGTTATATTATATGTGTTGGATATATATATATATATATATATATATATATATATATATATATATATATATATATATATATATATATATATATATGTATATAATTTATGTGTATATAATTTAATACACATAAATTTATGTGTATATAATTTAATACACATAATGTTTATGTGTATATTATACTACACAACGCACCCGAAGGTATCACTCGTAAAATTATTTTTTTAAAATTTTTTTTTTCACAAACATGTTTTAATTAACATTACACAGATAATATGTGAATTTCACGCAAATTCAAACACTCTAAGTGCATGAAATCACGCACCACATATATGCAAAATTATGTAAGTGTGCGTTCACATCATTTTTTAGGAGCTAGAAGATGTGAATGTATGTGAAATTTACATATAGTCTTCATAATGTTAATTAAAACATGTTTATGAAATAAATAATAAAACAAAAGTTTTTTAAAGGTGGTAGCTTCTGGTGCGCTGTATAAGTAGTGATACTCTCTCGAACCATATTATATATATATATATATATATATATATATATATATATATATATATATATATATATATGTGTGTGTGTGTGTGTGTGTGTGTGTGTGTGTGTGTGTGTGTGTGTGTGTGTGTGTGTAATATTTTCAAGTATCTTGCAATGTCATTATTTTTTCAAGTATATTCACATATGTATATAATTTATGTGTCGATAATTGATTAGGTTGGAACATATTTGAAGAAATAGTGACTTTGGAGAGGAAAATATCGACGATATTATATTTACTTAAATACAACTAACAAAATTACATATATAAATGTCAACAATAATATTATAAAAATTAATATTAATAAAGAAGATGAACTTTAAATAAATTAGTAAAGAAAATATATAATTTTAATTAAAATAAAAGTTAAATTTTAAATAAAATACGAACAATAGTAAATGTAAATAAAACATTAAAATTTAAGTATATTTATAAATAAAATAAGTGTGTTTATAATAAATTAAGTATATCTATAAATAATATAATTATAAAGATAAAATAAAATAAAAAATGTTGGACTATAAACGGGTAAATAATAAAACCATAGGGACTGAAAACATCTCAATGAAAAGGGTAAAAATGTCATTCTTACAAATTTAACGATTGTGTCGTTAAGTTTAACGGACGGGGGACTAAAAGGGCACAAAATTAGCAAAATAGGGATGAAATTTGACCTTATTAAGGTTAAGGGATTGAATCCGGGTAAACCATCAAACCACAAGGACCAAAAATGTCCTTTACTCTAAATTTAATTAACAAAACTGTTAGGCACAAAAAGGCCTCAGTCAAACCTACTGTACATCTGAGGGGGAGATTTTTAATCAAACCTGTTGATGAATTTGAAGGTTGAATTTAAGGCCTGTTATATGCCTTATTGAAACCTGAAAATGATTTGCAATATCAGCCCAAAGCTGGAGACAGCCACATCAACTATTCCAGCCTCCCAACAGGCTGAGAATATTGACAGATAGGAGCTCTCTCCACTCCATACTACCTCCACACTATCCCCATCTCATACTTCTCTACACCCTGAGTCTGCACGAGGTGTCCACCCTGCTGGCTTAGACCAACCAGCAGATCAGCCTCAAACGTCTAATCCTCATGATGCAGCTGTTCTACACCAAATAGCTGCTGAAGGATCCACAACTCAAGCTGATGACCCTCAGGGAACAGAACATCCCTTTGGTGAGGCTAATCCCTTTATGCAAACTCCATCAGCAGGTTTCGCCACTGCTGATGTTGAAATGCAAATTCCGTCTTCCCATGATGAGGTACTTTTAAACCAAGGTACTGCAGAGGGAACCACCACTGGCCTTAATGAAGGTGCTGCAAAACAAGCATTGTCTGAAAGGCTACCATCCTCTACCCCCTCTCCTGATGATGCAGTTACAGCCACTGCTGAAGGACCCATCGACCCCTCCAAGCTGGGCCACATTACTTTTGCCCAGGTTATGGAGCTTCTTTCCAAAATACCCTCTCCCTCTACATCACATCCCCATACACCAGCCTCATCCTCTTCATCTCCATCTACCCACTCCAAACAATCCACCCATACACCTCATCCCCTAAAGACCTGTCTTTGAAGGATCAGCTCTCTTTGCTGACCAACAAAGTTGGTTCTTTAGAAACCTCCATGTCCTCTCTACCCTCTCTCATTTCAGACTATGTGTCTGAACAACATAAGGGATTCTTTGATATGTTCAAGGATTCCTTCCCAGCCACTCCACAAACTGACAACTCCTCACAGCTGCTTGCACTCACTGCACAGCTGCAAAATGTCTCCACCTCCCTCTCCTCCATTCTTTCACTCCAACAGGACTCTGTGTCCTCTATGACAGCCATATCTAACCAGCTGTCATCTCTCCTCACCACTTGCAATTCTACACTTCCTACCACTTTAGCTAGCTTAAACACCTTAATAGGCTCTCTATCAAATTCTGTGTCATCAAACCTTGCTGATGTGCAGGACTCTCTTGAGTTACATCTTGCACAACTCCAAACTTTGTTGTTCACAGCTTCTGATAGGGAAAACATTCTTAAGCTGACCTCCCTTGCTGATACCCAATCATCTTCTCTTCAACACTGTCTTTCCCAACTTGCAGAGGTGAAGGACAACCTGGCTTTCTTAGTGCATAGCCTGGTTGGTCCCAAGCCTGCTGCCAAAACTGCTGGCAAGCCTGCTGACTTCGTGTCTTCAGGCAGACCAGGTGTTGAAGGTGCTGGTCCATCTCTTTCAAATGGGGAGAAGTCATCTGCCTCGAAGACTAAGTCAAAGGGGGAGAAAACTTCTTCTCCTAAGGAGAAATCAGTACCTACTGGTCAACCAGCGATAGCATCTGCAACAGGTACAATGGAAGGTGCCTCTCAAGCTGCTCAGCCTACTCAGGCTGAATCTCCAAACCCTGCTCAGTCTAAGGGGGAGGAATTCATTTATGAGGACAGGCCAAGCAGCAGAAGGAGGCATCTCATTTTAGAGGAAGAAGAAGAAGAGGAAGATGATCCTAAGGCTGTTATCACTACTACAGCTAAAGGAAAAGAAAAAGCAGCATCTGATCCTGAACAGCAGAAAGCAGCAGATTTAAAGTTTCACAAAGCCAGGGCAAAGGAAATGGGTCTTCCTATGGATAAATACTATGAGTTCAGAAATAAACAGCTTCAAGCCCTGGAAGCACTAAGAAAAGAAGAAGCCTCTGCCAAATCTTTTGCACTCCAAGAAGCAAGCAAAATCAAAATGCCCTCTTTGGATGTGCAGAAGAAACTGATGGAAGCTGCTAAGGAATCAGCGGGTGAAAAGGAAGGTGAACAAGTTAAGGGTGCTTTGGTCTCTGTGACCAAACCAAAGCAAGCATCCGCTGCAAGGGCCCAGTTCCATTTTGACAATTTGGCAAGGAAAAAGTTTCAGGATGTTGCTGATAGAAGGCTTCCCAAGGAAGCAATTGTCAAAGCTGTCCCCATAGCAAGAAAAGGCAAACAGTGGAAATTGCAGATAACCAGAATGGGTGCAACAGGCCCAGAAATGGAGACTTATGACTACATTGATGTTGCACAGATGGGGTACAGGGAATGGGTTGAGCTGGCAGTTGCCCTGAGTCAGTCTAAGTCAGAAACGGCTAAGACTATCAGGGCATATATTAAGAAGCTGATGGAGAGAGTGCAGGATCTTGGTCTAATCTCAAAAGAAGTCAGTGAGGGTGTCTCTGTGACATACCCCAAAATAAAGGCCAGGAGGACAAGAAATGATACTGAGCTGGAACAACTCCTCATCTTAATTGAACAAGGTGATTATGCTGTTGAGATGAAAGGAATTGACTACAGCCTGCCCGGTGGAGTAGAGTTTGAAGAAGGCAAGATAATTGAAGAACCTGAGTTGGGTGCATTTTTTGTAGATCCCTTAACACAAAAGAAATGCTTTCAGAGAGCATCAGATCTATACAAGGTGGATCTGAGACAGCTTGCAACCTTCAGACTTGCAGCTTCATTCAGGCAATCAAGCAGGTGGAGAGCAGCCGTCTGGGATCAGCTCAGAGGCTTTTATGAGAGAGGTGAACTTCAAGATCCCAAGTTTATGATCCTCAGAGTTGAAATCCAAGATTTGGAGGAAACAAGGGAGGAGCTTGAAAAGATGTTTGAAGGACCACCTCCACTGGAGTGAAGTCCATCTACCATCAGGGTAGGTGAAGAATGGAAGCTGTCCATCTGTTGGACAGGCTTGCCATTATCTGCTCCCAAAATCAACAGTGCAAAGTGTTGAACTTTTTGTACATTAGTTGTACTTTGTTACATATGTTGTAACTTTACTTATTTATATCAGTTGTAATATACATTAGTACATTAGTTGTACTCTTGTAAAAACATGTGTTGTCTTTATGTAATCAAAATCAGTATATATAAACTGATCTTTTACTTTACTTAAATGTTGTAATTTCTTTTCAGCAAGATGTATTGTAAAAATGTATAGTGATTATTGATTAAATCAGCAAGACTGATTATTGCAAATAAGGGGAGATTGTTAGGCACAAAAAGGCCTCAGTCAAACCTGCTGTACATCTGAGGGGGAGATTTTTAATCAAACCTGTTGATGCATTTGAAGGTTGAATTTAAGGCCTCTTATATGCCTTATTGAAACCTGAAAATGATTTGCAATATCAGCCCAAAGCTGTTTACCATGTTGCATTCGTTGCAACCAAGACAGTTTGTCCAAGCTGTTCTGTCTGCTGAACAGGCTGGGCATAAGCTGTCTACGCTGCTCCATTCTCTTGAGCAGCTTGAGCAGTTTTCAAGTGTTCTGTTCTTTGTGAACAGAACCTGTTCTTTGTTAACAGGTTAAACACTTTATGGAATATGTTTCCAAGTCCTCATGTATTGTTTTTGGCTACAAGATCAGTTTACAAGTCGAAGACAAAGTGGAAAACAGAACTGCACAGCCTGCCCACGCTGTTCTGTTACATGAAGACAAACAGATATTTGAAAAGGGTGACATACCTTTTCTTATATCAGAATGGCATTAACAAAAGAAGAAAGATGCAAAGTTGACATTCCTCTTTTGGTTAAAGCCTTATGCAATAGTGACAAAAAGGAAAAGACAAAGATTCTGCCATATGAAGACAAAGATACTTTATTAGAACGTGCAGAAAGATGTTTTGTCCTTTTGGAAAGACTTTCCACTATCTCATCTGTCCAATGAGGAAGCTTCACTGAGATTCTCCTTTTGAGTATAAAAGGAAGCTTCTAAGGATAATGAGATATCAAGAGTGTGACAATCATAACGTGCATTGAAGTGTGTTATTCTATGCATGCAAGTCTGCTTATATAAAATAGTAGAGTGTGTCTAAGCTGTTGATGTATAAGCTGTCCATCTGAGTCTTGTAAAAACAGTGAGTGCCTCTAAGTGATAGTAATCATTGTAAATAGTCTGAGTGTGTTTTAGATTAGTTGACAAACTGTTGTATCTGTCATCTCAGCTTGAACATTTCCGCATTCAAGCTTGTTTGTAATTAACTTTTGTTGATAATATATACAAACATTGAGAAAAGAGTGTTTAAGTTTTAAATAGCTGTATTCACCCCCCCTCTACAGCTTAGAGCTATACACTTGGGAAACCTTTTGGGACCTACAAAAACAATTATTAAAACTAAAATAATTAATTTCCATAAATATTTAAAAACTATTACATAACTAAAATTTAAAAATTACCGAATTAAAAATAAAAAAAATACACAACAATAAATAAAAATTAAAATTACGAATGAACATTAAAAAAAAAAATACAAACTAACCGTCTAACTTTGGTATTTGGGCAACTGCAATATGTTCCACGAGATTTGATCGAAGGTTATTGTGTGTTTCCCGATTACGAAAGTAAAATACGAAACTGTACGAACGAAACAACAATTACGAAAATAAAATAAAAAAATACAAACATTTACGAAACTATAATATAAGAAACAACAATAAAAATAAAAAAAATTATAAAACTAAAATTATATAAAATACATGTGTGCGTGTGTGTGTGTGTGTGTGTGTATATATATATATAGTGTGTGTTTGTGTTGAAAAATAAAGGAAAAAAAGTACATATATAGATAGTGTGTGTGTTTGTGTTAGAAAAAAACAAAAAAAAGAGTGGTGAAGAAGCGGGGTCACGCAGGGAAGGGAGCCGGGGCGGGGCTACATCTGCGCGGGGCCGGGCACCAGGATTGGTGTAGCCGCCGGCTTAGGGTGAGGTGGCAAGGCCGCCTGCCTTGCGGGGTGACCATACCCATCGCTCTTAGTATATGCTATTCAAGTGTCAAATTAGTTTTGTTTAGGGTTTATTACGAAAGAAAACGTGTTTTCACGAAATCTACGTTTTCATCCATCAATGTTTTTTTTTGTTTTTCAAGAAAAATCATTAAGTTAACTTTTTTAGTTTTGTGAAATTTGATTATTAGAACCCAGTTATGATTAGTAAACCGGGTATTTAAAAACTGAAAAATCAGGTTCTAATATCCAAATTTCACTAAACCAAAAAGAAAAAATTAACTAGAGTACTTTTATGGAAAAAAATAATATGAATGAAAGAAAACGCAAAAAACGTAAAAATATTGCTAAAGTGTGTGGAAACCCTCGAGGGATGTATTGCATTCAATCAACAGAATATAAAGAGTACATATTTACATAGGAGACCCCTACACTATACATTATGAATCATTATTTAACACACCCCCCTCAGTCGGAGCTGGAGGAGGACGAATGCTAAGACTGGACTTAAAATTTAAAAACAACTGTGTAGGAAGATCTTTAGTAAATATATCTGCTAACTGTTGAGAAGATGGCACATGTGACACACGCACTTGCCCCAAAGCAATACGTTCTCTTACAAAGTGTAAGTCAATTTCAACATGTTTGGTACGTTGATGTTGTACGGGGTTATTAGCTAAATACATGGCACTTACATTATCACAAAAAAAAAACGGTGGCACGTGAAAGAGGTAGATGTAACTCAATCAAAAGATTACGAAGCCATGCAGATTCGGCAACAACATTAGCAATACCACGATATTCAGCTTCTGCACTAGCACGGGCCACAACATGTTGGCGTTTAGAGGACCAAGAAACAAGATTGTCACCCTGGAAGATGCAGAACCCAGAGGTGGATCGGCGTGTTTCAGGACAGCCGACCCAATCAGCATCAGTGTAACAGACCAAACGATTTATAGAAGATGGGCGGAGAAAAAGACCATGAGATAAAGTACCCTTCACATAACGAAGAATGCGTTTGAGGGCATTCAGATGTGGTTGGCGAGGATCATGCATGTACAGACATATTTGTTGTACATCATAGGAGATTTCCGGACGAGTGATCGTGAGGTACTGCAACGCACCTGCGAGACTTCGATAAAGAGTCGGATCATCGACCGGTTTGCCAGAGGAGGGTAGTTTAGACTTTGTCTCAGCCGATGATGAGCAAGGATGACAAGTGTCCATGCCAGCACGAGAAATGATTTCTTGGGCAAAAACTGATTGAGACAGAAAAAGGCCCGAAGAAGAGCGTATAGCGGAGACCCCTAGAAAGAAGGAGAGAGCGCCAGGTCAGTCGTTTTGAACTCAGAAGAGAGACGAGAGATGACCTGATTAACCAAAGGTTGGGAGGAAGCAGTCAGAATAATGTCATCGACATAGAGTAGTAGATAGATTGTATCATGACCGTGATGGTAAACGAAGAGAGAGCTGTCAGATTTACTTGAATGGAAACCGAGAGAAGTAATGAAGACAGCAAAGCGATGAAACCAAGCACGGGGAGCCTGTTTGAGACCGTAGAGGGCTTTTCGAAGGCGACAGACATGCTGTGGGAAGGAAGAATGAACATAGCCAGGAGGTTGTTTCATATAGACTTCTTCCGATAATTCGCCATTGAGAAAAGCATTTTTAACATCAAGCTGATGAATCGGCCAGTTTAGGGAGAGGGCAATGCTTAGGACCATTCTGACAGTAACTGGTTTGACAACAGGGCTGAAAGTTTCGTCATAGTCAAAACCAGGCATTTGAGAAAAGCCTTGAGCCACCAGACGGCACTTGTAACGCTCAAGGCGACCCTGACTATCGAACTTATGGCGATATAACCAACGGCAACCAACAATGTTGATTTTTGGTGGATGGGGAACAAGATCCCACGTGTGATTAGAGAGAAGGGCAGACATTTCAGCGTCCATAGCTGCCTTCCAATTGGGATCACGAATCGCCTGAGCAGAAGACTTGGGAATTGGGGAGAGAGAGTCAACTGCGGAAAGATTGATGATGTGACGAGGTTTGAGACTGCCGGTGCGTGAGCGAGTCGTCGTGGTATGGGTGGAGGTGGGGTCCTGATGAGGGGGAGAAGTGGTGGCTACAGGAGCAGGTTGCACAGAGGTACTGTGCGGAGAGTGAGGAGCATCAGACGATTGTGGTTGGTTATCGACTGTAGGTGCATCATCATGTGTGATGGGCATATCACTCGAGGTAGGCGAGGTAGAAGGAGGAGAAGAGGGAGTGGTGGATGAGGATGCAATGTGTTCATTTGTCATCAAAGAGGGTGTGGTGACATCATCTGAGAACACATCATACTTAGAGGGAGAGGGTGGTGCATTAAACGATGCATAGGGAAAATGATCTTCATCAAAAATCACATGGCGAGAGATAATAATACGATGAGTGACGAGATCATAGCATCGATGACCCCGATGACAAGGAGAAGGGCCGAGGTAGACACAAGCAATGGAGCGAGGGGAGAGCTTGTTTGGAGCCGTAGAAGATAGGTTTGGATAACAGAGACACCCAAAAACACGTAGGTGTGTGAAATCCGGGAAAGTGTCGTACAAGACCTCACATGGGGTTTTTGAAGCCAGAGTGGTAGTAGGAAAAATGTTCAGAAGATGAACAGACATGGTGAGTGCTTCAACCCAGAATTTAGGTGGAAGGGAGGCTTGAAACAGAAGCGTGCGAACCACATTGTTGATGGTGCGAATGGCTCGTTCAGCTTTGCCATTTTGTTGAGAAGTATAGGGACACGAGAAGAGAACTTTAATGCCATGTTTTTGGAAAAGTTCAAGTAATTTGGTGTTGTTAAATTCACGGTCGTTGTCACACTGAAAGGATTGTATATCGGTTTTAAACTGATTTACAACATAGGCACGGAAATTACTAAAAACTTGAAACACATCAGATTTAGCACGCAAAGGGAACACCCATAAGAAATGAGAATAGTCATCCAAAAACAATATATAATATTTAAAACCACTCAAACTTGATACAGGAGATGTCAACAAGTCTGAATGAACCAGTTCAAAAATACGTGAAGTCTTTGTTAAAGACTTTGAAAAAGACAAACGACAATGTTTACCTAGTTGACAAGCGTGACACGTAGGTAACAGTGCATTGGAACAAGAAATAAAGTTACGAGAACGTAAAAAATTAAAGGTAGTAGTGCCCGGATGACCAAGACGACGATGCCACACATGAGGAGACACGACAATCATAGCGGTGGCAGATGGCATGGAAGGTAGAGAAGGCTGTAGAACGGGGTAGAGATCACCAGTACTGTCAGAGCGATGAAGAAGACGCCCTGTATTAAGATCCTTTATGGAGAAACCAAAAGGATCAAAGTCAATAGAAACCCAGATATCAATAGTGAACTTACGCACGGAAATGAGATTCTTAACCATTTGATCAGAAACAAGTACATTTTTCAGTGCCAAGTGATTTTGTGATAAGGGAAGAAATGTATCACCAATGCAAGAAACCGGGAGTAAAGCACCATTACCAACCATGATTACTTTTGACTTACCACAAGGTTTAAGAGAAAGTAAGTTACCTTGGTTGAATGACATGTGTGAGCTTGCACCAGTGTCCATGTAGTAGTTGTTATCCTGATGCTGTTGAGGCGGCTGAACGGACATTGAACTGAAGAGAGCTGCTAGATCGGTGAACTGAGGCGGAGCTGCATGTGCAGGAGACACTGAAGGCGGTGCTGCATATAGTGCAGATGGAGTGTGAGACCCGACATGAGATGGTGTGGAAGACACCTGCTGTCGATGGTGACTGCCATGGTGAGAGGCCTGAGCTTGCTGATGTAGAGCATTCTGAAGAAGCTGAAGAAGTTGATTGTTAAAAGCTGGCGGAGCACTGGATTGACCTGCATCACGGGAGGTACCTGAAAAAGCAGCAGTGCTGTTAAAAGACCCCCCCCCCCTCCGTATTACCCTTAGACGCAACACGACCTGTGTTTCTGTTTCCCCGATTATTTTTATTTTTGCCTTTTCCATTATTATTAGTGCCAGACGAGGAGTATAGGGTAGTACTGAGTGAAGGGTGAGGTTCAAGGGTAGGCTCAGGCTGGTCTTCTCGGGATTCATGTAACAATAACATGTTTTTGGCTTCAAGAAAAGAGGGAAAGGGTTTGGTGTGGGTGATGACATCAATTAAACTTTGATAGGATAAAGGTAAGTGCTGTAGAATTTGCAAAACAAGACCCTGATCAGTGATTTTGGTGTCAACATCAGCTAGGGAATCAGCGATGTCTTTAAGGGTGTGACAGTAATCTGTAATGGAAAGGTCGCCCTTTTTGGTATTGCGAAAAAGAGTTTGAAGTTGAAAACTACGAGATAATTTATTATTCAGAAAATGAGCATCGAGTGCTTCCCAAAGATCATGTGCAGTGCAATTATCTGTGGTGATAATATTAAGTAAATTTGGTTCACAGGTGGAATAAAACCAAGATTTAATGCGAGAATCTATGGCCTCCCAATCCTCATCATCAGGACTAGTGAGTTTTGATTTACCATTAATGTGACCCATCACTTTAGCACATTTGCACACATCAGTAAAAATGCGACGCCATAATTTATAGCGTGAACCATCAGTGGTTAACTTGAAACTAAATTGGGGGTAGACATTACCAATGGCAAAAACTAGTTGAGAGGCGGTGGGATTTTGTGTGGTTTGTGAGGGTTGTCCTGTCATAGCTAATAATAATAGATGCGAAAAAAATAAAAATTAACGGAAATTAAGAAAACAAGAATGTGCTCACAAAGGGTTTTGAGAGGGAGGCTGCTTCGGTGGCGGGAAACTGCAGCAGAATGGATGAGAACCGGCGGCCAGAAGAAGCAGAGGTGGGCTAGGCGGCGCTGCTAGGGTTTTCAGGCGCCAACAGTAGCAGCTGCTCGGTGAGGGAGTGGTGCTGCTAGGGTTTTCTGATAGGCGCACGGTGGGCGGCCCAGGGTTGCACGAGGCGGCGCAAGCAGACAGATCGGCGGCGCAGGCAGACGGGCGGCGCAGACAGACGGGCGCGTAGGGGTGCGGCAGATCGGCGGCGCAGGCAGACGGGCGCGTAGGGGTGCGGCGCACTGTAGGGGCGGTGTGCAGCGGCTGTGGGTGGCGGAAGCGCAGGGGCTAGGGTTTCAGCGGCTGAGGCGGCTGAGACGGCTAGGGTTTGCAGCGGCTGGAGGGTAAGACGACCGAAGGAGGAGAATAGATCCCGATGTCCGGCGGTGGTGTGTGGTGGGCGGAGGCTTGGCCGCCGGAAATTGAGGCGGCCGGAGTTCTTAGGACCAAGAAAAAAATAACCTAATTTTTAGAATTAGGGTTAGGCTTGATACCATGCTAAAGTGTGTGGAAACCCTCGAGGGATGTATTGCATTCAATCAACAGAATATAAAGAGTACATATTTACATAGGAGACCCCTACACTATACATTATGAATCATTATTTAACAAATATGTCGGTTCTTTTCATAATAAAACACTTTTGTTTATGCCAATTCCTTCCAAATATTTGTCGAAAAATTGAAAAATGACAAGAATACGTAACTCTATGCAACTTGAAAAAATAATATAAATAATAATTTAGATGCGTGATAACTAATAAGCAAATGAGTTTTAATTATGTTATTCTAAACAGATATTATGTTTATTTTTAGTTTTTGTTCATTTATTTGTATAAGTTACGGTTAGAGTTTAATATGAAAAAACAAAGATGTTTTTCACGTTTTCACGGTTTAGTCTCTCTGTGTTATTTTGTACCAATAAAAACCTTAAGTAATATATTTGTTTGTGATTTTTGAAATTTTTCTTTATTTTTTCAAAATTGTCTTCAAGTTTATGGATTTTTTCGGAGAAAAATAGTGGAAACATTTTTATGGAAAAAGGCAGGGTTGATTATAGAAAAAAAAAACAAAACGCGGAAAACCGGTTTAAAAACAATAACTTGAGAACTTTCTTGGGCGGATTATAGAAAATAACACGGACGGACTAAACCGATTATAGAAAAAATAACACGGACGGACTAAATCGTCAAAAAACATGGAAACATGTTGGTGTTTTACTCAAAATAGGCAAAAATGGAACTAAATACTTGGGCGGATATGCCTACGTTATCCCAAAAACTAAAAAAAGTCTACTTGGAAAAGCTGTTCCTGAAGCTGACCCATCAAGTGGTCCTGATGGAGATGATACAAATCTAGGAACCTCTTTTCAGACAGACAGAGAGCCAACACTCAGAGTTCACAAGTATCATCCTCTTAATCAGATAATGGGTGATCCACGCACTCCTGTGCAGAAAAGGACAATGGTTCACAAAGAGTCTACTGATGTTGAACCAGTAGTGCCAGAATTCAGTCTAGCTGCCTTTGAACATGCTTGTTTCATGTCACAGTTAGAGCCAAAGAAGGCATCAGAGGCTTTGAAAGATCCATCTTGGATTGAGGCAATGCAGGAAGAGCTTCTACAATTCAAGATTCAGAATGTATGGACTCTAGTTGATCTTCCTAAAGGAAAGAGAGCCATTGGTACAAGATGAGTTTTCAGAAACAAGAAGGATGAGAGAGGGATAGTCATCAAGAACAAAGCAAGACTGGTAGCACAGGGATACACACAAGAAGAACGAATAGACTATGATGATGTCTTTGCTCCAGTGGCACGAATTGAAGCCATCAGACTGTTCCTAGCCTATGCAAGCTTCAAAGGATTTAAGGTGTATCAAATGGATGTGAAGTCTGCTTTCCTGTATGGTACAATTAAAGAAGAGGTCGATGTGTGTCAACCTCCTGGATTTGAGGACTACAAGTATCCAAATAGAGTCTACAAATTGGACAAAGCCCTCTATGGACTCCACCAAGCCCCCAGAGCATGGTATGACACTCTGTCATCACACCTTCTACCGAATGGATTCAAGAGAGGTACTCTGGACAAAACTTTGTTCACAAAGTCCATCAAATCTGAGATCCTGCTTGTTCAGATATACTTTGATGATATTATCTTTGGGTCTACCAATGACAGTCTGTGCAAGGAGTTTGAGGCATTGATGCAAAAAAAGTTTCAAATGAGTTCAATGGGGGAACTCACTTTTTTTCTAGGATTGCAAGTTAAGCAAAAGCCTACATGGCTCTTTATAAGTCAATCAAAGTATGTTAAAGACATACCAGTAAAGTTTGGATACAAGGATACCAAAGTTGCAAGTACTCCAATGGACACTCACAAGCAGCTTGATGCAGTCAAAGATGGAATAGATGTGGACATTCATCTATACAGATCCTTGATAGGATCACTTATGTATCTAACATCTTCTAGACCTGATATAATGTTTGCTGTTTGTGTTTGTGCCAGGTTTCAATGTGCTCCAAAGGACTCACATCTGTTTGCTGTTAAGAGAATCTTTAGATATCTCAAAGGTCAACCACATTTGGGCCTCTGGTATCCTAAAGACTCTCCTCTTGAACTAACAGCCTATTTTGACAGTGATTATGGAGGCTGCAACATTGACAGAAAGTCAACAACTGGTGGATGTCAATATCTAGGAGCAAGATTGGTCTCTTGGCAGTGTAAAAAGCAAACAACTGTCTCCACCTCATCTACTGAAGCAGAATATGTAGCAGCTGCAAGTTGCTGTTCCCAAGTGATGTGGATTCTGAATCAACTGAGAGACTATGGTATGAATTTCTTATCCACTCCTATTTACATTGACAACTCAAGTGCAATAAGCATTGTACAAAATCCAGTGAAATTTCCCAAAACCAAGCATATAGACATTAAATTTCATTTTATAAGGGACTGTAATGAGAAGAAATTAATCCAAGTCACCAAAATTCATACTGATGATCAGTTAGCTGATCTATTTACAAAACCATTTGATGTAGTAAGATTCACCTTCCTAGTTTCAAATATTGGCATGGTTAATATGGATTAATTTGTTTTTCATTATTCTTTCTTATTTTATGAAAAAAATGTATCTATTTTATATGCTTGTTTAAGGGGGAGACACTGTTTCATTCGGATAAGCTTATTTTTCAACTAACAGCTTGAGTCTTTTCTCAAGCTGCTAGTTCATTTTCCCGGACTGCTAGTTGTTTCACTTGATCTGTCAAAGTGTGCAGGGTATTTTGGTAACTTTCACAAGTGTGTGCGCGGGATTAGATATTTTCGAAACCTTTAAAAGGTCCCAGTTTCATTCCATTGTAACTACCAGTTGCAAAATATCTTTCACGACCTTTCTTTTTTATCTGAGCGATTCCCACGCACATCTTTGAAACCCTAAATCACCGATTAATTGTCAATGGAGTTTGTCAAAGAACATAACTGTCTTCCCTACTCTCTCAAACACGCTGACCTTCAACCATTCCACGACATGATGGACTTCCTTTGAAGTTCTCATATTCATCATGCTCTTACCATAAACCCTACATTATACATATCTCATATAGAGCAATTCTGGAAACATGCCTCTGTTCAAACCATCAATGGAGTCACTTCTTTGACGTCCAAGATTGATGGAACCACTGTCACCATCACTGAGGATCTCAACGCCAACATTTGCATCTTCAAGATGTCGCAGGTATAACCGATTTCCCTCTTACTGCCATGCATGAAGGACTTTTGCTATAGGGTATAGGGGCCCTACTGATTCTTATACGTTCTTTAAAACTCATTTTGCCCCTAAGTGGAAATATCTGGTACATATTGTACAACAATGCATAAGCCCTAAACGAACTGGTTGGTCAGAATTTTCCTCAAACATAGCCACTGCCTTAGTGTGTTTATCTACAGGCCAACAGTTCAATTTTTTCTAATATGATTTTTCAGGGTATGCTAAGGCATCATGCCCTAAAACATGGGAAATTTTTGATGTATCCTAGATTTTTGGCTGAAATTATTGCAAGAACTTGCAGTAATTTCAATGTACATAAAAGGATTCATGTTTCCCATAGGCACTCTTTACCAACAATAAAACGTCTTTTAAAAACAACTGCCAATTTTTTGTCAGTTGATGTCCCATTGCCCTCTGCAATGTTGGACATTAATCCACTAAACAGAGGAGAAGGTCCTGAGCAGGCTCAGCTTAACATCACTGCTTCACTCCCAGGACCCCAACCCACTCCTCATGATACAAATAATCCCTCTGTTCCTTCTGTTAATCCCTCATCCCCACTCATATTATACAAAAGAAAAAGGGTTTCAGAAGCTCCTTCCACCTCAGCCCAATTACAAGAGCCAAATGTCCCTGTGCAGGAGGACACTCCTGCACAGAATATCCAAAGGGCACCCACTGAGGACTCTGCCATCCTCAATTGGAGGTGGACATCTCAACAGAAGATGTCCATATGGGTACTGTGGCTGACACTACTGTTGTTTCTGCACAAGAGGCACAGGACAGTGTCAACATAATTAAGACCACACCCATGGCAATAGAGGGTGTGCAAGCACCTTCTGGAAGTCCCCAGAACCAAGAAAAGAGGGCCCAAGAGCTTCAACTTCTGGAATTCCTGCCAGTGATAGATCACAAACATCACACACTTTTGCTTATCTTGAGGCTAGTCTGCAACTCATGATTTATCCTCAGCTGAAACCTGTTGTGGCAGCATTGGAATATTATCAGTCCCTTGTTGCTACATAGGGGGCACAAATCAGAGTCCTACAACAGCAAGTAGCAGCTCAGAATGAGAGAATGGATTATTTTCATAAGGGGTTCACCCTCTGTGGAAATAAGATCATTCAACTTGAGAAAGTGATTCGAACCCTAATGGCAAAGGTTGTAGGTCCGCATAACCAAACCAATGCATCCAAAAAGGGGGAGAATCAGGAGATTCCTAAATCAATCCAAGCAGCTCCAGATCCTACTCCAACAGTCCAAGATTCTAGGCTAACAGTCCCAACAGCTACTCAACCTGTTAGCCTAGAAACTCAAGCTGCTCCCACAAGAACAACAGGAGTTGTTACTAGAGAAGGCAGTCAAGCTCCCATCAGTACAGTCCAAGCTACATCCTCTGCAACTAAGGATAAGGGCAAGGGCATTCTCATAGAATCTCCAAAGTACGAATTTTCATCCAGAGATGCCCAAGTTGCTCATGATGCTGAGTTTGCTAGAAAATTAGCAGAGGAACAAGATGAGATTTTGGACCAGCAAACCCATGCTCCAATGCAAGATGATGAAACCTTAGGTGAATACCTAAGAGGGTTTGTGGTTAAACAGAATGAGAAGAAAAGGAAAATGCCAACAGGGCATTCAAAGGCAGAGCACAGAAAGTTTTTGATCAATTTTGCCTACTCAGCTGGAATTCCGAAGAAGATGGCTCAGTCCATGAATACAGAGAGGCTACAAGATATTCATGATAAAGAAATGGAAAAACGAAAAACAGCTAAAGTCTCCCATCAAGTCCAAAGTCAACAGACCTCAAGTCAAGCTGGTGCCAGTAATCCAGATCCTCCTGTTCAAGCTGTTGCTTCAAATCCTCAATCAGAAGAAATCACTCAAGCAACACTTGATCAGGTAAAGAGGGTGCTGTTTGAACATCAGTTTCAGAAAGTAATGGAGATTGAAAAGACCCTCGACCAGCATGATTTCTCAAAACCTCTTATTACATACTGGTATGCTAAGCCAATGGACAACATTGACTTAAGATATCATTTTGTAGTAAGAAGAGAAACTGGTCCTGAGGAAGAATATAAAAGTATGATGCATATAGTCCAAGGGATGACCAGAGATGAGCTTACAAGAATGCATAATGTTGGGTCTGTGACCCAAGTCAGATCCTCTCTTCCACAGGTCAAGCAAGCTATCAAAGATCTAAAAAGCATTTTTGATCCAGAGTCAATAGGGAAAGATATAGAAGATGCCAAGGAAATGAAGATTGCACAAGTTGATCTGTTTGTCAAATCAAAGACATACAGACTCAAATTTGCAAATGGATCCGGTATGTACTTCAATTTTGAATTTTATGATCTTCCAAAGGCGTTGTTAGTACAGATGATATCAGTG
This sequence comes from Centrapalus pauciflorus, assembly GCA_020465985.1. NCBI lineage: Eukaryota > Viridiplantae > Streptophyta > Magnoliopsida > Asterales > Asteraceae > Centrapalus > Centrapalus pauciflorus. The sequence goes on along the minus strand of JAANYP010004615.1, from coordinate 380,188 downwards.
AGAATATATTGTGATAGAGAAGATCTGATGAGAGAATTTTTGAAGGCTGTTAAACAGAAACTTTCACAATTGTAAGTTTTTGGATGCCTTAGTTTGTAAATAACAGTTTTACTTTGTTTTATTTTCTTATATGTATAGAAACTTAAAGTCTTGTGTAAAGAATTTAAGTTAGGGGGAGATTGTTAGGAAATATTCTAAGTATGTCAAGCTGTTAGTTAGATTTCTCAGAATGTTAGTAGATTTTCTGTGTAAGTACAAAGTTCAAGCTGTTAGTTGAAAAAGTTCGAGCTGTGCTAGTTCAAAAGTTCAAGCTGCCAGTGTTAAAGCTCAATCTGCTCAACAGATAGACTTCAAGCTGTTCAATAAACAGAAAGTGCTGATTTTCAGGAAAAGATATATTTTGAAGATTCAAGCATATCTTCTATCAGAGAAATCAGAGTTTTTCAAGGAAAGAAATCAGAATGCAATATATATATACATAGAATAGGTTTTTCTATTGTAAGTCTGCACGTACAAGTTTATTCAGTTGTATTTTATCTTTCTGATTAAGTTTTTCACAAGCCTCTAAGGTTGTAAAACCCTAAGAACAATCTGTGTTCTTCGTCTAATCAAACAGATTAGAGGTGATTGTAATCATTGAGTTTGGCAATACAAATGATATTTGATTATTGATTGTGGTTATGTGTTTATGTTTTGAAAGCTTTTCTTAAAACAATTAAGTGTTATTCCGCAAACTTCTTAATTGGACTTTGATTCAACACAAGGTTATTGGTTTATACTCTGATTAATTCAAACCAGTTAATCTTAGGTAGTGAATATTTTGATCTTGACAAAAAAAAACTCGATCGATCCTGAACCTAGCTTACTCGATTCAAATGGAAGTTAAAATGCTTACTCGATAGTTATGTTTGTATATCCCAGTTCCTGTATACTTCTTGACGCAACTTAGATTCTCTCCAAAATCCTTTGAATGAATGAAATTTAGTTTAGTGTTGAAGCATAATACAAAAGTATATGGTTAACTTGAATATGCTTTTAATAAAATACCTTGAAATCCCTTCGATTTGAACCGTTTTTTTAGCCTGAACACTGAGATTTCTGTGGAGATTTAAGGGACCTTTGATGTACATGCTTTATAAAAGGGTATTGATAAGCCAAGCTCAATATAGCATCCAAATCAAACCAATTTCACAGAGTTCTTTGGAGTAAAGAAATAAGTAACAGCAGTATGAATCAGCCCAAATACAAGAGTTAATCAGTCATACCCAATCAAATGCTAAATGAACGAACCCCCAAAATTAAAAAAGATGTCTTCAGTAAACTATTCATGGGTGATTAACAACTCATACAAGCTCATTGAAACACAGCTGGGAACAATAGTTCATAAAAATAATTTGATTACAAACGATAAAAAATTGGTCATCCACTAATCCAGACTCTCGTAATGCTGGAATCAAACACAATTCAACATTCATTGATATTTTATACTTTTGGGCATTAAAATACCAAAAGTTTGTTTAAAATAGCAATTAACTTTCATGATGTCAGATTTCAATATTTGTTTTTGCAACACATCCAAAATCCTTTGAAAGCATCAAACATTTATAATTATTTAATCATTCATTGGTATTTCTTGATTTGGTATATTAAAGTCTCATTTATTCATTATTTGATTTTTAAAAACCAAATATGAGACTTTTGTTAGTTTCATCAAATTTGACGATTTTATTTGCATATTTAACAATATTTTGACAACCAAGAATAGACTTGAGCTAGCGAGAGCCACAAAGAGAGGTTTTATCCAACACATTCAAGTAAAACTACTGTTTTTGACAGCATATACTCACACACATATGACTTATATACTTGCTAGCAATTCACATATAATCCATGGGCTGTTGGTAATGTTTCTGATTTTGGACAGCATACACACACATGAATAATGAAGCTTTTTTTTCTAATTTTTGATTCCCAGCATGGATACCATGAGATTTAATCTCTAGACTTAATCTTGGGGTCAAGGTCCTAACACTACACACAGACACACAGTTAGTGTGTGTATATATTGTTGCTGCTCTGTGTGTGTGTGTGTTTGTGTGTGATGTAGCTGTTTTGTTGCCAGCAGCACCCACACTACATATATACTTACATGTTACACACTTTTCTTAAACATACATACCATATTGTTGCTGCTCTATTTTATTAACACAGAACACAAGAATTTACCATTTCTGCTGTGCTGAGAGATTTTTAAACAGAACTACTCAAGCAAATGACTATCAGATCACAAAGAACTGCAGCTCAGAAAATATGTATTATTAAAGATTCGAGGTATATGTCCTGTATCAAAACCCTCCCTTTAACCCCAACTGAAAAACTGAGGTCTATTCAATAAACAACCTTAGAATGGAGGACTAAATTAAATATTTGACCAAAGTCTCACTGCTTTTATGGAAATCATTTCTACTTAAGTACTATACTTCTTAATTCTGGAAAACAAAGCAGTAGATCTTGTAATTTCTTTCTTGATCATGAGCTTCCCAAAGAGCAACAAAAGTAAGCTTCACGATATCAATGAGTTTAGATAAAAACAAGCTCAAGTAAATTTGATGATTAGGAAAAAGGATGGGAAGAAGAATAAGAACACAAACCACATTTTTAGCTTTTAAAACCCTTGATGCCAAATGTGGATTCTCTAAAATTGACTTGCTTTCTTGAATTACTCTTTGAGCAAAATATAGTTGTGAAGGCCCAAAGAAGGATCCAAAGCTGAAATGTATAACATTATTAAATGTGAAAAACATAGTATAGAGTAGTCATGTTCACATTTGAGAACACCACAATTCTTATAGGGATGTTCCTTGATTTAACTTATTATGCTTTAACCATATATAATATTTCAGATCTGAAAAAATTGAAAAATCCTTACATGTTGTGTAGCCATGGATATCATCAAATCATTCAAAAAGATTGAATCTTTTCACAATCAAAGCAAAACCAACTTGCTCAAATGGAATAAAACCTCCAAAAAACCAATAAATCATGAAACACAAGATTTGCTGCACGTATACCCACACTTCACTTCTGTTGTTATAAACCTGAAACACACACACACACACACACATGTATTCATATTGCCTTAGCTACTTCATTTTGCTATTAATTCTGTTTGATCACACAACGCCCGACAATATACATACATACTGCTGCTATTTGTTCTAATTGAAAGACCCACCATGACTCACTGAAATTGAAATGAAATAACTTAACACGTCACACAAGATACATGCTGCATATATGTGTTTATGCAGCTGATTTTGTTTATGTTTTAACAGGATAAACACCCCGAGATTATGTCTCGGAGTCAAGGACTCAACCACACACACATGATAACTACATCATTATCGCAAAAAAAAAACCACTAATTTAAAAATGTACTACTTTCTTTCGTTAGAAAGCTTAGACTAAACAAAATCAATAACTCAAAGAATCCACTAACCTGCCACCGACACACAAGGCTGTTCTAAGTACTTCGTGTTTGGAATCCATCATGGAGAGACATTATGAAAGGTCAAAATGCAATCTAATTTAATTAGGATGTATTTAAAAATATCATCACGAGCATGGTTTTTTAATACATATGAAAAGCAAAGCCTAAATTAAGTCTTACCTAATGCAATGATCAAATTGGTTTCCAGAACTTTTTACCTGTGCAAGAAAGAACGACAAAAAAAATCACCGGTACATAATTTCAATATTGGAAAAAAAATTACGATGCAAAGCAACTGCAACAGAATTTCAATATTGGAAAAAATGATGCTCTAGCATCTAAAAATTTTAATTAGAAATAAACAGATCAGGTACTACTAACATGTAAGCCAGAGATTTGAAGTGACAAAGGTGATGCGATATATGAAATAGATAAAATCGTAGGTTGCAGTTACTGATTGAATGCACACTTGAACTTCCTGCAAATTCCATGCCCTAGGTTTCTGCATGCAATGGAATAGCAACAACAGGCGATTTCTTGAATATGGAGGCAACATATCCTTGATCTTCGGTAAAAATCAGAAATTGAAGAAGCAATAGATCGATTGGTCCAAGATGGAGGGCAATAGGTTGAATTTAGAATTGAAGATTGCATAAGGGTTTACAGATTGAAAAATGAGCGTGAAGGAAGTCGGATGGAACAGGCGCAGAAGAGGGACACATGGGAGAATCGAAGAGGCGTCTGGTTAAAATCGAAGAGGCGTCCGGTTTCAAGGCTTGTACACAACGTATGTCTTAAAATTCAAGGTCTGTTTTAAAACCTTGTACATTGTGCATGATAATTAGTAAAAAGCTAAATGCTTTATCAGTAGTATATATATATATGGGGACCCTACAATGGGTTAAACAGAGTTACTCAGCTCCCGCAATAACTCATCGCGATCACAATATAATGGATCTCATGTGTTACGCAACTCATTTATGCACATAATAAAGAAAGGGTAAGATCATACCTGAGGAGCAACTCCCTTCATCTTTCTATCTCGGAATTACTCATCTTTCTATCTCAATACTCATACGTATATAGTTTTAGATAGAGATAAGGATTATTAAAGAAAGTTAATGTTTTTATTGAGAAAAAGAGTTAAATATCGAATTACGGATATTTAATTTTTTTTTTGAATAAAATTTATAAATAATGCTGATAAGTTATTTAAATGAATTATTATGAGGAAAAGTTTACTATTTTCTTAACTAAACAAATAAAATTTAAAATGTTGTATTATTTGAATAAAAAACAAATTTGTTAGTGTGTTGGTTTCTAATTTCTAAAATTAAAAGTTAATGTTTTTCTTGAGAAAAAAATTTAAATACCGAATCATGGATATTTTTAAAAATTTTTGAATAAAATATATAAATAATGTTGATAAGTTATTTTAGAAAAGTTTACTTTTTTTTTAATATAACAAATATAATTTAAAATGTTGTATTATTTGGTTTCTAATTTTTAAAATTAAAAGTTAATGTTTTTCTTGAGACGTAAGGACATGTACAATCAGTATTTTCGATAGTCGCCGCTCAGACAATCATTGACAAAGGATATGGGAGATTTTCTCAAATTTTCCCTTAAGCTTCTAGCCTTTTCGGGACGTATTGGGTACTTTGGTCATTTGGGTCAGCAAACTCCTAATGACCTAATGTATACGATATTGATTGACCCTAACTGCACAATCGATGGTCGACTGTGGCGTGTGTACATGTATATATATACATAGACGTAAACTAAGGTTGGGGGTAGTGGTAGACTGTGCAGCGCGTCCACTGGCCCGTAAATATCATCGTTTTATTGCTACAACATTGTACGCCTTGCGTGTTGATGATAATGATCTTCCACCCTTAACAATATGTAACATCCTGTTTTTCAGATAATTGTGTGTAATTATTCTAGTGGATGCTTAAATTATTATTATTGCGATGGAGCAACGCTATTGTGATTAGGAGAATTGACACGTGTCAGGAACGAGTTATATGTGGCATCGGATAATTAATTTCGTGGATTAATTATATGTTTGGGTTCGTGGATATAATCGGGTTAAGTGGATATTAGTTGTGAAAAAGTGATATCGGGTTTAGGTTATTAGGTCGGAACCCGTCAAAAAGGGGAATCATATATACGTGTCTTCCTTTTTCCCCTTCTTTCCTTATTTAGAAACTGAAAATATATGTGTGTGTACTGTGTGTGCGTACGTGAGATTTCAACAGCAAGAATCAACTCCATAATTTGAGTTTGGGTGCTGAAATCCAATCTCCCTCTTCATCTTTGGTTCTTGAGGTTTGAAGGTAAGGATTTTTGGGTTTAAAAGCTTGAAATTCGTATATATTAGATGTTGGGTTGTGGGAAAGGTTATGGATTTGATAGAGGGATTACGTATGTTGATTATGTGAATTTTCGTGGCAGGAATCGGACCTATGGGGAGTTTCTAACTCCTGGGCAGATGAAGAAGACGAACCAGGAAGACCAGACCGACATGGATCGTGGTCGCGACGCGGGTGGTCGGGCACGGGCGCGTTCGGGGCAGGAGTGGTTGGGGCTTTGGGTCCGGGTTCGGTTTTGGGTCATGGGCTGGGTTGTTGTGGGCTTGGGAGTTAGTTTTAGGAATTTGAGTCCGTTTGGGGTCGCTTTTGGGTCCGAGTTGGTTGTGGGTTTATTGTAGTCCCGTTATATGTGTCGGTAAAAATGGGAATTAACGGTTGGGATCTGTATGATACAGGGACAATCTGACAGCGGAGCGAGACGAATCAGAGTTCGTAGAGTTCAGTGTTTAGACAGATCGATCAGGTGAGTACCCGAGTCCGTTTCTAAACCGCGGGATCGTTTTACGAGTCATAACTGTGTAGCTAGCATTGTGTATGTGTATATTGTGTATTGTGATTGAGACAGGGTCCGTGATGAGTTCCATACGAACGGTGATTCACGATGTGTGATCGCGCGTGTTGACTGTCCCTAACAGTCCTTGGGGCGTGTATACATGACAGGGCCTGTAGCCAGTTCGCGCCTGTGCTACAGGGTTTTAGCTAACCACCGCGGCCACGGTCGTTAGCTGGGGAAGGGTCCACCACTGAGTGATTCTATGTGCAGGGCTTTGGATCTCAGGCTGTGTGTTCAAACCTGCTTTACGTTGTTGATTGCCTGTGACAGGATAGAGATTGCGATGTGTGTAGGTGCTACGTGTATGTGTGTTATGTGTTTAATGTGCAGAGTCTAACCCTCGCGTACTCAAGAGCTTCCGAGCTTACGTATTCGAGTCTGGCATGTTCAGGGTATCAGAGAAGGGATCAGTAGCTGGGTTTGTTGATCAGAGACTCGCTGTTATGTGAAGGCTGCTGCATCTACTTTTGTTAATGATTATGTTAGTATTGATTGTGTTTGCGTCTTTTGGGATGTTGTAAACCAGTGGATTATGTGTTAATGGTATTTATGTGAAAGTTTAAACCAATAGTGATTGGTATTACCTTCTGACATATGTGTTATAGAGTTATTGAGATGTTGCCACCTGTGTATTGTATTGACGTGGCATTTCTAGGGTCGGGAAGGGTGTTACATTGATGGTATCAGAGCTTGTGGTTTGAAGTCTAAGTATCATTAGTGGATGCTTAACTTAAACCTTGTTCCGATCCGTGGGAGATCATTTGCGATTGATATTAGTGGAATTAACTGACCTAGCTAAGTGTATAACGCTGGGTGATGTATCTGTGATTCTTAATTGCTTCGGTTTGTGCAGATCGTCATGACAGATCAGGGCGAGGGATCCTGCGTGGGTAATCCGGCAGGGGACGAGTTATCCACAAATCAGAGCTTCTGGAGGTATTGATAGAGTTCTACAGACAGCAGGGTTTGGGTCCGATTCCGTGGCCGGTTGTTCAGCCGACAGTGATAGAATCTGGGGCTGGTGGTTCGTCGTCTACTACGCGTAGGGGTGGGTCCTTTATAGACTTTATGACTGGAGATCCATGTTAGTGCATCCTGTGTGACGATAGCAGTCTAAGTGTAGATAGTTCATTGTAATGGTTCAGGCTTTGTAATTACCAGTTAATACATATTTTTGATATTGGTTATATATGTTTGATCTTGTTTGTGATTGAGGTTTACTTAAGTTCAAAGATAATTTCAAACATAAGTTCAAAGATAAGTTCAAACATAAGTTCAAAGGTAAGTTCAAACATAAGTTCTAGAACAAGTTCAAAGACAAGTTCTAGAATAAGTTCAAAGGCCAGGTTCGAACTTATTGGTGGACGAGTTCCTGGGCTTGGGCCTTCATGAACTTGTCTGGGCTAAGTTCGAACTTAAGCTCTATAATTAAGGATTAATAAGTTTTGAATAAGAATTTTCGCAGAGATTAACATTCAGAGAGAAGTACGAATTTGTGAGTGTTTGCAGAGAGTTCTTGGAGAAATTCATGTGTCGGGACGTTCGTTGTTACATCTATCATCGTGTTAGTCTCCGGTTTTCGTGTGCGTGATCGATTCGTTAAGCCACTAACGAGGATTCCACACTCATTGGACAGTGTCGCGTCAAGATTGGATCCATAGGTAGGTGACCTTACAAGGGGTATCAGAGCCATAAAGAGTGTTCATCGTGTTCTTCGCTTTCTTCTTAACATTCTTGGTTTCTTGACGTTGGTGACGGAAAAATCACGTTTTTTCATAGTTTTTCGAGTTCTACAAGCAAAGTAACGGAGATAAATTAATATTAGTTCACCTTTTCAGTCGAAATCATTGTTTTTAATCTTAAAAACATTGGTTTAATCTGATTCTTGAAAAAATAAATTTTTGGCCGTTTTCTCGAACTTGCGGCGCTCGAACTTAAGGGGTGTTAGGGTTCATTCGAACTTGTCAAAATACGCTCCTCACGAACTTAATTTAGGGCTTCCTTCGAATTTGGCTGAGATTCGAACTTGTCAGATTCGAACTTGTCAGAAAATTAGGGTTTCTTCGAACTTGTCAGAGGTTCGAACTTGTCAGAATTTCTAGGGATTTCACGAACTTGCAGTCATTCGAACTTGTTGAGTTCGAACTTAATAAATTTGAATTTAATTTACAAACAAATTTAAAATTAATTTAATTCGAACTTACCTAAGTTCGAGTAGATTATTTTAAATTAAATTGTTTAAGTTCGAAAATAAAAAGTTTAGAAAGAATGTCTAGTTTGCAAAAATTCATTGAAATGGACCACGAGGTCGACAAAGCGAATTCTCTGCCAAAGCTGATGAAGTTGGAGGACTAATATTGGTGGAATAGGTTTGCTGATTTTGCTCGTTTCAACGACATGCGCATGTGTATTTGCATAGATGAGGGTTATATTCCACCTACGCAAGAGTTAGAGGGCCGTCAAAGAGTCTTCACATATCAGAATATGAAGGATGATGATAAGAAATATATGAGGCCGAGAACCAAGCTTTCTCAATTATCCGTATGACGTTACCTCAGGAAATTCTACACACCTTAAGGAATCATCGAACTTCTAAAGAGCTATGGGATGCTCTCGAGAAGCGGTGTGAGGGAAATTTGAGGGTTCGCAAGGGTAGGACTGAGATACTGAAACAGCAGTTTGCAATTTTCAAGGCTTTAAAGAAAGAGACGCTCGATGAGACAATCACTAGATTTTATCATCTGTTAACTGAGCTTGACAATCATACTGTTGACTATCAAGAGACTGAGAAGATCGAAAAGCTTCTAGATGCTTTACCGGCGAAATGGAAGATGTACACAGCCTTAATAAAGCATAATGAAGAGAAGTTCGAGACTCTCACTCTTGAAGGTGTAATCGGAACGCTGAGGGCTTATAACTTCAAGTTGCAAAAGAAAGAACGGGAGTTTGAACAAGTTCAAGATCCAGAAATGTATTTTGGAAAGTCAAAACCGTCAATTACTGGTGAACTGAAGTCGGGAGCTACAGCATTCTTCTCGGGAGAAGAATCCATTCCAGTAGAGGTAGAGGAATCTAGCAGTAGGGCATTTTTAGGGTTTTCTAAACCAGAAGAAAAACCAACTCAGTCAGCGTCTACGTCTCAAGGATACACTAAAATGCCAATGAGCGCAAAATCGACTGAAGACCATCTGAACCTGTTGGCTTCATTTGCCGCAACATACGACAATTGTGTTCAAGGGAAGATAAACTATCCTGCATTATGGGAAGAAGACTACGATCAGGTGGATCCTGATGACTTAGAGGAAATGGACCTACAATGGCAACTGGCCATGGTGACTTAGAGGGTCAAGCGGTTCATGAAGAGAACTGGGAGAATCTGAATGTAGGCAACATCAAGGTTGGGTTTGACAAATCCAAGGTTAAGTGTTACAATTGCCAAGGATTGGGACACTTTGCAAGATAGTGTCAAAGACCCAAAGTAGAAAACTATCAGAATCAGACTCAGGGAAGATATCAGTCTGGTAGTTCGGGAAATCAAGCAGCTATCGCTGGTCTGTTAAAAAACGTGTCATCTAACAGACAGCTCGATGGAACTTATGATTGGAGTACTCATCCGGAGTCGAATGCTAGAGCCTTTATGGCTGAAGTGATAGAGACTGGGGATGACAGAGTAGAAGGGGTGGCAGAGGACATCAAGCAGAATGATACAAGTCCTTTGATGGTGGAAAAGTCAGAGAATCAATCCATTCTGGAGTTTACTGCTAAAATGGCTAACGTGGAATCGGATCACAAAAGGGTAACTCTAAACTTTTCTACATTCCATGACTTATGTGTTTTATGTGCTACTTCAAATGATAGATTAAACTTAGTACTAGAAACACATAATAACTTAACTAGCTCAGATCCAATCACTAAACTCAGATAATGCTAGTCTCTTAGATATTAAAGAAGATCTAAGGAATAAGCTGAAAGCAGATGCTCAAGATGTTATAGTTCTAAAAGTCAAATTAAGTGAACAATGTGTTAGGATAGAACTTATGTATGAGCATGTTGAAGCTTTAACCAAAGAACTTACCATTAAGGAAGTAGAACTAGCAGAATCAAGAGTTAAAGTTGCTGAGCTAAATAATAAGCTTGAAAAGTTTAGGAACTCGTCTCTAAACCTAGGGAAAATCATAGAAGCTCAACGGCAGTCTAAGAAACCAGTAGGCTTAGGCTATCAAGAGAGTCCTCCACTTTTCAATAATAACTATGTGCTCAACCTCAGGATAAAACTGATGAACCAGTCGAGTCAGAGGTAGCAACTGAAACTGAATCTGATAAGGTTAAGTCAACTAAGGTGTCGAATACTAGCTCTAAGATTAAGAAAGTAAAGTTTGTGCAGTCTACTAGTGACACAATACTAGGAGAAGCTAAACCTGAAATTAATAATCAGTAAGAGGAAGTAATCACGATAGTTGAAAAGAAAGAAAATGACATTAGTGAGACACCAAAATCAAAGGGCACTTATAAGAAGTCGATTGATAAAATGTCATGCTTTAGATTTAACGAGAAGGGACATGTTGCGTCTAGCTATCCGTATAAGAAAGTAGAGTCTACACCCTCTTAACCAAAGTCTAGACCTGCTATAGGAAAGCAAGAACAACAAACACCAGTACCTAGTATTGCTAGCACAAGTAGTTCTCAAAACACTGAGAAGAATGTGAATGCAACATCTAGGATAGCTGTTAGACAAATACCTATGTCGGTTAGACCAAATGAGGTGGTTAGAACTAATTCTTCGAATAGAGTTCCTAATCAGAATAGGTCAGGACCACAACAAGCTTATAGGAGTACAACACCTAGAAGGACATATACTCCAGTTAGATCTCACACTCCTCAAAGACAACTGACACCAGGTAGAGCCCAGGGATATCAATCTGAAATGCCTTATCATAGAAACTATTCAAGGGCTCGACAACAAATGCCAACCCAAAGGCAAAAGTGAATCTTAACCACTCAGCACCACAACAGGTTCTCAATCAAAAATCCAAGTCACCTGAGAGGAGAGATGGGTATTTGAAGGAGTTCACGTATGTGGATGAGAATGGTATTACCAAGTCAGTCATGGCTTGGGTTCCCCGTGATAACTAACTTGTTTTCTTTCATGTGTAGGAGCTAACTACAGGTCTAAACAACAAATGGTTCGTCGACAGTGGTTGCTCTCGTCACATGAATGGGGAAAGGAGTCTACTCACAGACTTCAAGGGAGGGAACAAGGGTTTTGTATCATTCGCTGGGAACAAGGGAGGTCATATCACTGGAACTGGAGTGGTCACTAATGGGACAATCACCCTTGATCAAGTTTACCATGTTGATAAACTTGATCATAATCTCATTAGTGTATCTCAGATCTGTGATAAGAAGAATTCAGTAATCTTTACTGAAACTAAGGCGTTAGTGATGAAACCGGGATTTAAAGTACCTAAAGTGTGGATAATGATGATAGCCCCAAGGAAGAATGATTTGTACATGATGGATATGAACATATCAGACTCGTCAATGGGAACAATCTGTCTTCTATCCAAAGCTTCAGAGTCCGAATCCATCTTATGGCACAGACGCATGGCACACTTGCACCTAAGGAAAATGAATTACATCACTAAACATGGTCTGGTGCAAGGTGTTCCACTGAAGAGTTTTCAGTTCGATGACAAGTGTGTACCGTGCAAGAAAGGCAAACAACACAAGAAGTCACACAAGTCAAAGACTCAGAACTTGATAGCTTCCACCTTCGATTTGCTGCATATGGATCTCTTCGGTCCTATCAACAAAAGATGTATAGGTGGTAGTTGGTATTGTTTAGTTATCACTGATGATTACTCACGTTTTTCTTGGGTTTTCTTTTTAGGTACAAAGGACGAAACAACTGGCAAGTTGATTGGGTTCTTAGACCAAGTCGAAAACTCATACAGGACAAGGGTAAAACGTATCAGGAGTGATAACGGAACCGAATTTAAAAGCACAGTAATTGGTGTATATTGCCTATCCAAAGGCATAGTGCATCAATTTAGTGCACCTTATGAGCCACAACAAAATGGAGTGGCAGAACGTAAGAACAAGACTTTGATTGAGGCAGCAAGGACAATGCTCTCGGATTCAAAGTTTCCTACCATGTTTTGGGGGGAGGCAGTGAATACCGCGTGTGACATTTTAAACTGGGTCCTTACTGTCAAATCACTAAACTAAACCTGTTATGAAGTTCTGAATAAAAGACCACCTAATTTAACAGGCTTTGAACCGTTTGGGGTACCGTGTACATTATTGAAAACAAAAAATCAACCTATGTTTGGTGAAAAGGCTGACGAAGGATACTTCCTAGGTTATGTCCCTAACTCACCAAACAAAAGGGTTTTTAACAAAACAAATGGTACGGTAGAGATTGTGTTTAACATAGATGTAACAAGTTATTCACATGCACCCCAAACTAGTCCAGAATGGTTATTTGATTATGACTCATTGTTTGAATCATTTAACATACCTTTTAGTGGAAATGAAGGTACAGTGGAAAATGATATCTAGTCATTAAACCTTAATGACGACTATGAAGGTTTCCAAAGTCGAGCATTCCATCAACATCTGAGCCTACAACGACAGAAGATGGGTCTCCAACAGAAAATGAATCTAATTTACCTACGAATAAGAATCAGACAAATACTTCTAACTCTGAGGATAGTGATCATTAGGAAGAGAATGTACCGTCTGAAGTCGTACCCCCGTTAGGTGAAATAGGATCAAACTTAGGAGATAATCTTCAAGTCGATGAGATTGAGACATCAAGGATAAATAAGGATCATTCAATTGAGAGCATCATAGGGAATCCGAATATTAGTGTGAGAACTAGGAGTAGTGTGAATAATAACACGGTGCTATTATCGATGATCAACGACTCCGAGGTGTATTACAACTGTCTATATTCATGTTTTATCTCGCAAGTAGAGCCGAAGAATGTGCAAATGGCATTAAAGGTTAACTCTTGGTTTGAAGCAATGCAAGAAAAACTGTCACAATTCAGAAAACTTGAAGTGTGGGAGTTAGTGCCGTTAGCTCGAGGAGAAGTTGCAATAGGGACCAAGTGGGTCTTTAAGTGCAAAAGGGATGATCGAGGTATAGTTACTTGTTATAAGGCAAGACTTGTGGTGAAAGGACTCAACCAGGAAGAGGGTATTGATTATAGCGAAGTGTTTGCACCAGTGGCGAGGCTTGAAGCGATTCGACTGTTTCTAGCTTTCGCGTCCTTCAAAGGGTTTAAGGTATATCAACTTGACATAAAGAGTGCATTCCTGCATAGCAAGGTGAAGGAATTGGTGCACGTAGAACATCCGTCTGGGTTTACGGATCCAAAGTATCCCGACAGAGTATATCGACTTGATAAGGCTCTGTATGGATTGCATCAGGCACCAAGGGCGTGGTATGAGACGCTGTCAATTCATCTTTTGGACAATGGGTTTGAAAGAGGGAGAATCGATAGTACATTGTTCGTGAAAAGAAAAGGTGAAGACTTTATTTTGGTACAAGTGTACGTGGACGACATCATTTTTGGGTCGTCAAACGAACAGATGTGCAAAGACTTTGAAAAGGTCATGAAGTCGAAGTTTGAGATGAGTGCTATGGGAGAGCTGAACTTCTTTCTTGGTTTGCAAGCTGGACAAAGGAAAGAAGGAATGTTTATCCATCAGACGAAGTATGTCTACGACATTTTAGAGCGCTTCGGGATGGAAGGAAGAAAGCTGACAGCACACTTTAGTACTCCGATTCAAGTGAATCACAATCTCGGACCGGGTACAGAAAGTGATACTGATGTGGATCCGACTCTATATCGGGCCATGATCGGGTCACTCATGTACTTAACTGCTTCTAGACCTGATATTATGTTTGCTGTGAGTATTTGTGCTAGGTTTCAAGAAAATCCTAAGGAAATGCATATGAAAGCCGTGAAGCGAATTCTGAAGTCAAAACCGAAGCTGGGACTTTGGTATCATGCTGATGGAGATCTGGAATTGGAGGCGTACATGGACTCTAATTATGGTGGATGTAGCTTGAACCGGAAATCAACACCTGGAGGTTGTTAGTTCCTTGGAGGGAGGCTCGTATCCTGGCAATGCAAGAAACAAACTTCGGTAGCCGTATCAACGTGCGAGGCCGAAAATGTAGTTGCTGGTAGTTGCTGTTCACAGGTTTTGTGGATACAACAACAATTGCGGGATTACGGTTTTACTTACACTCATACTCCCATTAGGATAGATAATCAGTCTACATTTGCTATAACTAATAATCCGGTTAAACACAGTAAAACAAAGCACATAGACATAAGAAATCATTTCATACGTGATTGTGCTGAAAAGAATTTGATAAAACTGGTAAAAGTTGCAACGGAAGACAATAATGCAGATTTATTCACTAAAGTATTTGATAAAGCACGCTTTGAGTTGTTAGTTCAACTAAATGGTATGCGTAATCCAGAGTAATTTGACCTTAGTAGTTTTTCTTTCTTTTTAAAGTAAGTTAGTAGTTTAGTAGATTTTTTTTAGTAAGTTAGTAGGTTAGTTTATTAGCTTATCTTAAAATAGAAAAACAAAAGAAAAAAGGGAGAAAATCATAAAAGTTTAAAAAAAAGAGAATATCGAAAAATGAGTTAAGTCTTAGAATCATAGGTTCAAAGTGATGAAAATTAACACCTTCTAAACAAACTCTAAGTGTTGAGCTTTCACACATAATACACCATAAATTCTAAGTGATATACACTATCTTGTCTGATGTGTTGGTAGGCATAATGAATGAAGGAAATCCTAACAGCTAATAAAATAATCAGGAAAATGTCATATGTGTAACTAACTTAGATGTATGACCAAAAGGTCTTAATTTCTATGTTAGAGACATACAGACAATGATTGTAAATGAGGTACGAAAATTTATCTGGGGGATGTATATCAACACCAAAATACATCTTAAACAAAGAAAAGAAAAAGTTTAGAAAGAAAAGGAAGTCAAAACAAGTCGCTTTGTTGTACGTAAGTACAGACATGTCACCGCTGTTTTGACTTAAGCTAGCAAGATAAGTCGCTTTGTTGTACATGAGTACAGACCCGTCACCGCTGTCTTGCTAACTTAAAAGGAACTCTAAGACAAACTAAGACACTCTGTTGTATGTAAATACAGAACTGTGTCCGAAATTTACCTTTTAAAGAAAATTTGCGATACTGAAATGTTACAATCATTGTGTGTCTGCCTTGATCATAGAAGTATATCTAAGTATGAGACATGTAAGGTAGTTTCTTGATTAATAAAAAGGCCAAAGGAATTTCCAAAGTGTTTAATGTTTAAAAGGAAAATCATACCGACAATCGACTTGGAATTTATATCACGACAAACAATCAAAGGAATAAAATATTCCTAAGTGTGAAAGTGAAATACTGAAAGTGCGTTTCACACAGCTATCTGATTGAAACTTCTTTGACTTTCTCGCAAAAATACTTTGTTAGTATAAGTTGTAATTTTTAAAGTACTTTTGAGTAATTTTAATTTTGGTTTACTTTATTTTATTTTATTATATTATTTTATTTTATTTTAAATAGGAAAAAGGTCAAAGTTACTAATATGCATTTTTTAATTGAAGAAACAAATATTGCGTGAAAATCTGTTGCTTAGTGTGAATGATTTTGCAAAGTTGGAAAAATCTCCTTGTATGAAAAAGTTGGATTTTGTTCAAGAATTTTCAAAATTTTCAGTTAAGTTCGAAATCCAGACAAATTCGAAGTTACATTCGAACTTCCTGGAAGTTCGAACTTTAGATAAGCTCGAAGGTAGTTGATATAAATAAGTAACAATACTTCATTTATGTCAACTACTCTCGAATTTGTTGTCTCGAACTTGTCTAGGCGATCTCGAACATATCTTCGAACATATCGACTTTCGAATTTGTTCCTTATTTCTCGAAGTTTTCTATTGTTTCACGAACCTTCATACATACGTAGGCATATTGAACCAACAATATCTAAGTAAGTGTAAGATTGGGGTGTTTTTGTGGTTAAAATCGAGAATTTTTAAGTTTTATGTCATTTAAAACTAGGTGACTTTAAATCACGAGTTTTAAAAACAAAAACTTAAAAATAATGATACATAATCTAGATTAGAACCTAATAGGACTAGATTACACTGTTAACTAAGTCAAATGGGGTTAAAATCATGGTTTAGAAGTTGAAAGTGACCGACTTCGAACTTGTTCATCAGGTTCGAACTTGTCAGAAAGTTCGAACTTAGTGAAATATCTATAAGTTCGAAGTCAGTCATGTTCGAATGGGTGTTTCAAACTTAACTAAGTTCGAATGGTTTTTTAAAATCTCGAATTTGTCTAAGTTCGAATGTGTTAGACTTCGAACTTAATCAAGTTCGAAGTTATACAAGTTCGAATATAACAAATTTAATTTTAAATTAATTTCTAACTTTCTTGTGACTTTGTGTGCAGATATGGGAGACCGTGCATTTTACAATAAGCACAATATGGTTATGGCTGTTGATCTCCAGTTGCCGGAGGCTCAGCCATACCGTCAAATGATTAATTTTTTGACGCAGTCCAGAGTATCTTATGCGCTAACGCATAATCTGCCGGTCATTCTAACATATGTGAGGCAATTCTGGGAGCATCTACAGGTGGATTGCACCGTCACCACTACAGTGTTACGTACAAGAGTAGGAGGTCGACCGATAGTCTTTTCAGCTGAGCTTTTAAGACAAATTTTGCAGTTGGCCACAGAATACCAGGAAGCCGGACCGATAGACTTTCGAATGCCCATAAGGCAAGCGGCCTTTCTGAGAATGGGTTATGCACAGGACATAACAAAGGCGTTGTAAGGTCTACGACTGCAAGATCTATCTAGACGCGGATCCGTGAACGAGTGCGGAATCCTCGTTGACGGTTAGACGGACAACTCTCAACCAACGGAACACGGAGACTATTAGACGCTGAACAAACGACACACGAACGATCCTACGTACTAATTCTCTCCGAAACGGCACTCACCTAGCTGATAAACTCGAGATCGCCTCTTGCTTAATTCCTCACGAATTCTGCAAAAAGTCTGATAATATTTCGAGTCTATCCCTAATTATAGACCCTGATTCGAGTCTGATGTGGGCCAAACTTGAATCTGGCCCAAAGCCCATTCGAGTCTGTCCATATTGACAGTCTCGAATCTAGCCCATTCGAATCTAAGGCTAGACTCGAATCTATCACAGATTCGAATCCCAAGCCTTAAACAATTCGAATCTATGGCTACATTCGAATCTATCACAGATTCGAATGCCAAGCCTTGTATTCTAAAATCACCTAAGAACTTGTCTTATCAATAACAAAACTAGACTGCTGTCGTCACACTGAATGTACCAACAGACTCCCCCTTGACGATAGCTTCTAGTTTTTGTTCATTGATCTTGATAGACTATTTGCTTTAATGACAATGAGTGTCGAGATCACCCTTTCTCCTCGTTATCCATGACTGATGATTCTGAATCGCTTCTCTAACTTAGTCCACGTTCCTTTAAACCACAGCGCTTCTAATACCTCTTAGACTAACCTCTCAAATCTGCAGTACGACCCTTTCTTCTGACAGTTTTTGCAAACACCTCAGCCCAGAATTGTCTTCCTAGATTATACGGTCCTTCTAAGCTAAATCAGTCACTTCTAACTTCAGAATCTGATTCATCATTTAGAGCAGTCTTCTGCATCTCTAGATCTATCCCATTCTGATCATCATTCATAACACCTTCATCGAGTGATGCATTCATAACACTTCTGAAAAAGTTCTAAGTCATCTTCAATTACTCTGACAATGCTCCGGTCAGACCATGTCTTCAGTTACTTGAGTTGTCTCTGAATCCTTGTCTTTCCTATTGTCAGTAGCTTCGGACACTGACTCCCCCTGAGGATCAGCAGTGAGAGCCAATATTTGAAAGATCTGCCAGCTCACTACTGTCTTGAAAGATCTGCCCGCTCACTATTCGAGCTATCTTCTTTGACTTATCTTTTTCGAAGGACAGCTTCTCTACGATTTCTCCACTCTCTACTATTTCTCCCCCTGAGATGGATGATCTTTCAACCAGATGCCAATATAGCCTCCAGATTTGCAATCTGCTGCTACTGATCAGTCTCTGTCTGATCCAACTTGGCATGAAGTTCACAAATCGCCTTTGTCAGTTGAAGAATCTGTAATTCTGTGAATAATTCAAGGCTAACACTGTATAGACTTAATCAACACATGAAACAAGTCATTAGATGTTAGTAGGACATTAAAATCATTATTCAACGATAAAGATAAAATGAAACTCTCCTACTTAAAGTTTTTGAAGGTTTATAGCGTAAACCAAACACGAGAACTAAGTTCGAGAGAAACTATCATTACCTTTGTTTAAATAGTCCCAACCTCGTAAGTTTTGAAAAACTTTGAACAATTTTCAACTTTTTCAACACTTAAATGAAAATTTTGAAAATCTTTGAATAAAATTCAACTTTTTCAACTTTTTCATGTAATGGAGGTTTACAACCTTTGCAGAACCAATCACACTAAGCAACAGATTTTCACGCAATATTTGTTTATTCAACCAATCATGCATCCTTAGAAACTTTGACCTTTATCCTACTGAAGATAAAAATAAAATAAAATAAAATTAATTTTAAACTTAAGCTACTCTAACCTACACTAAATAGTATATTTTTGGCGAGAATAGTCAAAGAAAGATTCAATCAGATAGCGATGTCTGATACTAACTTTCAGTACTTAAACTTTCACACTTAGGAATTTTTTATTCCTTTGTTTGTTTGTCGTGACATACCTATTTAGCCGATTGTTGGTATTTTACCCCTTTTAAACATTCTACATTTCGGAATATCCCTTGGCCTTTTTATTTATCAGGAAATTATCTTACGTGACGCAGACATAGACATACTTTTATGATCAAGGCACACAGACAAAGATTCTAACTTGTTGGTATTTGCAAACTTTCTTTAAAAGACAAACATCGGACACAGGTCTGTATTTTCATACAACAAAGTGTCTTAGTTTGACTTAAAGTTTATTTTTAAAGTTAGCAGACAGCGGTGACAGGTCTGTACTGACGTACAACAGAGCGACATATCTGCTAACCCGAATCTAAACAGAGACAACAGGTCTGTACTTACGTACAACAGAGTTGCATGTTTTCGACTCTCAGTTTTATATGATTTTTCTATTCATTCCATTTTAAGATGTATTTGATGTTTCCATACATCCCCAGAAAGTTTGCATACCTCATTTAGACTCAAAGTTTGTATGTCTTGTACATAAAAATTAAGACCGATTGGTCGTACATCTAAGTTAGTGACACGCTTGACTTTTTCTAGAATATTTTATTAGCCTTGAGATTCCCTATATGTATTATGCCTACCAACACATCAAACTAAATAAAGTATAACACTTAGAGTTTAGTTGCATTATGTGTGAAAGCCTAAACACTTAGAGTTTGTAACGACTGTGCTAATTTTCGTCACTTTGAACCTATGCATCTAAGACTTAACTCAATTTTCTGATATTCTCTTTTTTTGATTTTTTTTATGGTTTTCTCTCTTTTTTTTTTATTTTGATTTTCATAAATAATAATAAGCTAATAAAGTAACTTACTAATTTACTAAAAAAAATAGCCTAAGGTCAAGTTACTTTGGATTACACATGCCATTCAGTTGAACTAACAACCCAAAGCATGAACTAACAAATGCTTTTGTGACTAGATTCGCATTGTTTATACAGACTGACACAATTGACACACCTTACATGTTTCCCTTATAACTTCTCACTTTGGTCTAAGGACCCAGAAAGCATACCTGCTGTTTCGTCCTTTGTACCCCTGTCCTGTATCAAGAGAAACCACTATCCATAAACCATTTGTCATTAGGATCTGTAGCTAACTCCTGCACACTAAACAAGAAAAGTTAGTTATCACGGGGGACCCAAGCCATGACTGACTTGGTAATACCATCCTCATCCACAAACTTGAATTCTTTCAAATACCCATCTCTCCTTTCAGGTGACTTGGATTTTTGATTGAGAATCTGTTGTGAAGCTGAATGATTAACATCCATTCTCGACCTTTGTATTGGTCTTTTCGGTTCAGCCCTTGAATAATTTCTGTTATAGTACATTTCAGTCTCATAATTCCGGGCTCTACCTTGTGTCGTATGCTTATTAGGAGAATTAGACCTAACGAGAGTGTGACTCCTCTTAGGTGAATTTTTCCTAATAATGGTATGGGGGCCAGACATTGAGTGACTAGGAGATCTATTCGGTGAATTAATCCTAAGTCCGTCATTTTGTCTAAGAGACTCCGATGATTGACAACTACCTATACGTGACACCTCAACGGAGTTCTTCTCAGAAACTCGAGAACTACTCCCGCTCGCATCACTAGGCATTGTTTTTAAGATTTGCTGCTCTTGTTTCCCTATGTTCAATGAAGACTCTGACTTTTTGTAGGGACAACCTGAAACAACATGTCCTTTCTCATGACACTTAAAGCAAGACATCTTGTCAATAGATTTCTTATAGGCACTCTTTGACCTAGGTGTCTTACTAATACCCTGATTGTCTGTATCAACAGCTTGTTTTAACTCCCCTTTGTTAACATTGCTTACAGTATTTTCCTCTTCTAGGTTTGAATTACAACTAGACTGAACACACTGTACTGTTTGTCTAACCTGAGGAGTAATTGAAGATACTTCATAGGACTCAGTTACCTTGACTACCTCTGAGTTAACCATATCATTGGTCTCATCCTGAGCAGTAGGTACACGATTGCTATTGGCCTCATCAACCTTAGTACTAGACTCAGCTAATTCCTTATCTCTAAGAGAGATCTCTTTGGTCAGTGACTCTACATGCTCATAAAGTAGTTCATTCCTGACACTTTGTTCAATCAATTTGTCATTCAGAACTAGGAAATCTTGAGCATCATTTCTCAGTTTGGCCTGAAGATCTTCCTTAATGTCTAATAAATTAGCATTATCTGATTTTAAGGATTGAATTTGAGCAGTCATAGATGAATATGTTTCTAGTACTAAATTCAATTTATCATTCAAAGTAGTACATAAAGCACATAAATCATGAAAAGTAGAAGAGTTTAGAATTACCTGTTTCCGATCAGATTTGATATTGGCCATCTGAGCTGCAAACTCCAGCGTAGTTAGCTCCTCAGCAATTTCCAGCACCAAAGGTTCTGAATCAGAAAACTGTGTATCCTCTTTCTCTTCCTCTTCTGCTCCCGTACTTCCAGTCTCTGTGACTTCAGCCATGAAGGCTCTAGCATTAGTCTCTGGATGTGTACTCCAATCATATGTGCCATCTAACTGTCTGTTAGACCCCACATTAGCAAGTAAACCAGCCACTGAACCCTGATTCCCTGATCTTTGATTCCCTGAACTGGCTAAATGCTGACGTCCTAAGTTCTGATGATTATCAATCTTAGGTCTTTGACACTCTCTCGCAAAGTGTCCCAACCCCTGACAGTTATAACATCTAACTTTTGACTTATCGAATCCTACATTGTTCACACTCATACTTCTTCCTGTTCTTTTCATGAACCTTTTCAATCTCTGTGTGACCATAGCCAATTGCCATTGTAGGTCCATTTGTTCCAAGTCATCCGGATCCACCTGATCATAATCTTCTTCCCATAAAGCTGGATCAATTATTTTCCCTTGAATACAATTCCCGTAAGCCGCTACAAACGATGCTAGAAGCTTCAGTTGCTCCTCTGCAGTTTTAGCACTCATTGGCATTTTTGTGTATCCCTGAGACGATGATCCTGAAGTAGATGCTTGTGGCTGCTCATCCGGTCCACTAAACCCTATGAAAGCTCTACATTGTGCTTCCTCTGGCTCAGCTGGTGACGCAGTTTCTCCTGTGAAAAACGCTGTAGCTGTCTTCATATCAGCTGTCACTGAAGGTGTTGATTTTCCGAAATACATTGCCGGATTTTGGACTTGTTCATAATCCGTTTCAGCCTTCAATAACTCGAAATGATACGCCCTCAGCGTTCCCACTACATCCTCCAACGATTGAGTATAGTACTTATCCTCATCAAGCTTAATCATAGCCACATACATCGCCCATTTGGCGGGTAAGGCATCCAAAAGCTTTTTAGTCTTTTCTGTGTCGCTATACTCAATGTCGTGACTTTCAAGCTCTGTTAATAGATGATAAAACCGAGTGATAGTATCATTCAATTGTTCATCCTTTAACGCCTTGAAGATGGCGAACTGTTGTTTTAACAGCTCTGTACGCTTTCTCCTAACCCGAGGATTTCCCTCACACCTTTTCTCAAGCGACTCCCAAAGTTCTTTTGATGTCCTCTGAGTCCGGAATGTGTGTAGAATATCTTGCGGTAACGCCATTCGGATTAAAGAAAAAGCTTTGTTTTCGGCTTCAAATAATTTCTTGTCATCCTCTTTCATCATCTGGTATGACAAGACCTTTTGACGGCCTTCAACTTCAGATACTGGCGGAATGTACCCTTCATCTATGCACACCCACATGCGCATATCATTGAATCGTACAAAATCTGTAAATCGATCCTTCCACCAGTAATAGTCCTCAACTTTCATCAGCTTAGGCGGTGCATTTGCCTTCCCAACTTCGTGATCCATCTCAAGGAATTTCTGAAGATTTGACATCTTTTCAGAAACAAATTGAATTTGAACTTAATTAATTTAATGCGAAACTGATTTAGACTAAATTATTCGAATCTAGATAGATTCGAAACTAATTAAGATTAAATCTTTTGAGATTAAATTCGATTAAGTCTTAAAAGTCAATTAGATTCGAAATTATGTCAGATTCGAACAACTCCTTAGATTCGATGGTCCTTAGAATCGAAGGCACAGCAGATTCGAATGTCAGCAGAATCGAAGCACAGAATCGAAACAGTACCAGACTCGAAATAAACTCGAAACTACTAGACTCGAGATCCTATTCGAATGAAGTAATAGATTCGAAACAAAGTAGACTCAAAACTCTCTGAAATTGACTCGAAAGGAGCGTATTTAGGTTAGACTCGAGAATAAAGTGAAACCCTAATTACCCCTATAGATTCGAGCGCCGCAAACTCGAAAAACGGCTAACACTTTGATTTTTTGACGTTTTACAGATTAAATCACTATTTTCCAAACGAAAAATAATGATTTCGATCAAAAACATGAAAAACCACAAAGTGTTTCCCGAATATGAATTTGCTAAGCTCAGAAACACGTTTTTGAGAGCAAAACCGTCCAACTAGCGTCAAGAAACCTAGAATGTATCTGATGAACACGAAGAACACCAAGAACACTCCGTAGGCTCTGATACCACTTGTAAGGTCTACGACTGCAAGATCTATCTAGACGCGGATCCGTGAACGAGTGCGGAATCCTCGTTGACGGTTAGACGGACAACTCTCAACCAACGGAACACGGAGACTATTAGACGCTGAACGAACGACACACGAACGATCCTACGAACTAATTCTCTCCGAAACGGCACTCACCTAGCTGATAAACTCGAGATCGCCCTTTGCTTAATCCCTCACGAATTCTGCAAAAAGTCTGATAATATTTCGAGTCTATCCCTAATTATAGACCCTGATTCGAGTCTGATGTGGGCCAAACTCGAATCTGGCCCAAAGCCCATTCGAGTCTGTCCATATTGACAGTCTCGAATCTAGCCCATTCGAATCTAAGGCTAGACTCGAATCTATCAGAGATTCGAATCCCAAGCCTTAAACAATTCGAATCTATGGCTACATTCGAATCTATCACAGATTCGAATGCCAAGCCTTGTATTCTAAAATCACCTAAGAACTTGTCTTATCAATAACAAAACTAGACTGCTGTCGTCACACTGAATGTACCAACAGGCGTCCTACGTAAAGAGCAGCCTCATTGGCCAGTGGAGGTACTTGGTCCACGTTATTATGGTGTGCTTTGCACCTAAGAAAGCAGGATTCGACATGATGGTGTCAAAGCTGCAGTCAGTATTAATTGCCCTGGTCTACAACAAGGCTTTCAGCTTCTAAAAAATGTGTTTGGGGAGTTTGTTCATCAAATTACTGCCACAGCCAGAGAAAGATTCTTAATGTATCCACGCTTCATTATGATGATTATTTGTCACTTTTTGCCGGATCTTCCACCGCTACTTGAGCAATCTGGAGTTGCAATCATTGATAAGCGAATATTTGCCGAATGCCAGACCCACAATGCACGAAGGGTTGAGCAAGTCAGGCCACAGGTGGCTCCTTTGTTTGGTGAAGTTATAGATCCAGACTTTGTTGCTCCTGAAGGAGATAATTGGATTGGTGAAGCACCCCCTGAACAATAGCAGCAGCAGCAACCTCAACAGCCAAGAGCACAAGCACCGGCAAGACGCCCTCCGGTTGCTCGAACAATTCCCCGCTCTCAATCTGCTACAGAAACTAGTAGGCTATCCACTTCGGTACCACAGTTAGACCAACGGGAACAGAAGTTGGAGGAAATATGGGAAAAAGGAGCAGCTGCTCAAGAAAGTGTCCCTGAACAGCTTGTTCAAGATATTTTGGAACCCCCAACTGATATGGAGGACATATTCAGACAAATTGATGAGTATCAACCTCCTACTGCCGAACCTGAAGGCACAGAAGGCCGTGAAGAAGGAGCAGAGGCTCGAGAAGAGGCTGAGGGTCAAGTCGAGACTGCCTCTGAGTTTGAATCTGAATCAAGTTCAGAAGAGACAGAAGCTGAAGAGCCATCTGTTACAATCGGAAGATATGACTTAAGAGTTGTTGTTCAAAGAACAAAGATGACTCGCCCTGCTCTCCGAGATGAGGAAGAAGGAGATGCAGATTTTGAAATAGAAGAAGAAGCCTCAATTTCCACTCGACAAGGGGCAAAAAGACATCGCTTTATGCAAGGAGCTCCGTCTACTTCTACTGCTATTCCATCTACTTCAACCGCTGCTCCATCCACATCCGCCTCCATTCCATCCACCTCCACTTCACTTATTTAAAATCAGTGTTTCACCAAGCTGAAGAGCAAAGTAGATTTCCAAACAGTCCAAATCTTCCAACTTTGTCAAGCAGTAAACGAGTTGCAACAGCATAACTCAAGGCTGGATCAATAAAATGCCAAGTTACAGACGACAGTGGCAGCTCAACAAGAAGCACTGAGGACTCATCAATCTTATATCCTGACACTGCAGACCCTGGTGGAGCAAATTATGAAAGATCTACAAGCTTAGGGGGAGAGCAGTTGTTGAGGAGATGAATTAAGGAGAGTAAGTAGAGATGATGATGAAGAAGGTGATGATCCCAGCATGCACAAAGATAGTGAGCTAGCAGATCTTTCTCAACAGACTGCTCAGCAAGCTAATATTCAGGGGGAGCCTGGTTCTTCAGGTACAGGAGGAGGAGTAGATCAAGTAAAAGGCAAGGCTTCAGAAGCCTCAAAGTCTTTTGAGCAAGAAATGATAGGAGCTCTGGTAGATTTAGATGATGAGGATGAATTCTAGTTCGATATTGAAGACTTCATAGATCAGGAGGAACTTGAAGAGGGAGAGTTCATACCTGAGGATGTTCCAGACTGGAAATCCGATGATGAAGTATTAGAAGACGAAGATGATAATATTGATGAAGTTTTGATACAAAAGTAGCCTGTCACGGAGCAATATTTGAACAATGATGAAAATGTGATAGACATAGATATGCTTAACACTACATTAAATGTTGAATCTGAATATGAGGCAGCTGACAAGGATATGTCGAATGAGGAGACCAGATGTCAATGGTTAAGGAAAGAAGAAAAGAAGGAGGTCTTGGAAATAAAGAAGAAGATAAAGCTACCGAGGGCAGGCAAACTATCTGTAGGAATTCTCAGCTGGTTCTTTGACAGAGAACTGCAGCTATTTGTTCTAAAAAGAAGAGATAGATTGCAGTATTTGAGAATATCGCTGAAAGATTTTAGTTCGCTGCCAAAATGTGAAGTGAAGGAACTGGCTTGGAAAGAACTGAACAACCTAGGAGATGACCAATACGCTGAAGTGCTAGCAAGAATAATTAGAAAAGAAGGTCGGTCTGGTAGGTTTGAAAGATTTAAGCCAAGATCTGGAAAAAGAGTAGTGGATCAAACCAGAATAGATCCACTTACTGGAAGGCCATCGGCTAAGACGGTTTACAAACCAGTTAGATGCTTGAGGAAGGTTCCATTAAAGACAATGCCACAAGATGTTCCGAAGAATATGAAGTGGTGGTACGTCGATAATGAAACAGCCGAAGCCATAATGGAGGATGAAAAAGAGAAGATAATTTTGAAGGTATATGATCCGTTGCACCTTGTCAACCTATCCAAGGATGACCTGCATTAGCTTCATGATCAGCCAATTTTCTTTCATGAAGGCTGGAGTCTGAAGGCAAGAAGTTCCAGAAAGTTGTAAAGGTTTGTGTAGAACAGGGATTGTATACAGGTAGCATTTTGAATAAGCCTAGTACTATAGAATACTTGAATATCTAGTTAGAAGCTATCGTCAAGGGGGAGTCTGTTAGTGCATCCTGTGTGACGATAGCAGTCTAAGTGTAGATAGTTCTTTTGTAATGGTTCAGGCTTTGTAATTACCAATTAATACATATGTTTGATATTGGTTATATATGTTTGATCTTGTTTGTGATTGAGGTTTACTTATGTCAAAGATAAGTTCAAACATAAGTTCAAACATAAGTTCAAAGGTAAGTTCAAACATAAGTTCTAGAACAAGTCCAAAGACAAGTTCTACAATAAGTTCAAAGGCCAGGTTCGAACTTATTGGTGGACAAGTTCGTGGGCTTGGGCCTTCACGAACTTGTCTGGGCTAAGTTCGAACTTAAGCTCTATAATTAAGGATTAATTAGTTTTGATTAAGAATTTTCGTAGAGATTAACATTCAGAGAGAAGTACGAACTTGTGAGTGTTTGCAGAGAGTTCTTTGAGAAATTCACGTGTCAGGATATTCGTTGTTACGTCTATCATCGTGTTAGTCTCCGGTTTTCGTGTGTGTGATCGATCCGTTAAGCCACTAACGAGGATTCCGCACTCGTTGGACGGTGTCGCGTCAAGATCGGATCTGTAGGTTGGTGACCTTACAATCCACCCTAGTTGAGAGGCGATAGTGAGCCAGGGATGGCTATGGCATTGGAGCGTGAGGTAGAGGCTGCTTTTAGAGTTGTGCACGTGGATCCGAGGGATATGGTCGGTTATGCGGCCTTTCTGTTGAGGGGAGGGGCGTCACAGTGGTGGAAGTCTATAGAGTCAGTGATGACATCTCCTGCAGCTTATGCAATGTTGTGGGATCAGTTTAGGGTCGTGTTTGAGCTGGAGTATATTCCCAGAGAAGAGAGGCGAGAGCTGGAGCGGCGATTCCTTCATCTACAGCAGGGTGAGATAACGGTGCAGTAGTATGTGGATCGGTTTAATGAGTATTCGCTGCTACCCAGCACATCACCACAGAGTAGTAGAAGGTTGATGCGTTTATCGATGGATTGTGAACAGATATCAGGGAGTTTGTTGGGCTACATGAGACTTCTACTTTTGCCAGAGCACTGGAGATGGCCCGCATAAGGGAGCGGGAGATAGCCAAGCAGAGAGAGGAGCCATCTTCTCAGCGCCGACGTGTGAGGAATCCCGAGCAGTCCTCGAGAGAACGGAGGCATTCCTGAGACGATTCTAGGGAGCGACGTTCGGGCCAGTGTTCGAGAGACAAACAAGATAGAGACAGAGATAGAGACAGGGACAGGGAACGGAGGTCGAGTGGACCGGGACGGAGCCAGCGATCAGATAGTCAAAGTCAGTGGCAGAGTTCGCGGTATACAGGGAAGAGCCAGAGAAGTGTAGGGCAGAGGCCTCGAGAGGGAGATGATAGAGGAGACAGTTCAGCTAGAGATCGAGAGTGCCCGAGGTGTCACCGTCGCCACAGTTGGTCATGTGCGCCCAGATGTTATAGATGAGGCCAGCGGGGGCATGCCGCCTCCACGTGTACTATTCCGGAGCCATTGTGCTTTCGTTGTGGGAGGCTAGGGCACAAACTGAGAGACTGTCCAGAGCCGGGACCAGTGGTGCAGGGTGCAAGTTCTAGTTTGGTCAGAGCGGAACCATCATTATCCAGTTGTCATGATACTAGGGCGCGGGGTCGGGTCTTTCAGGCAACTGCAGAAGAAGCTCGAGATGCTGCTGATATGGTTTCGGGTATGTATTTCTGAACTTGCTTTGTGTGTGTCAGTGGTGGGGCGGGCCGTTGGTGTATGTGTGACTGCTTCGTTTGTGTCTGTGATTGTGCGATTCAGTGACAGGGGTGTGGAATGGTTGTGTATGGGTTATGTGGGCTTGTCATGTCTGGGTTTGTATGTGGTTTTGATGTGGTAAAGTGGGGTATATTGTGGTAACTCGGGTAATCAGGAGTTTGAGATGTTAGTGGATCGATCCTGTCGAGTCATGTGAGTCATTTGAGTAATAACTGTGAATGTGTTTGTGATATGCTAGTGGATTGATCCTACTGATAGTGGATTAAAATTTTTGTGTGTGCTATCCGTATCTATGATATTGCGTTTAGTGATTCGACGGAGATGTCCGTATATGTTGCCATGAGTGGATTTGAAGATCTGCTGTGTTAGTGGATGATCTATATAGAGCTATGAGAGGATGTAACGAAAGAGAATGAAGATCGATGGATTGGGATTATATGTGGACCCAGTGGCTTATGAGGTGACGCCATGAGAAGACTTTGCGAATAGAGGATGTAAAAGATGCAGATATTCGAGTTAGGGGATTTAATTGTGTTATTAGTGGATTTTCTAACTGTGAAGAGAGGACGTGTATTAGAGATGATTGTGACATTCAGAGTTCAAATGAGAATTCCACAGAGTTGTTAATAGTTATACCGAGATTTGCAAGTCGATATTTTTGTGGATTTGATATAGAGGTATGCATTTGCCAATGGGCTTGCGATAGATTCCGGGGGCGGAATCTCTTTAAGAGGGGAGGATTTGTAACATCCCGTTTTCCAGATAATTGTGTGTAAGTATTCTAGTGGATGCTTAAATTATTATTATTGCCTTGGACCAACGGTATTGCGATTAGTAGAATTAACACGTGTCAGGAACGAGTTATATGTGGCATCAGATAATTAATTTAGTGGATTAATTATATGTTTGGGTTCGTGGATTTAATCGGGTTAAGTGGATATTAGTTGTGAAAAAGTGATATCGGGTTCTGGTTTATTGGGTTGGAACCTGTCAAAAAGGGGAATCATATATACGTGTCTTCCTTTTTCCCCTTCTTTCCTTATTTAGAAACTGAAATATATGTGTGTGTACTGTGTGTGCGTACGTAAGATTTCAACATCAAGAATCAACTCCATAATTTGAGTTTGGGTGCTGAAATCCAATCTCCCTATTCATCTTTGAGTTCTTGAGGTTTGAAGGTAAGGATTTTTGGGTTTAAAAGCTTGAAATTCGTATATATTAGATGTTGGGTTGTGGGAAAGGTTATGGGTTTGATAGAGGGATTATGTATGTTGATTATGTGAATTTTCGTGGCTGGAATCGGACCTATGGGGAGTTTCTAACTCCTAGGCCGATGAAGAAGACGATCCAGGATAACCAGACTGACAGGTATCGCGGTCGCGACGCGGGTGGCCGGGCGCGGGCGCGGGCACGATTGGCGCTTT
Organism: Centrapalus pauciflorus; assembly: GCA_020465985.1. Classification (NCBI taxonomy): domain Eukaryota; kingdom Viridiplantae; phylum Streptophyta; class Magnoliopsida; order Asterales; family Asteraceae; genus Centrapalus; species Centrapalus pauciflorus. Next base: position 350,011 of record JAANYP010004615.1, on the reverse strand, counting down.
GGGTCCGGGTTCGGTTTTAGGTCTTGGGCTGGGTTCTTGTGGGCTTGGGGTTAGTTTTGGGAATTTGGGTCTGTTTGGGGTCGCTTTTGGGTCCGAGTTGATTGTAGGTTTATTGTAGTCCCGTTATATGTGTCGGTAAAAATGGGAATTAACAGTTGGGACTTGTATGATACAGGGACAATCCGACAGCAAAGCGACACAAATCAGAGGTCGTAGAGTTCAGTGTTGAGATAAATCGATCAGGTGAGTACCCGAGTCCTTTTCTAAACCGCGGGATTGTTTTATGAGTCATAACTGTTTAGCTAGCATTGTGTATGAGTATATAGTGAATGAGACAGGGACGCGAGCGGCATGTATAATTCTATTCCCACATGTGTGTTATATGTGCATGAGCTGAGATCCAGTCCAGTGTGTAAGGTCTTGACTCTACGGATCTATCTCAACGCGACACCGTCCAACGAGTGCGGAATCCTCATTAACGGCTTGACGGTAAGATCACACGCACGGAAACACGGAGACTACCACGGTGTTAGACGAACGACTACGAATGCCCCTACACGATGATTCTCTCCGAAACGACTCTCTGGAAACTTGCAAGTTCGAGATCGCCTTTGCTAATCGCTCTGATAAACGTCTGCAAAAGTCTGATAATTAATCGAATTAACCCTTAATTATACTGACAGATTCTAGTTTGTCTAGGACAAACTCGAATCAGGCCCAAGGTCCATTCGAATTTGTCCTCATTGACAAATTCGAATTTACCTCAAATTCGAACCTCACATATCAAACTTATATTTGAACTTATGTTTTAACTTATGTTTGAATTTATCTTTGAACTTTATGTTTGAACTTCTTGTAATATATTACATCAAGTTCAAACATACAAACAACCAATATCAAACACACATAATCACATATATCAAACACTATTCAATATTCACTACCAAGTTACTTGACTTACCCAAAATGCTATCAAAACTTAGGCTGCTATCGTCACACAGGATGTACTAACACACTCCCCCTTGACGATAGCTTCTAACTATTTACATTTTGACTAAGTACTTGGACCATATAGACTACTTCCTGCATATAGACCTATATCTATACATATTCTCACTATCTTCTGGAACTTCCTGGCTTCAGATCTCCATCCTTCGTGAAAGAAGATAGGCTGATCATGTAGCTTCTTCAGGTCGTCCTTGGATAGGTTGATTAGGTGTAGCGGATCATATACTTTCAAAATCGTATTCTCTTCTTGATCATCCATTACGGCTTCTGCTGTTTCGTTGTCTATGTACCACCACTTCATGTTTGCAAGAACATCCTGTGGCATAGACTTCAACGAAACTTTCTTCAAGCATCGGACTGGCTTGTACACCATCCTAGCCCACCGTTTTCCCGTATGAGGATCTATTCTCGACTCGTCCTCGACTCTCTTTCCGGTCCTCGGCTTGAGCCTTTCAAATTTACCTGACCGACCCTCTTTTCTAATAATCCTTGCAATCACTTCAGCATACGGGTCGTCACCAATATTAATTAACTCTTTCCACGCCAGCTCCTTTACTTCAACCTTCGGCAACGTATTAAAAACTCTGAGCGTACGCCTTAGGTATTGAAGTCCATCTCTCCTTTTCAATATGAATAGTTGCAATTATCTATCAAAGAACCAACTTATAATTCCTCTAGAAAGATTTTCAGAGCCCAGAACTCTCATTCTTCTCTTCATCTTCGGCTCTGTCTTCTTTTCTTCCTTCCGGAACCATAGATTAACAATTCAGCCCTAGATGGCTCTTTCTCAGCTTCTTCAAGTTCAGAATCTTCTACCGAGGCTAGTTTGATTTCATCAATATCAATCACATTGTGATTGTCTTGGACATATAGCTCTGTGATAGGCTGTGAATTTACAATCACTTCATCGACATTGTCGTCTTCATCCTCTATCACTTCATCATCTGATCTCCAATCAACTATGTCCTCCGGCACGAATTCTCCTTCCTCCAACTCCTCAATCTCATCCTCAAAATCAAACTCTATCACTTCTTCCTCAATATCCATCAGAGCGTCTATCATTTCACTCTCAAAAGTATTTTGAGGGACTAGCTTCACCTCCTTCAGCTCCAGACTGACTCGGCTCCCCCTGAACTTCGGCGTGTTGAGCAGAAGAAAAATCTACTGGCTCACTTTCCTTTTGTGCATCGGGATCATTGCCTTCGTCATCTTCCCTTCTCAACTCTTCAGTATCTCTGCAACTAGTCTCCCCCTGAGCCTTTAGGTTTTTCATTAATTGCTCAATGAGGGACCTCATAGTTCGGATCTCTGCAGCCTGATCGGCGGCGAATGTATTCAATTCAAGATTTTCTTTATCGATATTTGCGTTATGTGCTTGAAGCTCGCCGACAGCTTTAGTAAGTTGGAAGATTTGGACTTGCTGGAAATCGACTTTGCTTCTGAGCTCAGAAAACCGTTGGTTGTCTGTGAAGGTGGATGAAGATGATGGAATGGATGTGATAGGTGATGGGATGATTGGTGGTCGAATTGATGATTGAACGGATGGTGGTGGAATTGATGGTTGAGCAGATGGTGTTTCAGGCTCAGAAGCAGAAGCAGACGAAGTTCCCTGCATAAACCTATGCCTTTTGGCCCTTTGCCTAGGCAGCAACGGAGCTGTATCTTCAATCTCGAAATCAGAGTCATCTTCTTCAGAATCTCTAGATGCTCTTCTCTTTTCTGCCTCTTGATCTATAACCACTATTCTGGATCCATATCTGCCTATTCGGACTGCCGGATCTTCCGTCTCTTCTCTTGGTGCCTCAACCTCGATCTCCTCTACTTCCTCTGATGACGACTCAGAGGTGGTCACTGCCTGACCCTCTACCTCTGGCTGATAATCATCTATTTCTCGCATAAGATCATCAATAGTAGTTGGAGACTCCAAAATATCACCAACAAGCTCAGTAGTAATCTCTTCTTGAGCATGAGAGCCTTGAGCCCAAATCTCTTCCAAAGTCTCCACCTGTGGATCAATTACGGGGGCCACAACTGAAGGACCCGCAGCATCCGTTGAAGGACCTACTTCCACTGACTCCTGCACTCTGCTTGTTGAAGGCCTTGAAGCCTGAGTCTGTCTAACTTGAGCTCTCTGCCTCCTTCTTGGTTGTTGTTGGGGCCTTTGCTGTTGTTGTTGTTGCGGCTGCTGCTGTACTTAAATTTCCCCAGCCCAGTTTGCACCTTCCAGGGCTTCAAAATCAGGATTTACGACAGCACCAAAAAGTGGTGCATCTAGTGGTCTAACCAATTCACCCCTACGGGCATTGTGCGCTTGACAATCTGCAAAAATCCGCTTGTCGATCACGGCGACACTCTGAATTTCTGGCAACTGCGGCAGGTTGGGCAAAAAATGTCTGATCAGCATCATAACAAACCTAGGATACATCAAAAACCTTTCTCTTGCTGGAGCTGTTATTTGGTGAATAAACTCTGCAAAGAACATCTCGGAGTAACTGAACCTTTGGTTGTAAACCAATGCTATCATCGACGATTGCATCTTCGACACAATATAGTCGAATCCGGCTTTCTTTGGAGCAAAGCACACCATGAAGACATGTGCCATATACCTCCATTGCCCTATTAAACCACTCTTCGTGTACGAAGCCTTAGCGACATCAAGGCCATACCCCATCCTCAAGAATGCTGCTTGCCTTACTTCCAAAGGGAAGTCAATAGGCCCAGCTTCCTGCTCGGTTGATCCCAACTGCAAAACCCTGCGCAACATATCGGCGGAGAACACGAGAGGCTGTCCGGCGATCCTTGTTCGCAATACTGTCGGAGATACTGTACAGTCAACTTGCAGATGATCCCAAAATTGCCTAACGTAAGGCAGCACGATCTGCACATTGTGCGAAAGGGCATACGACACCCTTGAAGTAGCCAAAAAGTCCACCATCCGGCGAAATGCCTGAGCTTCAGGTAGCTCACGGTCCGGTGACACAACCATATTATGCTTTTGAATAAAAGCTCTATCCCCCATATCTGCACATTAAAGTATAAAATATATTAGAAGGGACAAAAGAAAAATAAAACTTGATTAAATTCAAATTTGTTTTATTTTGAACTTATGTAAGTTCAAAATCCAACACACATAAATTTCTACAAGTTTGACTTAAAAATTAGTCAAATATTTCGAATTTAATAGCAAATTCGAATAACATGTTCGAAATTGACCTTAATTCGAGTTTAATGACATGTTCGAATTAGGGACAAATTCGAAGCATATGAACAAACTCGAATGTCAGCACATTCAAAACAAAAATCCAAGATTTAAACCATTTTAGACTTAGAAAATCACATCTATTAGTCCTAATAGGTTCTAATTGAAGATATTTGCCACTTATTTGAAGTTTCACTGGTTCAAACCTTGTGATTTTGAATCACAAAGTCCAAAACCCTTAATACCTCAAAATAGGTCGATTTTTGCACAAATTGAGTCTAAAACTTCCTAAATATTGTATAATAGTGATGTTTATACCTACATTTGGCTATTGTATCAGACACAAAGTACAAAACTTCGATGAATAGGTGAAAAACTCGAATCGGTAAACTCGAACACACAAACTCGAAATCGCACTGAACAAACTCGAAGGGTTAAAGTCGAAAGTAGGTGAATAATGAATGTTCACTGTTGACCTATATATACTAACCACCTTCGAATTTGTCTCCAAATTCGAATTTATTGCCAAATTCAAATGTAACATTCGACTTTGTCTTAAATTCGAATTTTACTGAAAATTTTGAAAATCTTTGAATTAAATTCAACTTTTTCAACTTTTCCAACGTTTTCGTGTAACAGAACAAACTATGTAAAATTTATTTACACTAAGCACAAGATTTTCACGCAATGTTTATTTATTCAACTTAAGAATGCATCTTCCGTAACTTTGACCTTTTTCCTGAATAAAATAAAGTAAAATAAAATAAAATAAAAATAAAAATGAAGTAAAATAAAATAAAATAAAATTAAAATTTTGAACAAAATTTAAACTTAAACTAATCTACACTATTTTTAAATTTTACATCCTATACTTAACGTTAACAGAATATTTTTGACGAGAATAGTCAAAGAAAGGTTCAATCAGATAGCGGTGTCAAATACGCACTTTCAGTGTCTTACTTTCACACTTAGGAATTTTTTATTCCTTTGATTGTTTGTCGTGACACACATTTCTAGACGATTGTTGGTATTCTTTTCCCTTTAAACATGTTAGACTTTTGAATATCCCTTGGCCATTTTATTTATCAAGAAATTACCTCACGTGACTCATACTTAGACATACTTTTATGATCAAGGCATACACACAATGATTATAACTTTTCGGTATCGCAAACTTTCTTTAAAAGGCAAATGTCGGACACAGTTCTGTATTTACATACAACAGAGTGTCTTAGTTTGTCTTAAAGTTTATTTTAAAGCTAGCAAGACAGCGGTGACAGGTCTGTACCGACGTACAACAAAGCGACTTATATTGCTAACTCGAGTCAAACCAGAGGCAACAGGTCTGTACTTACGTACAACAGAGTTACTTGTTTTGAATCTCAACTCAGTATCATGATTTTTTCTATTCTTTTCATTTCTTTAAGATGTATCTGATGTTGCTATACATCCCCAGAAAGTTTGCATACCTCATTTAGAATCAATGTCTGTATGTCTCTAACATAAAAATTAAGACCATTTGGCCATACATCTAAGTTAGTGACACATCTGCCTTTTTCTTGAATATTTTATTAGCCTTGAGACTCCCTTTATGTATTATGCCTACCAACATATCAAACTAGATAATGTATAACACTTAGAATTTTAGGTGCATTATGTGTGAAAGCTTAACACTTAGAGATTGTAAAGACTGTGCTAATTTTCGTCACTTTGAACCTATGTATCTAAGACTTAACTCATTTTTTGATATTCTCTTTTTTTTGAATTTTTATGGTTTTCTCTCTTTTTTCTTTTGTTTTTCATAAATAAGAATAAGAAAATAAAATAACCTACTAACTTACTATAAAAGGAAAATATCCTAAGCTACTAAACTTACTATATAAAGAATGAAACTCTACTGCTATAAAAGGAAATAAACTCTACTAAGGTCAATTTACTCTGGATTACGCATTCCGTTTAGTTGAACTAAAAACTCAAAACGTGACTTATCAAAAGCTTTTTTAAATAAATTCGCATTATTATCATCCGTTGCAACTTTTACCAGCTTAATTAAGTTCTTTTCAGCACAATCACGAATAAAGTGGTGTCTTATGTCAATGTGTTTGGTTTTACTGTGTTTAACTGGATTATTTGTTCTTGCAATAGTTGACTGGTTATCTATCCTAATAGGAGTATGAGTATAAGTCAAACCGTAATCCCGCAATTGTTGTTGTATCCACAAACCCTGTGAACAGCAACTACCCGCAGCAACATATTCGGCCTCGCACGTTGACACGGCTACCGAAGTCTGTTTCTTGCATTGCCAGGAAACGAGCCTCCCTCCAAGGAACTGACAACCTCCAGTTGTTGACTTGCGATTCAAGCTGCATCCTCCATAGTCTGAATCTGTGAACGCCTCCAATTCTAGATCGCCCTGCGCGTGATACCAAAGTCCCAGCTTTGGTTTCGACTTGAGGTATCTTAGAATCCGCTTCACAGCTTTCATGTGCATCTCTTTTGGATTAGCTTGAAACCTAGCACAAATACACACAGCAAACATTATGTCAGGTCTAGAAGCAGTTAAATACATGAGTGACCAAATCATGACCCGATATAACGTCAGATCCACATCGGTATCACTTTCTGTACCCGGTCCGAGATTATGATTCACTTGAATCGGCGTGCTGAAGTGAGCTATCAGCTTGGTTCCTTCCATCCCGAAGCGCTCTAAGATGTCGTAGACATACTTCGTCTGATGAATAAACATGCCCTCCTTCCTTTGTTCGACTTGCAAACCCAGAAAGAAGTTTAACTCACACATCACACTCATCTCAAACTTAGACTTCATAGCCTTTTCAAAGTCTGTGCACATCTGCTCGTCTGATGACCCGAAAATTATATCATCGACGTACACTTGTACCAAGATGAAATGTTCACCTTTTCGCTTCACGAACAGCGTACTATCTATTCTCCCTCTTTCAAACCCGTTGTCTAAAAGATGATTAGATAGAGTCTCGTACCACGCCCTTGGTGCTTGATGTAATCCATACAAAGCCTTATCTAACCGATATACTCTGTCTGGATATTTCAGATCTGTAAACCCGGGCGGCTGTTCCACATATACCAGTTCCTTCACTTTCCCATAAAGAAACGCGCTCTTTACGTCGAGTTGATAAACTTTGAAACCTTTGAAGGAGGCTAAAGCTAGAAACAAATGAATTGCTTCAAGCCTTGCCACTGGCGTGAACACTTCATTGTAATCGATTCCTTCCTCTTGGTTGAAACCCTTTACCACAAGCCTTGCTTTGTTGCAAGTGACTATACACCGATCATCTCTCTTGCACTTAAAAACCCATTTGGTTCCTATTGCAACTTCTCCTCGAGGTAACGGAACTAACTCCCACACTTCTAGTTTCCTAAACTGTGACAGTTCTTCCTGCATCGCTTCAACCCAAGAGTTTTCTTTTAGTGCCATTTGCACATTTTTCGGCTCTACTTGCGAGATGAAACATGAGTAGAGGCAAGTATGAAGGGCCTCGGAGTCATTGATCATCGACAACAACACTGTGTTGTTATTCAAACTACTCCTAGTCCTCAAACCAGCATTAGGATTTCCTATGATACTCTCAATAGGATGATTCTTATTAATCCTAGATGTTTCTATCTCATCAACTCTAAGATTATCTCCCAAATTTGATCCTATCTCTCCTAACGGGGGAACGACTTCAGACTCCACATTTTCTTCCTCATGGACACTGTCTTCAGAGTTAGAACTTGTTGTCTGATTTTCGTCCGTAGGCACTTCAGAATCATTTTCTTCTGGAGATCTATCTTTAGTTGATGTAGGCTCGGATGTTGATGGAAAGGTGGTCCTCGGAAAACTTTGACCCTCGTCATTCAGATTTAATGACGACATGTCCTGTTCGATTGTACTGTGTTTTTGAATTCTGTTCCGTTATCACTTCTGATACGCTTAACCCTCATTCCGTAAGAATTTTCCACTTGGTGTAAGAACCCGATGAGCTTGGCAGCCGTCTCGTCCTTTGTACCTAAAAAGAAAACCCAAGAAAAACGTGAGTAATCATCAGTAATAACCAAACAATACCAACTACCACCTATACTCCTTTTGTTGATTGGTCCGAACAGGTCCATATGCAACAAATCGAACGTGGCAGCTATTAAGTTCTGAGTCTTGGACTTGTGTGCCTTCTTGTGTTGTTTTCCTTTCTTGCATGGTAGACACTTGTCCTCGAACTGAAAACTCTTCATGGGAACAGCTTGCACCAATCCATTTTTCCTAATGTATTTCATTTTTCTTAGGTGCAAGTGTGCCATGCGTCTGTGTCATAAAACCGATTCAGTCTCTGAGGCTTTCGATAGTAGACAAATTGGTCCCATCGAAGATTCCGGCTTGTTCATGTCGAGCATGTACAGGTCATTCTTCCTTGGAGCCCTCATCAGTATTCATTCTTCAGGTACCTTGAATCCCGGTTTCAGCAGTAACGCCTCAGTATCAGTGAAAAGTACTGAGTTCTTCTTATCACAGATTTGAGATACACTAATGAGATTGTGAACCAGTTTATCAACGTGATAAACTTGATCCAATTTGATAGTCCCATTAGTGACCACTCCAGTACCGGTGATATTTCCTCCCTTATTACCAGCAAATGATACAAAGCCCCGATTCCCTCCCTTGAAGTCTGCAAGTAGACTTCTTTCCTCTGTCATGTGCCTGGAGCAACCACTGTCGACGAACCACATGTTGTTTGGACCTGTAGTTATCTCCTGCACATGAAAGAAAATAGGTTAGTTATCACGGGGAACCCAAGCCATAACTGACTTGGTAATACCATTCTCGTCAACGTACTTGAACTCTTTCAAATACCCATCTCGCCTTTCAGGTGACTTGGGTTTTTGATTTTGAGTCTGTTGTGGTGCAGAGTGATTTAAGTTCACTCTCGGCATTTGTGTAGGCATTTGCTGTGGAGCTCTTGAATAGTTTTGATTATATGGCAATTCCGATTGATATCCCTGAGCTCTACCTGGTGTGTGATGTCTTACAGGAGTGTGGGACCTACCGGAGTGTAAGCTCTGCTAGGTGTAGTACTCCTATAAATCTGTTGCTGTCCTGACCTAGATTGATTAGTGACTCTATTTGGTGAATTAGTCCAATCACTTCTTTGGGTCGACCGGACACAGGTGTTTGTTTCACAGCATATTTTGGTGCGGCTTGCACAGTTTTCTTTGTATTTTGAGAACTACTAGTGCTTGCAACACTTAGAGAATGCTTATGTTGTTCCGGCTTTCCAGTTTTAGGTGTAGCATCTACTTTCCTATGTGGACAGCTAGAAGCAACATGCCCCTTTCGTGACATCTAAAGCAAGACATTTTGTCAATAAACTTTTTATGTGTGCCCTTTGACTTAGGTGTCTCACTAGTGTCTGGTTTTTTCGTCTCAACTATAGTGACTGGTTCCTCCTCCTGATCATTAAAGTCAATTTTGTGGTGTCCTACAGGCTTTTCACTAGAGGATGACACAAATTTAACCTTCTTAATCTGGACATTATGTGTAGTCACCTAAGTTTCTTTTTCTTTAGCAATTTCAGACTCTGGTTCAAGTATTTCCTCTGATTCAACTGATTTTTCAGTTTTCTCCTGAGGTTGAGGTAGATAATTATCATTGAAAGGTGGAGGACTCTCATGATACCCTAGACCTACATGTTTCATAGACTGACGCCGTGCATCTAAGATCTTCCCTAGGTTGAGTGATGAGTTCCTAAACTTTTCAAGTCTACTGTATACCTCAACTACATTTACCTTAGATTCTGCTAGCTCTACTTCTTTGGTTTAAAGCTCTTTTGTCAATGCCTCAACATGTTCATACATCAGTTCTAATCTAACACACTGTTCACTAAGCTTGTCCTTTAGAACTACGACATCTTGTGCATCTGCCTTAAGCTTATCCCTAAGATCTTCTTTTATATCTACTAGGCTAGCGTTGTCGGAATTTAATGATTCATTCTGAGCAGATATAGTTTTGATGTGATTCAAGTACTAAATTTAACCTATCGTTAGACGTAGCACACATAACACATAAATCATGGAAAGAGAGAAATTCAGAATTACCTTGGTGTGATCAGATTCCACGTTGGCCATCTGTGCGGAAACTCCAGTATTGTCTGATCTTCTGACTTTTCTACCAACATCGGACCGCTTTCATTCTGATTGCTGTCCTCTGTCTTTTCCTCTGCTCCAGCACTTCCAGTCCCGATCACTTCAGCCATAAAGGCTCTAGCATTTGACTCTGGATGTGTACTCCAGTCATAAGTTCCATCAAGCTGTCTGTATGATGTGACGTTGGATAACAGACCAGCTATATTTGCCTGACTGGTTGAACTAACCGGCAGATATCTCCCTTGAGATTGATTCTGATACTGCATCTGGTAGTTTTCTACTTTCGATCTCTGACACTCTCTAGCGAAGTGTCCTAACCCTTGGCAGTTCTAACACTTAACCTTGGATTTATCAAACCCAATCTTATTGTTACCAACGCTAAGATTTCTGCCCGTCCTCTTGATGAACCTTTTAACTCTCTGAGTTACCATGGCCAGTTGCCATTGCAGATCCATCTCTTCTAGATCATCAGGATCTACCTGATCGTAATCCTCATCCCAAAGCACAGGATCGTTGATTTTGCCTGAACACAGTTTCCGTAAGCGGCCACAAATGAAGCCAACAAATTCAGATGGTCTTCGGCTGATTTTGCGCTCATAGGAATCTTTGAATACCTTGAGATGTAGATGTAGGTGTAGCCTGATTCTGCTTTTCTTCTGGTCTAGCAAACCCTAAGAAAGCCCTACTCATTGAGTCTTCTGATTCAACCGGTGTCGATGTCTCTCCCGAGAAGAATGCTGTAGCCGTCTTCACATCAGTTGCCCCTGAAGATTTGGACTTCCCAAAGTACATGTCTGGATCCTGTACTTGTTCATAATCCCTTTCCTTCTTAAGTAATTCAAAGTGATAAGCTCTCAGCGTTCCTATTACACTGTCTAGAGTAAGAGTATAGAACTTGTCTTCATCATGCTTTATCAGTGCCACATACATTTCCCATTTGGCTGGCAAAGCATCTAGAATCTTGTTAATTTTCTCTGTTTCACTATACTCCACATCGTGGCTGTCTAACTCAGTCAATAAGTGATAGAATATGGTAATTGTCTCATCCATCTTTTCATTCTTCAAAGCTTTGAAGATTGCGAACTGCTGTTTGAGCATTTCCATTCTATTCTTCCTGACCCTAGGATTTCCCTCACACCTTTTCTCCAAAGCATCCCAAAGCTCTTTTGCTGTCTTCTGGTTGCGAAATGTGTGTAGGATCTCTTGAGGTAAAGCCATTCTAATGATAGCGAATGCCCGGTTTTCGGCTTCATAAAGCTTCTTATCGTCGTCCTTCATCTTTGAATATGGCACAACCTTCTGTCGTCCTTCAATCTCTGCCGTAGGTGGAATGTATCCCTCGTCTATACAAATCCACATTCGCATATCATTAAATCTTGCGAAGTCGGCGAACCTATCCTTCCACCAGTAATAATCCTCTATTTTCATTAACTTAGGTGGAGAATTCGCTTTTCCGACCTCGTGATCCATCTCAATAAACCTCTGTAGACTTGTCATTGTTTCAAATATTTCTGAATTTAAACTTAAATAATTTAATTTGAAATTAGTTTAAATTAATTCTTTCGAATTTGTGTAAATTCGAATCTAATTAATTTTAAATTTTTTTGGAATCAAATTCGAAATTATGTTTGAAATCCAACTATGTTCGAAATTAAAGACAAACTCGAAGATTCAACTAAATTCGAAAGTCCTAATTCGATTTTAGAGTAAAATCGAAAGCCAAGCAAATTTGAATTGGCCAAACTCGAATCAAACCCTAAGGAACCTCGAAAAGAGCGTATTTTCAGTCAAACTCGAAAATTGAGCAAACCCTAATACTCCCTTAATAAACTCGAGCGCCGCAAGTTCGAAAAACGGCTAATACTTCGAGTTTTTCAAGTTTTCAGATAAAACCAATATTTTTACGAGTAAAAATACTGATTTTGATCAAAAACTTGAACTACTACAAAGTATTTTCCGAGATCTGACTTGATAAACTCGAAAAACCTCCAAAAACATGATATTAACCGTCCAAAACGTCAAGAAAACTAGGATGTTGCTTATGAACACGAAGAACACCAAGAACACCCAATGACTCTGATACCACTTGTAAGGTCTTGACTCTACGGATCTATCTCGACGCGACACCATACAACGAGTGCGGAATCCTCGTTAGCGGCTTGACGGTAAGATCACACGCACGGAAACACGGAGACTACCATGGTGTTAGACGAACGACTACGAATGCCCCTACATGATGATTCTCTCCGAAAAAACTCTCTGGAAACTTGCAAGTTCGAGATCGCCTTTGCTAATCGTTGTGATAAACGTCTGCAAAAGTCTGATAATTAATCGAATTAACCCTTAATTATACTGACAGATTCGAGTTTGTCTAGGACAAATTCGAATCAGGCCCAAGCCCCAATCGAATTTGTCCTCATTGACAAATTCGAATTTACCTCAAATTCGAACCTCACATATCAAACTTATATTTGAACTTATGTTTTTACTTATGTTTGAATTTATCTTTGAACTTTATGTTTGAACTTTTTGTAATACATTATTTCAAACATACAAACAACCAATATCAAACACACATAATCCCATATATCAAACACGATTCAATATTCACTACCAAGTTACTTGACTTACACAAAATGCTATCAAAACTTAGACTGCTATCGTTACACAGGATGTACTAACACAGTGGTCCGTGATGAGTTCCATACGGACGGTGATTTGCGATGTGTGATCGCGCGGGTTGACTGTCCCTAACAGTCCTTGGGGCGTGTATACACGGCAGGGCCTGTAGCCGGTTCGTGCCCGTACTACAGGGTTTTAGCTAACCACGGTGACCACAGTCGTTAACTGGGGAAGGGTCCCCTACTCAGTGATTCTGTGTGCAGGGCTTTAGATCTTATGATGTGTGTTCATACCTGCTTTACGTTGTTGATTGCCTGTGACAGGGATAGATATTGCGATGTGTGTTGTTGCTACGTGTGTGTGTGTGTGTTATGTGTTTAATGTGCAGAGTCTAACCCTCGCATACTCACGATTTTCCGAGCTTACGTATTCGAGTCTATCTTGTTCAGGGTATCAGAGAAGGGATCAGTAGCTGGGTTTGTTGATCAGAGACTCGCTGTTATGTGAAGGCTGTTGCATCTACCTTTGTTAATGATTATGTTAGTATTGATTGTGTTTGCATCTTTTGGGATGTTGTAAACCAGTGGATTATGTGTTAATGGTATTTATGTGAAAGTTTAAACTAATAGTGATCGGTATTACGTTCTGACATATGTGTTATAGAGTTATTGCGATGTTGCCACCTGTGTATTGTATTGACGTGGCATTTTTGGGATCAGGAATGGTCTTACATTGATGGTATCAGAGCTTGTGGTTTGAAGTCTGAGTATCATTAGTGGATGTTTAACTTGAACCTTGTTCCGATCCATGAGAGATCATTTGCGATTGATGTTAGTGGAATTACTGACCTAGCTAAGTGTATAAAGCTGGCTGATTTATCTGTGATTCTTAATTGCTTCGGTTTGTGCAGATCGTCATGACAGATCAGGGGCGAGGGATCCGGCGCGGGTAAACCGGCAGGGGACAAGTTATCCGCGAATCAGGGCTTTTGGAGGTATTGACAGAGTTCTACAGACAGCAGGGTTTGGGTCCGAGTCCGGGGCCGGTTGTTCAGCCGACAGTGACAGAGTCTGGGGCTGGTGCTTCGTCGTCTACTACCCGTAGGGGTGGGTCCTTGAAGGACTTTATGACTGGAGATCCATGTTAGTGCATCCTGTGTGACGATAGCAGTCTAAGTGTATATAGTTCTTTTGTAATTTCTGTTCAGGTTGATTCTTTTCTTGAATCTTCTTCTTTTCTTTGATCTCTGAATCTTCTGATAAAATCTTTTTTTATTTGTCTCTCTCTGATATTCACATCTCTTCTTCTCTGATCTTCTCTTTTATTGTAAGCACACTCCCTCTTGGATATTGAATAGCTTTCCTTGATCAATTGTCTTGAGATGATGTAGCAATTGTCTTCAATTGACTTCAATCTACTCAACAGTTGTCTCTGAACTTTAGCTTTTCTGCCCCTCATGATGATCTTAAGAAATATGAACATCATGCAAAATCTTCAGAGACATTGATTCATTGAAGTTTACAAGTGATGAAATACAACAACAATTACAATTCAGAAATATTATAAATTGATTTTCTCCCCCCTCAAACTGATATCCTCTCTCCCTATACTAAACAAATCTATCTCACTCCCCCTAAAAAATTTCACTCCCCCTCGAATTGATACTATTTCTTTTGAGAACAAAAACAAAGCTTTTCAACTGTGGGGAAAATGAAACAAATTCATTTTGTGAAATAATGAGTCCAGGTCCACATAGGATTCCTGTTTGCACAATAGACATAATCTACGTGACCTACGATCAGTGCTGGCGTGATGTTAACACTGGTAGGATTTCCAAATAGTCATCGTGAAATCCTTTAACATGTGTAAGGTCTACCAATGCAAGATCTATCTAGACGCGGATCCGTTAACGAGTGCGGAATCCTCGTTGACGGTTAGACGGACAACTCTCAACCAACGGAAACACGGAGACTATTAGACGCTGAACGAACGACACACGAACGATCCTACGTACTAATTCTCTCCGAAACGGGACTCACCTAGCTGATAAACTCGAGATCGCTTAATGCTCAATTCCTCACGAATTCTGCAAAAAGTCTGCTAATCATTCGAGTCTATCCCTAATTATAGACCCTGATTCGAGTCTGTTGTGGGCCAACCTCGAATCTGGCCTAAGGCCCATTCGAATCTGTCCATCTGACAGATTCGAATCTAACCTATTTTCGAATCTATGGTCTCATTCGAATCTATCTCAGATTCGAATGTATCCCCTAAAGTGATTCGAATCTAGCCTTTTACATAAACAACTAAGTGTTTGAAACTTATGATATTACCTTATGACTGATTTTATCTTTGAGCTTTATGTTTGAATTTCTTGTAATACGTCACATCAAGTTCAAACATACAAACACTGATAAAAATCAATCATACATAATATATATACCAAACATATGCTAAATCACAATGTAAGACAACTTAGACTGCTATCGTCACACGGGATGTACCAACAGACTCCCCCTTGACGATAGCTTCTAATAATTCACACATTTGATTTAAGAACATGGTTTATTATTGATTCAAAACACTACCAGCATACAGACCTTTTTCAACGCATACCTTGACCACATTTTCATACTTACTTGCTTCAGCATCCATATGTGCGTCACTGGAAATCTTACAGTTATACAAAGTCTGCAGGTCTTCTTTAGATAGGTTTACCAGGTGAAGCGGGTCATAGACTCTAAGAATAACTTTTTCTTCTAAGTCTTCCATAACTGCTTCCCCAGTTTCCGTGTCAGCATACCACCACTTTAGATTTTGCAAAACATTCTGTGGCATTTTCTTCAGAGGTACCTTCCTCAGGCATTTAACTGGTTTGTACTGAATCCTCATCCAAGGTCGGCCTGTAAGAGGATCTATACGTGACTTATCCTCGACTCTTCTTCCGACCCTTGGACTCAACCGTTCAAACTTCCTCGATCTCCCCTCCTTTCTTATTATTCTTTCAATCACATTCGCATAAGGATCATCACCAATATTTATCAGATCTTTCCATGCAAGCGCGGTGATTTCAATCTTTGGAAGGGTGTTGAATGCTTTCAAAGTTCGCCTTAAGTACTGAAGCCCGCCTTTTCTTTTAATTATAAAAAGTTGAAGAACCTGCTTCTCCTCCTGCTCCTCCTTCTGTACTAGGCTCCCCCTGAACTTGTGTAACTTGAGCTGCAGAAAAATCTACAGACTCAATCTCTTTGTTCGCACCGGGATCATCGCCTTCATTATCATCATCTTCTCGCTGTACTTCCTGATCTTTACAACTCGTCTCCCCCTGAGTTTGTAGATTTTTCATAAGTTGCTCTAGGAGGGACCGCATTGCTCGGATTTCAGACGATTGATCAGCGACAAATGATTTAATCTCCGTGTTTTCGTCTCTAACACTTTCAACAATCGTTCTCAGTTCTGCATTCTCCTTATCAAGATTAGAGTTATGCTCTTGGAGTTCACCGACTGCTTTTGTGAGAGTTATTATTTGAATGTTCTGAAAGTCGACACGGCTCTTGAGTTGCATGATTCGTTGATTTTCGGTATAGGCTTCTGATGTAGAAGGGATGGACTGAATGGGAGCTGGATTGAATGGATGGGGAATGTAGGGTTCATGTTGCTGAGGTGGCGGTGATGGTGGAGCTGTATCTTGAGGTTGGGTCTGGGTTTGAGGCGGAGGTTGTGCATCGGACTGTGATGAAGTCCCCTGCATAAACCTGTGACGTTTGGCCCATTGCCTTGTCACCAACTGAGGAGTCTCATCTTCTTCAAAATCTGATTCCTCCAATTCCCTGGCCTCTCGCCTCCTCGAACCACCTTCATTGATAATCAGTCGCGAACCATAAGTTCCAATTTGAACATGAGGTTCTGTAGACACTGATTCTGGAGCTTCAACTTCGATCTCCTCCATTTCTTCTGATTCTGTAGCAGATGATGACTCATCATTGCCAGTCTGCTCTGGCACATATTCGTCAACATCTCTGAAGACATCGTCTTCTCCCTCTGGAGGCTCAAGTAATTCACCCACTAACGCTGCAGCTATATCTTCATTTGCATGTGGACCTGCCTCCCAAATTTCATTTAGCGTTTGGCACAGTTGATCAGCCTCATTTGGGACATTTGACGGCCCGGCTTCCTGCATTTCTGGTTGCTGACTCGTAGAAGGCCTAGACGCCTGAGTCTGACTCGCAGTAGCTCTTTGTCTTCGCCTTGGATCACGGGGACGAGCACGAGGCTGTTGTTGTAGTGGACGTTGCTGTTGTTGTTGCGGTTGTTGTTGTTGCTGTCGAGGCTGAACTTCTACTTCACCTGCCCAGTTGGCATTATCTGGTGCCACAAAGTTCCTGTCTAAAACAGCTCCAAACAACGGTCGCTCGATCGGAATAGCCAATCTTCCTCGATGGGGAGAACAATCAGCGAATATCCTTTTGTCCATAATAGCTACGTTCTGAACGTCATTTGATGGCGGCAGATTTGGCAAGAAGTGCCTGATCAACATCATGATGAACCGCGGATATAGCAGGAATTGCTGATTTTCAGGAGCGGTGATCTGGTGAACAAATTCGGAGAAAAACATTTCCGAGAAACTGTATGGTCGATTATACACTATCGCGACTATCCCAGACTGGATCTTCGCAACTATATAGTCAAACCTGGCTTTCTTTGGTGCAAAACATACCATGAAGACATGAGCAAGAAATCTCCATTGCCCGATTAAGCCGCTCTTCATATAGGACACTTTCGACACGTCTAGACTATATCCCATTCTCTGAAAGGCCGCTTGCCTTATGTTCAGAGGAAATTCGATCGGTCCAGACTCTTCTTCTTGAGTGCCCAGCTGCAACACTTGACGCAGCATATCCGCCGAAAAAACCAGCGGTTGTCCAGCAATGCGAGTTCGTAGCACTGTCGGAGTGACCGAGCAGTCTACTTGAAGATGATCGTAAAATTGACGAATATAAGGTAATATGAGCTGAACATTATGAGATAGTTCAAATCCTATCCTAGATTCCACAAGAAATTCTAGCATCTGCCTGTATCCCTGCGCCTCAGGGAGGTCATGATCCGGATGAAGCACCATATTGTGCTTAGGAACAAACGCTCGAACAGCCATTTCTGCACAATAAACAAAACCATTAGATTCATTAAAAATCAATAAACTTGTTCAAATTCAAATTTGCTTTATTTTGTACTTTAACAAATACAAAATCTAGCACAATTAAATTTCCACAAGTTTAATAAAATTTAAATTAGACAAAAATAAATAAAGTGCAGATTCGAAAGTAACAGATTCGAAGTGTCCATATTCGAGTGTAATGGACAGATTCGAAGAGTCCCTTTTCGAGTCTAATGGACAGATTCGAGAATCATGGTCATCTCGAATCTAATGACAGATTCGAGAAACCCATGAACAGATTCGAAGTCCAGGAACAGACTCGAAACCCCGTCGGCCATGGTTTCAACAAAAACCCAAAATTTTAACCATTTTGAACTTAGTAAATCACATACATTAGTTCAACTAGGTTCTAATTATAGATTTATGCTTTCAATTTGATATTTTATAGGTCCTAACTTAGTTATTTATCAAAAACTCTATTTTGACCCATAAAACTTCAAAAAGTGATGTTTAAGCCCGAAATAGTGTATAAAACTACCAAAATCTTGTACAATCCGGTTGATTATACCAAGATATTAGTGTAGAATCGAACACAATGGCTTTAGACTCGATGAAATGTCGTTTATGTGAAATACGATAGACTCGAGAACAGATTCGAAATCGCTGATATAGATTCGAGAGTATAGATTCGACAACAGTAAAGTAATAAATGACTTCACTATTGACCTATATATACTACCTACCTTCGAGTCTATGTGTAGATTCGAGTCTACTGACAGATTCGAAATACTTCACATTCGAGTCTGTCTTAGATTCGAAACTACCAACACTTAGAAAAATTTCAAAAATTTTGAAATAAGTTCAACTTTTCCAACTTTTTTCTACGGTATTGTGTAACCAGATAAACTATGCCAACTCTTTTACCCTAAGCAACAGATATTTCACGCAATGTTTATTTTATCCAACTTCGAATGCACCCTCAGTAATTTTTGACCTTTTACCTAAGTAAAAATTAAACTAAACTAAAATAAAACACGCTAAGGTAAAAATAAAATAAAATAAAATTTTGACTAAAAAATTTAATCTAGACTTAAGTTATAAAAATAAATTTACAAGCTAAGCTAAATAGCAAACAACATATTTTTGATGAGTATAGTCTAAGAAAGGTTCAATCAGATAGCAATGTCCGATACTAACTTTCAGTACTTAAACTTTCACACTTAGGAATTTTTTGAATTCCTTTGATTGTTTGTCGTGACATACCCACTTAGCCGATTGTTGGTATTTTACCCTGTTAAACATTCTACATTTCAGAATATCCCTTGGCCTTTTTATTTATCAGGAAATTATCTTACGTGACTCAGACATAGACATACTTTTATGATCAAGGCACACAGACAAAAATTCTAACTTGTTGGTATTTGCAAACTTTCTTTAAAAGACAAACATCGGACACAGGTCTGTATTCTCATACAACAAAGTGTCTTAGTTCGACTTAAGGTTTATTTTTAAAGTTAGCAGATAGCGGTGACAGGTCTGTACTGACGTACAACAAAGCGACATGTCTGCTAACTCGAATCTAAACAGAGACAACAGGTCTGTACTTACGTACAACAGAGTTGCATGTTTTCGACTCTCAGTTTTTCATGATATTTCTATTCTTTCCATTTTCAGATGTATTTGATGTTGCCATACATCCTCAGAAAGTTTGCATACCTCATTTAGACTTAAAGTTTGTATGTCTTGTACATAAAAATTAAGACCGATTGGTCATACATCTAGATTAGTGACACGCTTGACCTTTTCTAGAATATTTTATTGGCCTTGAGATTCCCTATATGTATTATGCCTACCAACACATCAAACTAAATAAAGTATAACACTTAGGATTTAGTTGCATTATGTGTGAAAGCCTAAACACTTAGAGTCTGTAACGACGGTGCTAATTTTCGTCACTTTGAATCTATGTATCTAAGACATAACTCCTTTTCTGATATTCTCTTTTTTTGTATTTTTGTAATTTTCTCTCTTTTTTCTTTTGTTTTTCATAGCAAAAAGCAGTAAACTAAGCTAACCTACTAACTTAGAAACTTACTAAAAATAGAAACTATCCTAAATTAGAAACTTACCTAAATTAGCAGACTACTGGAAAAAAAAATATAACAACTATAAAAGGAAATAAAATACTACTAAGGTCAATTTACTCTGGGTTGCGCATTCCATTAAGTTGAATTAAATACTCAAACCGTGACTTATCAAACGCTTTGGTAAATAAATCAGCATTATTATCTTCTGTTGCCACCTTTACCAGTTTGATTAAGTTCTTTTCAGCACAATCACGAATAAAATGATGTCTTATGTCTATGTGCTTTGTTTTACTGTGTTTAACTGGATTATTAGTTATAGCAATTGTAGATTGATTGTCTATCCTAATTGGAGTTTGAGTATAAGCCAAACCGTAATCCCGCAATTGTTGTTGTATCCACAGGACCTGTGAACAGCAACTACCAGCAGCAACATACTCGGCCTCGCACGTTGACACGGCTACCGATGTTTGTTTCTTGCATTGCCAGGATACCAATCTCCCTCCTAGGAACTGACAACCTCCAGTCGTAGATTTGCGCGTCAAGCTGCATCCTCCGTAGTCAGAATCCGTGAACGCCTCCAACTCTAGATCTCCCTCCGCGTGATACCAAAGTCCCAGCTTCGGTTTCGACTTGAGGTATCGTAGAATCCGCTTCACAGCTTTCATATGCATTTCCTTCGGATTCGCTTGAAACCTAGCACAAATACACACAGCAAACATTATGTCAGGTCTTGAAGCAGTTAAATACATAAGTGACCCAATCATGGCCCGATATAAAGTCGGATCCACATCGGAATCACTTTCAGTACCCGGCCCGAGATTGTGATTCACTTGAATCGGCGTGCTGAAATGGGCAGTCAACTTAGTTCCCTCCATCCCAAACCCTAATATGTCATAGACATACTTAGTTTGATGGATAAACATGCCTTCCTTCTTTTGGTCAACTTGTAACCCCAAAAAGAAATTCAACTCCCCCATAGCACTCATCTCGAACTTAGACTTCATAACCTTCTCGAAATCTTTGCACATCTGTTCGTCTGATGATCCAAAAATGATATCATCGACGTACACTTGTACCAAGATAAAGTGATCTCCCTTTCTCTTCACAAATAGAGTACTATCTATCCTACCCCTCTCAAAGCCATTTTCTAAAAGATGGTTGGATAGAGTCTCATACCATGCCCTAGGTGCCTGATGTAATCCATAAAGAGCCTTATCTAAGCGATATACTCTATCAGGATATTTAGGATCTGTAAACCCGGGCGGTTGTTCTACATACACCAACTCCTTCACTTTCCCATACAGGAAAGCACTCTTAACATCTAACTGATATACCTTAAATCCCTTGAAGGAGGCAAAAGCTAAAAACAACCTAATTGCTTCTAACCTTGCTACTGGTGCAAACACTTCGTTGTAATCGATTCCCTCCTCTTGGTTGAAACCCTTTACAACTAATCTCGCCTTGTTGCGCGTGACTATACCCCGATCGTCTCTCTTGCACTTAAAAACCCATTTGGTTCCTATTGCAATCTCCCCTCGAGGTAACGGAACTAACTCCCACACTTCTAGTTTCCTAAATTGTGAAAGTTCTTCCTGCATCGCTTCAACCCAGGAGTTGTCCTTAAGTGCCATTTGCACATTTTTGGGCTCTACTTGCGATATGAAACACGAATATAGACATGTATGATATGCCTCGGAGTCGTTTATCATCGACAACAACACAGTGTTGTTATTTACACTACTCCGAGTCCTCACACCCTCGTTAGGATTTCCTATGATGTTATCTATTGGATGGTTCTTGTTAATCCTAGAGGTCTCTATTTCGTCTACCCTTAGATTATCTCCTAAGTTGGATCCTATTTCACCTAAAGGGGGAACAGGCTCAGCTTCCACATTTTCTTCCTCACGGACGTTTTCCTCAGAGGCAGAACTTGATGCTTGAGTCTGATTCTCAGTGTTAGGTGCCTCTTGATCAGCAACTTCTGGAGACCATCTACAGTCGCAGTAGGCTCGGACGTAGATTCGAACGTGGTCCTTGGAAAGATTTGGCCATCGTCGTTCAGATGTAACGTCGCCATGTCCTTCTCGATTGTACCTGCATTATCGTCCAGAGGAATGTTAAATGACTCAAATAACTTATCATAGTCAAAATCCATTCCGGACCAGTTTGGGGTTCATGTGTATAACTTGAGACCTCAATATTATACACAATCTCCACAGTACCAGTTGTTTTGTTAAACACCCGTTTGTTTGGTGAGTTTGGCACATAACCTAGGAAGTATCCTTCGTCAGCCTTTTCACCAAACTTCGGTTGATGTTTTGTTCTTAAAAGTGTACATGGTACTCCAAACGGTTCGAATCCAGTTAAGTTAGGTGGCCGTTTATTCAAAATTTCATAACATGTTTTGTTCAATGATTTGACTGTAAGGACTCTATTTAAAATATGGCACGCGGTATTCACTGCCTCCCCCCAAAACATGGTAGGAAGCTTTGAATCCGAAAGCATAGTCCTTGCAGCCTCAATCAATGTTCTGTTTTTACGTTCGGCCACCCCATTCTGTTGTGGTTCATATGGTGCACTGAATTGATGCACGATGCCCTTTGATAGGCAATATACACCAATTACAGAGTTTTTAAATTCAGTCCCATTATCACTACGAATATGTTTAACCCTTGTTCCGTAGGAGTTCTCCACTTGGTCTAAGAACCCGATGAGCTTTGCAGCCGTCTCGTCCTTCGTACCTAAAAAGAAAACCCATGAAAACCGTGAGTAATCGTCAGTGATAACTAAGCAAAACCAACTACCTCCTATACTCCTTTTGTTGATAGGGCCGAAAAGGTCCATATGCAACAAATCGAATGTCGAGGTTATGGAGTTCAGCTTCTTGGACTTGTGTGTCTTTTTATGTTGCTTGCCCTTCATGCACGGTAGACACTTGTCTTCAAACTGAAAGCTCTTCAGAGGCACACCTTGCACCAGACCATTCTTCGTTATGTAGTTCATCTTCCTTAGGTGCAAGTGAGCCATGCGTCTGTGCCACAAAACCGATTCCGTCTCCGAAGCTTTTGATAGTAAGCAGATCGGACCCATCGAATTATCTGGCTTGTTCATATCGAGCATGTACAAGTCATTCTTCCTTGGAGCCCGCATCAATATCCAATCTTCAGGTATCTTGAATCCCAGCTTTAGCACTAACGCCTCAGTGTCAGTAAATAACACCGAGTTCTTCTTATCACAGATTTGAGATACACTAATGAGATTATGAACCAGTTTATCAACGTGATAAACTTGATCCAATGTAATCGTCCCATTAGTGACTTCTCCAGTTCCAGTGATATTTCCTCCTTTGTTGCCCGCGAATGATACAAATCCCCTATTACCCCCCTTGAAGTCTGTGAGAAGACTTCTTTCCCCCGTCATGTGCCTGGAGCAACCACTGTCGACGAACCACTTGTTGTTTGGACCGGTAGTTATCTCCTGCACATGAAAGAAAATAGGTTAGTTATCACGGGGAACCCAAGCCATGACTGACTTGGTAATACCATTCTCGTCCACATACGTGAACTCTTTCAAGTACCCATCTCGCCTTTCAGGTGACTTGGGCCTTTGAACTGAATTCTGTTGTGGTGCCGAGTGATTTAAATTCACTCTTTGCCTTTGAGTAGGCATTTGTTGTGGTGCTCTAGAATAAGTCTTATTATACTGCATTTCAGACTGTGATCCCTGAGCTTTTACCGGAACATATTGTCTAACAGGAGTATGTGACCTAACTGGAGTGTGTGACCTGCTAGGTGTGGTGCTCCTATAGACTTGTTGAGGTGCTGACCTAGATTGATTAAAGACACGATTTGGTGAATTTGTCCTAACCACTTCTTTTGGTCCAACCTTAACCGGTGTTTGTTTCACAACAGGTTTTGGTGCGGCCTGCACAGTTTTCTCGGTACTCTGAGAACTACTAGTGCTCGCCACACTTGGTGAGGGCTTAACAGGTGTTGGGTTCACTGTCTTAGGGGTAAGTTCTGCTTTCCTATTTGGACAGTGAGAAGCAACATGCCCTTTCTCGTGACATCTAAAGCAAGACATCTTATCCATGGACTTTTTGGTTGGTCCCTTAGATCTAGGTGTCTCACTAGTGTCTATTGCCTTTGGTACATCTACAGTGTCTGTCTCTTCGACCTGGTCAGCCCATGAAATTTTCTGTTTTCCTGCAGGTGTTTCACTGGAGGAAGACACAAATTTCACTTTCTTGACCTTGACAGTAGAGTCATCCACCTTAGGTGTATTTTCAACTTTAGGCTCAGGTGTAGGTTCAGGTAGGTCCTCTAAAACTACTGACTTGTCAGTTTTCTCCTGAGGCTGAGGCACATAGTTTGCATTGAAAGGTGGAGGAATTTCGTGAAAACCTAGACCTACAGGCTTCTTAGACTGTCTTTGGGCATCTAAGACTTTTCCTAGGTTTAGGCTCGAATTCCTAAACTTTTCCAGCTTGCTATTTGCCTCTGCTACCTTAACCTTGGTCTCGGCTAGCTCTATGTCCTTGTCTTTCAGACTTTTGGTCAAGGCCTCTACGTGCTCATACATAAGCTCTATCCTAACACACTGCTCACTCAGTTTGTCTTTTAGAACGATTACGTCTTGAGCATCAGCCTTAAGCTTTTCTTTTAAATCTTGTTTTATATCATTTAGGCTAGCGTTCTCAATTTTTAAGTTTTCATTTTGAGCAGCTATGGTCTTATGTGAGTCTAAGACTAGATTTAACCTATCGTTAGAACTAACACATAAAGCACATAATTCATGAAATAGAGAATAAGAAAGACTAACCTTAGAGTTATCAGATTCCACGTTGGCCATCTGAGCAGCAAACTCCAGCACGGTCTGATCATTCGCTTTCTCTACCCACATCGGACTGTTTTCCCTTGTGGTCTGCTCATCTTCATCACAACCATTCTCCGTAACTTCAGCCATGAAAGCTCTAGCATTGGACTCCGGATGTGAACTCCAGTCATAGGTACCATCTAGCTGTCTGTCAGAAGTGACATTGGATATTAGACCCGCTAGATTGGCTTGACCAGATGAAGAACTCGGAAGATATCTTTGTTGGGACTGATTTTGGAACTGTCCCTGATGCTGACTCTGCCCCTGGTATGTCTCTACCTTCGGTCTTTGACACTCCCTGGCGAAGTGTCCTAGTCCTTGACAGTTATAGCATTTCACCTTGGACTTATCAAATCCTATCCCCTTGTTATTCATCTGTAGATTTCTTCCAGTTCTCTTTATGAATCTCTTAACCCTCTGGGTTACCATGGCCAGTTGCCATTTCAGATCCATTTCCTCTAAGTCATCAGGGTCGACCTGATCGTAATCTTCATCCCAAAGAGCCGGATCATTGATCTTCCCTTGAACACAATTTCCATAAGCTGCCACAAAGGAAGCAAGCAGATTCAAATGTTCTTCTGCGGACTTTGCACTCATCGGCATCTTCGAATAGCTCTGACTGGTCGATGCCTGTTGGACTTGAGGTTGCGGTTCTTCCGATCTTCCTAACCCTAAGAACGCGCGATTCAGTGAGTCTTCGGACTCTGGTGGCGAGGACGTTTCTCCGGTGAAAAACGCTGTAGCACTCTTCTGATCAGCTGTCACTGATGATTTAGATGTCTTTCCAAAATACATCGCCGGATTTTGGACTTGCTCATAATCAGTCTCAGCCTTTATCATTTCGAAGTGATATGCCCTCAACGTTCCCACGATGTCATCCAACGATTGAGCATAGTATTTGTCCTCATTAAGCTTAATCATTGCCACGTACATAGCCCATTTGGCTGGTAGGGCATCAAGAAGCTTGTTGTTCTTGTCACTGTCCGAGTACTCAATGCCATGACTTTCAAGCTCTGTTATCAGATGATAGAACCTTGTAATAATATCATCTAACTGTTCATCCTTAAGAGCCTTGAAAATCGCAAACTGTTGGGTCAACAGCTCTGTACGCTTTCTACGCACCCGTGGATTACCCTCACACCTTTTCTGGAGAGACTCCCAAAGTTCTTTCGACGTCCTTTGAGTCCGAAATGTGTGCAAGATATCTTGAGGTAACGCCATACGGATAATGGAGAAAGCCTTGTTTTCAGCTTCAAATAGTTTCTTGTCATCCTCTTTCATCATTTGATATGACAAGACCTTTTGACGGCCTTCAACCTCAGATACTGGTGGAATGTACCCTTCATCTATGCACACCCACATGCGCATATCGTTGAATCGTACAAAATCCGTAAATCTGTCCTTCCACCAGTAATAATCCTCAACTTTCATCAGCTTTGGTGGTGCATTAGCCTTCCCAACTTCGTGATCCATTTCAAGGAATTTCTGAAGATTTGACATCTTTTCTGAAACAAATTGAATTTAGACTTAATTAATTTAATTCGAAACTAATGTGAATTAACTCTTTCGAACCTAGATAGATTCGAATGTAATTAGATTCCAATTTATTTGGGATTAAATTCGATTAAGTATTTTAATTCAATTAGATTCGAAATTATGTCAGATTCGAACAATTCCTTAGATTCGAAGATATGTCAGATTCGAAGGACTCCTTAGACTCGAAGACCCTTAGAATCGAAGGCACAATAGAATCGAAATTCAGCAGAATCGAAGCACAGAATCGAAACAGTAACAAACTCGAAACAAACTCGAAACAATATAGACTCGAGATCCAATTCGAATGTAGTAACAGATTCGAAACACCACAGACTCGAAACTGACTGAAATTGACTCGAAAGGAGCGTATTTTGGTTAGACTCGAGACTAGAGAGAAACCCTAATTACCCCTATAGATTCGAGCGCCGCAAACTCGAAAAACGGCTAACACTTTGATTTTTTGACGTTTTACAGATTAAATCACTATTTTTCAAATGAAAAATAATGATTTCGATCAAAAACGTGAAAAACCACAAAGTGTTTCCCGAATATGAATTTGCTAAGCTCCAAAACACGTTTTTGAGAGAAAAACCGTCCAACTAGCGTCAAGAAACCTAGAATGTATCTGATGAACACGAAGAACACCACGAACACTCCGTAGGCTCTGATACCACTTGTAAGGTCTACCAATGCAAGATCTATCTAGACGCGGATCCGTTAACGAGTGCGGAATCCTCGTTGACGGTCAGACGGACAACTCTCAACCAACGGAAACACGGAGACTATTAGACGCTGAACGAACGACACACGAACGATCCTACGTACTAATTCTCTCCGAAACGGGACTCACCTAGCTGATAAACTCGAGATCGCTTAATGCTCAATTCCTCACGAATTCTGCAAAAAGTCTGCTAATCATTCGAGTCTATCCCTAATTATAGACCCTGATTCGAGTCTGTTGTGGGCCAACCTCGAATCTGGCCTAAGGCCCATTCGAATCTGTCCATCTGACAGATTCGAATCTAACCTATTTTCGAATCTATGGTCTCATTCGAATCTATCTCAGATTCGAATGTATCCCCTTAAGTGATTCGAATCTAGCCTTTTACATAAACAACTAAGTGTTTGAAACTTATGATATTACCTTATGACTGATTTTATCTTTGAGCTTTATGTTTGAACTTCTTGTAATACGTTACATCAAGTTCAAACATACAAACACTGATAAAAATCAATCATACATAATATATATACCAAACATATGCTAAATCACAATGTAAGACAACTTAGACTGCTATCGTCACACGGGATGTACCAACAACATGAAAGAATCACTCTTATTTGTTCTGACTTAGTCACTAATGTAACATCCGACACAAAACCAGGTTAGCAACTATGACCTAACCAGTATTCATTAGCAAATTATAATCTAATCAGTGATCATTACCAATTAATCAAGGTGATTAACAAAGTTCATAAGGAAATTCAAGTCAATTAGAAACAGTTTCATTGGTGCGATGAATCGGCAAATTAATTATTCCGATCGATTTGCGATATGATGGATTAATTCAACCAAGTACATAATTAAATTAAGATTAGTAACACTAATCATGCATTAACAAACTTACTTAACATTAATTATGCAAGACTAAATCAATTCATTAAACAAATGCATTCAAAGGTATTTATGAATTTACATAAAAAGGGAATACAAGAATACATTCTAAATACTTTTATACAAAAAATAAAAACCATTACATCATTTTTATACTAATAAATCAGCCAACACAAAAGGGGAACACACTTTTGTGTCCCCTTTGACTTTCATTATAAATATTGAAAAAAATTCAACACCTTTTCTACTTTTCCAACATGTTGGTAAAGTATTAAACATCACTTTTTTTCATCATTTGCAAGACCAAATCCTCTTCTATAAATAAAGGACTCATCTCCTCATTTCATTCACACCTTGAAAGATCAAAATCCCCTCTCAAACCCTCCCTAAAAATCGGCCAAAGAATGAGCAACATCACCAAAGTTGCAACTTTTTGTCCTTGAAGTGTTTTAAGAGTTCTTTTGGTGCAATCTTTCAAGATTTTCAACTTCTAATTAAAATACCTCAATGTAAGTAAATACTAACTAATAACCTCTTATATTTATGTTCATATAAGTCTTGCATAACATATATAATCACCAACAACAACAAGTTTCATAAAACTCAAGTTTATAAATCACTAGTTTTATTTTAAAGTTGGTTTCTTCAAATGAGTTCATAAATGTATAAGCACATAATGTAAATATAAATAATATAAAAAAAAGTTATATAAATGTGTTTCATAACCTTTTATACATGTGGTTTTTGAATAAACAACAAGAATCACAAGTTGTTTTAGGTTTATGAAATACGGATTTTCGGCAGAAATATTACGTCGACTTTGAAAAATCATAACTAATTCATAACTTAACGAAATGAGGTGATTCTTGGCTCAAAAGTTAGATCTATGTCTTAACTAAAAATCTGGAGGTTTTTATAATTTAATATGGAGTTTAGAAACCCCAAATATTATTTGAGAATCCGAAAGTTTGACAACTAAAAAATGGCCAACATAGGGTTTTTAACGAAACACCTCGAAAAATGGTCGATCTTAACTTTAAAAATTCTTTGGATATAGTAGTTTTATGTCTATGAAGACCAAAGCTCAAATAGTTTTGGAGCTTGGTCATTAATAGCCTCAAAGTAGGCCCAAAAACCTTTAAAAAGCTGGAAAAATTTATATATATAAACATGACGTTTTAAGTGGGTTTTATTTATAAACTTGTAAAGTTGGGTGATTTAAAACATGAAAACCTTTATACTTACATATTATCATATATATATATATATATATATATATATATATATATATATATATATATATATATATATATATATATATATATATATATATATATATATATGTGAGTTATTAAGTCCCTCATATCATTTAAGACTCGGTTAAATGCGTACGGTGTCGTCACTCATCAACAACGCAAAACCGTCGTTTTTACGCCCATTTTGCCATCAACATACGGTGAGTCTTCATAGCCCCTAGTTTCACTATCTATTGGGGTGGAAATACATGCAATATTTTCATATGGACATCAAAACTGTTTATTTCTTATATGTATTACACATGTGGATCCATCAGCCCTCATATGATGAACCGCTAATTACATTTATTTGTAAGCGCGAATATATTGTGGATAGTTCTATCGGGAGCGATGTCCCCCATTCAGGTTAGTCTTACCGGCTCACGGCTGAATGCATATATATTTAACACACGGTATTACAGTCGGGAATACTGCACAGGGCAAACTCATTTAATTAAGCTTCGGTTGCATGATGGTTTATGTAATACATACATGGAATTTATGCTTTATAAATTCAACTCATCTGATAATGTCCATACAATTGGTCTTTTCGCGTAAACCTATGAGCTCACCAACAATTTGTTGACGTATTTTAGCATGTATTTTCAGGTGATTAAGACATGCGCATTCATCGAAAGCATTCCAAGACTTCCGTTCATTTTGGAATTGCATCATTTTCAAACTCGGAGATTTATTTGCATCATTCTTGATAATCTAAATTATGTATTTAAATCTCTGTATTTTTCAAACTATTTACATCTCATGTTGGCTTGTAAAACCTTCCTTATTTTAAAGTTTAATCGATGTATTTCTGAAAACGTCCATATAGTGGTCGTTCGTTATGATTATGGTTACGATTCCGCACTCGTCACGTCTCGCTGCCAACCGGGGTAGCAGGGTGTGACAAATTGGTATCAGAGCCGTAGTTATAGTGAACTAGGTTGCATTTGTACCCTAGAATATAACTTTTACAAAAACTAAACTTTCTTACTTCAACAACTGTGAACATATGTATGGACCCTAATGACAGAAACATGTCAAACAATACAGTTGTTACCCTCTCTGACCCTGAGGACGAGTACTCACCTGTTGGCCAAGAAAGCCAAAATGACACTGAGATATACTTTGGATCAGAAACCCACCCAGACCGAATCAATGACAAGGAAGAGGACCCGTCAGAACACAAGGAGGAAAACTGTGGCCTTGCAACACAAATTGCTCCACCATCACCACCACGTGTCCCATCCTACACCCCATACAGAAGCCATCCTAATGGCCCCCAGGAAAAGGGTACGACTGGCACAACGGGAGTCTATCCCGGTACCTGCCCATCAGTCAGACCCGCCGCAGCAGCGTCAGGCTAACGCAAGACAGTGGGGGTGGATGCCTCACACTCTCCAAGAATGGAGAAATGAGGAAGGGATCCCAAGCCAGTTTGAAGTCGGAGTTTCATCTTCTTCGCAAGTACCGACACTTACCCAGGAACCAACTCATCAAACGTTGTCTTTATTGGTGGCGAGGTTCGTCAGGCATGACCTCTGATTTCGACAGATCCAGCAGGAGGTTGAGGAGATCTCTGCAAAGATCGAAAAGGAGGCAATGCAAAACACCAACATGTATTGGGCCAATCAAAATATCCAGGCAATCTAAAAAGACGGGATCGACGAATTGCGACAGCGCCTAGCAGAGTGCAAAGCCCGCAATGCCGAGCTAACCCATCGACTCAATGTCCTGGAGTACGGTGAAACCCCGGAGGCATCTCATACTTAGTGCCCTCCTACCATTTTATAGTATTTCTCTAGGTTTTACTATCGGATGTATGTTTAGGTATGTAAGGCTTGAAAATTTATCGGAAAAATCCTGACCATATCATGTACAAAGAGTAGGTAGCA
The DNA here is from genome assembly GCA_020465985.1 of Centrapalus pauciflorus. NCBI lineage: Eukaryota > Viridiplantae > Streptophyta > Magnoliopsida > Asterales > Asteraceae > Centrapalus > Centrapalus pauciflorus. The sequence continues at coordinate 318,574 of JAANYP010004615.1, read as the reverse complement.
ATCACTTTTCATGGAAAAATTAAGTTTTAACTATAACTCTGTGCAAGAGGATATGTAGTACGACTATCTGCCTAAGAAATTTCAAACCCATCCTCTTACCCCATTAGATACCACTTATGCATTTATACTATTTGATACCTGTGCTGATAGGAGCTTTATATCTACTAAGTTTAGTGAGCAGATAAATGTCATTCTTACACCATTAAGTGCCATTTAAGCTATTGAGGTTTATGACGGTAAGACACTTAAGACAAAAAAATTATTTCAAGGGTGATCCTTAAAATTAGTAGGTCAACTATTTGAAATAGACTTGTTATCCGTCAAATTGAGGAGTTTTGACGTGGTTATAGGCATGGATTGGTTATCGAAAAACCGTGTGGAAATCATGTGCGACAAAAAGATAGTGTGCATACCCTTGACCAATAAGAAGATCCTAACTGTCCAAGGTGAATGAAGAAACACCAAAGTAAGCATCATCTCCAACCTAAAGACCCTGAAATGTCTACCAAAGGGTTGTCAAGTATTCCTAGTCCGCATGACGGAGAAGGAGCCGAAGGAAAAGCGGCTCAAAGATATTACTGTTGTCTGCGATTACCCCAAAGTATTTCTAGAAGACTCACCTGGACTCCCACCAACGTGGCAAGTCGAATTCAAAATCGACCTAGTGCCAGGTGCTGCACCGGTGGTGCGAGCACCATACTGTTTAGCCTTATCAGATATGAAAGAATTATCCAACCAACCAGAGATCTTAGATAAAGGATTTATCAAACCGAGTTCCTCATCCTGGGGAGCTCCAGTTGTGTTCGTAAAGAAGAAGGATGGAACCTTCAGAATGTGCATTGACTACCGAGAAGTCAATAAGCTAACCATAAAGAACCGGTACCCACTCTCGTGGATCGGCGACTTGTTTGACCAACTCCAAGGGTCAAGCTTCTATTCGAAAATAGACCTGAGGTTTGATTATCGTCAGGTTAGAGTTCGTGAGGAAGATATCCCAAAGACAACCTTCAGAACCTGATACGGTCATTACGAATTCCAGGTAATGCCATTTGGATTAACCAATGCACCAACAGTATTCATGGACCTTATAAATCGGGGGTGCAAACCATACCTAGACAAATTCGTAATTGTCTTCATAAATGACATCTTAATCTACTCACGAAACAAGGAGGAGCACAACCAACATTTAAGACTGATTCTGGAGTTGTTGGAGAAAGAACAACTATATGTCAAGCTTTCTAAGTTTGACTTTTGGTTAAGAGAGGTGAAATCCCTCGGTCACGTGATCAATAGTAAAGGAATCCAAGTCAACCCTGCAAAGAGCGAGGCTATCAGGTTTTGGTCAACTCCTAGAACCCTCATAGAGATACGTCAGTCCTTAAGACTTGCTGCTTATTATAGGCAATTATCAAAAGTTTCTTAAAGATCACCGGATCTCTGAAAGACATTATGTATGATTAGGGTGAGGATCAGGAGACATCATTTCATTTATTGAAGCACAAATTATGCAGCTCGCCTATTTTCCTTACCCGAGAGAAGCAAGAAATTTATAGATTAATATGACGCTTCACAATGGACTGATGTAGAAAGATAAGATCATAGCTTATACTTCATGAAAACTTAAGGTTCACGAGGTGAATTATACAACGCATGATTTAGATCTAGGAGCAGTAGTCTTTATCCTTAAAGAGTTGGAGACATTAGTTGTACGGTATGAAGTGTACTGTATTCACAGACCATAAAAGCCTCCAACACATCTTGAATCAGAAAGTGTTGAATATGAGGTAGCGTCGTTGGATGGAGCAATTAAGTGATTAGAACTGTGAAATTCGTTATCACCCGGGGAAAGCTAATGTGGTTGCAGATGCTCAGAGCCGAAAGGAACGAGCTAAGCCGTTAAGAGTACGAGCCCTAGTTATGACCATTCAACCAAACCTTCCTTCCTTAGTTCATGATGCACAAGTAGATATTGTTAAGGAGGAAAATATGAAAAATGAAGATCTGCACGGAATGGATAAATAGTTTGGATAAGGGCTAATGGAAATCGATACTTCATGAATAGAGTCTGGTTACCCTGTTTTGGTGGAGTAAGAAAGCCGATTATAGATGACGGACACAAATCAAGATACGTCGTCCACCCCAGATCCGATAAAATGTATCATGACCTCAAGGAGCTATACTGGTGGCCTAACATGAAGGCTGACATTGCCACATATGTCAACAAATTCCTAACATGCTCCAAAGTTAAGATAAAACATCATAAACCATTTGGGTAATAGTCGACCGCCTAACAAAATCCGCGCAATTAAGGAGAACAACAGGATGAATAAGCTAGTCCAAACGTACCTCAAGGAAGTCGTCTCCGGACACGGAGTGCTTATTTCAATCATTTCGGATACGGATAGCAGATTTACATCTAGATTTTTGGCAATCGATTACAGCAAGCTTTGGGTACAAACTTGGACATAAGTACCACATATCACCCTCAGACCGATGGCCAGAATGAAAGAACGATTCAAACCCTAGAATGTATGTTAAGAGCCTGTGTAATGGATTTTGAGAAGTGTTGGGATACTCAATTGCCTTAGTGGAATTATCGTACAACAATAGCTATCACTTGAGCATTAAAGCTGCTCCGTTTGAGGCACTGTACGTAGAAAAGTGGCGATCACCCCTTTACTTGGCCAAATTCAGGTACAGTCAAGTCATTGACCCAGAAATCATACTTGAGACCACCAAAAAGATAGTACAGATATGGAACCGACTAAAACTTGCCCATGATCGTCAGAAAAGGTATGCAGACGTAAGGAGAAAATCCCTTGAGTTCCAATTAGGAGAAATGGTACTGATGAAAGTCTCGTCATGGAAGGGCGTGGTACGATTTGGGAAACAAGGGAAACTGAACCATCGTTACATTGGACAATTTAAAGTCTTAAAGAGAATTGGACTAGTAGCTTATCGTTTAGAGCTTCCACCAGAGCTTAGCAGTGTGCACAATACCTTCCAGGTAACGAATCTGAAGAAGTGTTTGTTAAATGAAACACTTGTTACCCCCTTGGAAGAGATTCAGCTAACTGATAAACTTCGCTTCATCAAAGATCCGGTAGAAATCATGGACCGTAAGGTCAAAGGATTGAAGCACAGTCGTATACCCATCTTTAAGGTCAGATGGAATTCTAGACATGGACCAGAATTCACTTAGGCATGCAAAGGCCAGTTTAAGCAAAGATACCCTCACCTATTCTTAAGTAACAATACCCCTGAGGAAACAAGATAAAATTTCGGGACGAAATTCCCTTAACAAGGGGAGTCTGTATCATCTGGCACAAAACCAGGTTATCAACTATGACCTAACCAGTATTCATTAGCAAATTATATCTAATCAGTGATCATTACCAATTAATCAAGGTGGTTAACAAAGTTCATAAGGAAATTCAAGTCAATTAGAAACAGTTTCATCGGTTCGACGAATCGGCAAATTAATTAATCCGACCGATTTGCGATATGATGGATTAATTCAACCAAGTACATTATTAAATTAAGATTAGTAACACTAATCATGCATTAACAAACTTACTTAACATTAATTATGCAAGACTAAATCAATTCATTAAACAAATGCATTCAAAGGTATTTATGAATTTACATAAAAAGGGAATACAATAATACATTCTAAATACTTTTATACAAAAAATAAAAACCAAAATACATCATTTTTATACAAATAAATCAGCCAACACAAAAGGGGAACACACTTTTGTGTCCCCTTTGACTTTCATTATAAATATTGAAAAAAATTCAACACCTTTTCTACTTTTCCAACATGTTGGTAAAGTATTAAACATCACTTTTTTTTTCATCATTTGCAAGACCAAATCCTCTTCTATAAATAAAGGACTCATCTCCTCATTTCATTCACACCTTGAAAGATCAAAATCCCCTCTCAAACCTTCCCTAAAAATCGGCCAAAGAATGAGCAAGATCACCAAAGTTGCAAGTTTTTGTCCTTGAAGTGTTTTAAGAGTTCTTTTGGTGCAATCTTTCAAGATTTTCAACTTCTAATTAAAATACCTCAAAGTAAGTAAATACTAACTTATAACCTCTTAAATTTATGTTCATATAAGTCTTGCATAACGTATATAATCACCAACAACAAGTTTCATAAATACTCAAGTTTATAAATCACTAGTTTTATTTTAAAGTTGGTTTCTTCAAATGAGTTCATAAATGTATAAACACATAATGTAAATATAAATAATATGAAAACAAGTTATATAAATGTGTTTCATAACCTTTTATGCATGTGGTTTTTGAATAAACAACAAGAATCACAAGTTGTTTCAAGTTTATGAAATCCGGATTTTCGGCAGAAATATTACGTCAATTTTGAAAAATCATAACTAATTCATAACTTAACGAAATGAGTTGATTCTTGTCTCAAAAGTTAGATCTATGTCTTGACTAAAAATCTAGAGGTTTTCATAATTTAATATGGAGTTTAGACCCGAAAGTTTGACAGCTCTAAAATGGCAAACATAGGGTTTTTAACGAGATTTTTCGCCAACCTAAACACCTTGAAATCATTTTGGAGCTTGGTCGAAAACAGCCTCAAAGTAGGCCGAAAAACCTTTTAAAAGTTGGAAAAATTGATAAATATAAACTTGACGTTTGAAGTGAGTTTTATTTATCATATATATGGGAGTTATTAAGTCCCTCATATCATTTAGGACACGGTTAAACGCGTCCGGTGTCGTCACTCATCAACAACGCAAAACCGTCGTTTTTACGCTCATTTTGCCATCAACATATGGTGCGTCTTCATAGCCCATATTTTCACTATCTATTGGGGTGGAAATGCATGCACTATTTTCATATGGACATCAAAACTGTTTACTTCTTATATGTATTACACATTTGGATCCATCAGCCCTAATATCATGAACCGTTAATTACATTTATTTGTAAGCGCGAATATATTGTGGATAGATCTACCAGGAGTCATGTGCCCTATTCGGGTTAGTCTTACCGGCTAACGGCTGAATGCATATATATTTAACACACGGTATTACAGTCGGGAATACTGCACAGGGCAAACTCATTTAATGAAGCTTCGGTAGCATGATGGTTTATGTAATACATACATGGAATTTATGCTTTATAAATTCGACTCATCTGATAATGTCCATACAAATGGTCTTTTCGCGTAAACCTATGAGCTCACCAACAATTTGTTGACGTATTTTAGCATGTATTTTCAGGTGATTAAGACATGCGCATTCATCGGAAGCATTCCAAGGCTTCCGTTCATTTTGGAATCGCATCATTTTCAAACTCGGAGATTTATTTGCATCATTCTTGATAATATAAATTATGTATTTAAATCTCTGTGTTTTGCGAACTATTTACATTTCATGTTGGTTTGTAAAACCTTCCTTAATTTAAAGTTACATCGATGTATTTTGAAAATGTCAATATAGTGGTCGTTCGTTATGATTATGGTTACACTTCCGCACTCGTCATGCCTCGCTGCCAACCGGGGTAGCAGGGTGTTACAACTTTGGACTAGTAGTTTATAGTCACGCAGACCGTTAGACTCGATGTGTCCTAAAAGTGTATATAATCAGCTCTAGACAGAATGTGCATCAAATGAAGTGGGAGACCAGAGCAAATGTCTTCCCTCTTTCAATATCAATAATATCGAAATGATATATCGATAGAAATGTGGTATAACTCCATGATTATTGAAACAGAAATCTTTTGAAAGATAACTGAGTAGTTGGTGGGGTTAAACGCATGCGTCACTGGGTCCATGATGTTTTTTTCAATATCAAGTCGCCTAGGGCTTGATAGATTATGTGGTTTACCCAGCGGACACAGTGTAGGTAGGATTTTCTTTTCTTTAAATCCTTTCTCAATTCTCAACTCTCAGCATTTTTCAACTAAGCTCCCTCCGTCTCACTTTTGAGTAATAAATTCAGTCAGCTTTATAACGAAAGCATGATCTGATGCACCACCATCTCCTTTCAAAATATCCCTCTCATTTACATTTTACCTCTGCTCGAACCTGTCAGTATCTTGTGATAACTTACACTTCTCAACTAATAGACCTAAAGAACCCTCACCCACACAAACTACAGTTGGTTTGCTTCTTGGGTAGGTCTTCCGGTTCTGGTTAGACCATAGAAGCGATATTTATGCCTATCACACAAATTAGGTGCAAAATCGGAGTTAGCAGAAAGATTTTTAGCTTTGAAGCTCAAGGGATATCGGAGAGATTATATTCATAGAATATGTGAGATATCAGAATGAAATAGAAAATCCGATATATGATATGAAAAGTTCAGATTTTCTTGAAAGAATTAGCACTTGGGAGATAATGGGAGAATCTAGTATAAATTGGAAGCATTGTAACAAAGAGAATCTCAGAAGAAATAAGATTATGAAAATCAAAGGGATTAGATCAGTTAATCTCAATATTATATTCAGAGAATCAGACAAATATATTTCTTTTTCAGGTCCAAACTACCTTTTATGTGTGTATCAAATATTTTCGTGAAAAATCACACACAGTTTTTGAAAAATGACATTGTCAAAGTATGTGAAACTCCCCCTGGAAATAAGCAGAAAAAGTTAGTCAACTCATGGAAAGTAAAACAAGAGCAAAAAATTATGAAAATAAAACTCCCTATTTGGAAATTTCAGCTTCGGAGTTGAATTCAGGGCAGGAATTCCAGTAAAAATTGTCTCTCAGACTCGGGTTCTAATCGGAGGTGATTAGAAGCCATATGTCGCAGAAGCTCGGGTTTCAGTTGATTTGAACAGGAACCTTTGTGAGATGAAGTCGGGTTCTAGTCTGTACTAACTAGAAACCTGATGAGGTGAAGTCCGGGTTCTAGTCTGATATGACTAGAAATCTTATAAACCTGCAAAATCAAGATGTCTTTGGTATCCAAACTGATTTGGATCCAGACTTGTTAGCACTTTTAGGTACCCATCTCAAAACGGGTTTTGGGACCCACTTAAACTTGGGTTTAGGTACCCATTGCATATTATAACTATTAGCTTTTCTTTCAAATTCAAAATACAAATTTCTTTGAGTCTTTGAAAATTGAATATCTGAATTACGAAAGAAACTTGAATTTGAATAATCGGACTTTTTCAAACTCTTCTTTATGAACAACTGTCGCTGTTCTTGCCTGTTTCTGATAATACTTGGTATTATTATGTGAAAATGTTTTCTGATTAGAATGATCAGTATTTTCAGAAACTTTAGGAAAATTTGACTTTGAAGATTCACCGGTGTAAATCTTGCCTGGAAGTTGTTCAACAATTTATCTTTGCCTCTGTGTATCTTTTATAGATACTTAAGTTTAAGATCTGAAGAAGAATCGAATTTAGAAAATTGAATTGGATTCTTTTCACTTTCTGTAGATAAATCAGATTGATCAACATTATATTTTGAACAAACTGAAGGATCTTTAACCTCTGATTCTTTTGAAGAAGGAAATTCATTAAATTGTTTAGAAATATGAAGTATCTGATTTTCTAATCCTTTGATAATGACCAAATAAGAATTTCTGTCATCATCAAATGATTGAAAATCAGTTTTAAAAGATTGTTCTTTTATTAAAAACATCTTTCTTTCATCTTCAAACAACTTAGATTTTGTTTTAAAATCTTGTTCTTTTAGTAAGAACTCATGTCTTTCCTTCTCAAGAGAATCTATAGTTAAAGACAACTCTTTTTCAAGAGCAAAATTTTTTTCCGATCTGTTTAAAACACAATTTTGATGAGTATGATTTGTCTTGGAAAGTAATTCTTCAAGATCTTTAACTTTCTTGTAAAGATCAGATCTTTCAGGCAAAAGATATTTCAGTTGGGTTGCATTCAGATGATTTTCTCGTTTGGAATCGTCAAGTTCTTTTGATAATTCAAATATTTTCAATTTAAGAGCAGTACTCTCAGAATTTTGTTTGACTTTTAAGCTCTGAATTTCTTCTTTTAGTATTGCATCACGTAAAGCAAGAGCTTTATCAGTATTTAACTGAACAAGTATGTCATAATTGTTCTTATGAATCTTTTCAGATTCAGTAAGTTTGACAATCAGCTCAGACTTTGAAAATTTTTCATATTCCGTTATGAATTGCTGAAAAATGAACATCCAAGATCTTTTAAGGACTTATGAAAATTTGAATGAATCTTGATTAAAGAAAAATGAATCTTGAATGATTAATTTGTTAAAGATCAGCTTTGTTATGACTTTTTGACGTTGAAAATTTAGATTTTCTACAGTAAAATGCCCGTAACTTTTTTCTGGAGTGGAATTGGGCCTCAAAAATTTTCCAAAGCCGCCGGTTCTAGAAATCGTAGATCTCGGTTTAAGCCTCGATTTGGCGTATGGTAGGCTGTCTAACGATGTTCCAGTCAAAAGGTACTGTCAATTTAAGCAACAAAGGTTAAATAGTTAAAACTCGAATGATATGGGATGAAACTCGAATGTATAATAATCAAACTCGATTGATGTAGCTCAAAACTCGAATGAAGTAGCTTGAAACTCGATAAAAACTACTTGAAACTCGATAAAAACTACTTGAAACTCGAATAAGCCTTAACTAAACTCGATTGTGTTACAAATTAAACCCGGGTGATATAGCACTGAAACTTGAATTAGACTATTTAAAACTCGAATGAATCATAGCAAAACTCGAAGTACTTGGCAACCAACTCGAATGATTTTATCTTGCAGCTCGAATGATACAGCTTGAAACTCGATTAATGAAGCTTGAAACTTGGATATATGAAGTATGAAACTCGGTCAATGAAGTGATAAACTCGAATGATACTTGATGAAACTCGATTACCACTTTATAAAACTCGATTGAAGCATTGATCAAACTCGAATACTTATTTGTAAAACTCGATCAAAGCTATGAACATAGAGTTGCCCGAGTTTGATCAAAAACTGTGTCAAATCAAGTTCAAAAACACAATCTTTCAACAAAAATTCACCAACTGACCTCAAATTATGATCGAGTGTGCGTTTTTAACATAGAAACAACTTTTGTGAAACAACTTTGCCTAATTTCGGATCAAAAGTCCAAAAATCAATCAAAAACTTCAAGAACACAAACTTTTTCAAAAAAATCCGAAAATTATCAATTAAGATTTGTGTGTTTTGATTTATGATCTGAAACATATATCAACAGATTCGATTCCAAAAGCTCCTCCTTCGATTCCAGAATCAAGACATTTCATCCACAAAATAAAAAACCATTGAAGATTCTGTGATTTTCGTAAAAACAATGATGAATGAAACAGTTCCAACTTTTTCAAAATCAAATTCAAAATTCAATCAATTTCTGCCATATTAGGCTCTGATACCAATTGTGAATTCATATTTCTAGCAAGTCATTCAACATTTAACACTTATAAACAATAAAACAATTCAATCAACACAATAAGTCGTATGATTAAGAGAGAAAGAAATTACATTGGGGTTCACGGCTTTCTTGCAAAGCACGATTCTACTCTTTCAACATTCATGCGTGAATTCTGACTTTTTTATTCTGTCAGTTTATATTCTATATATATACACAATTTACAACTATTGTGTATTTACAATAAAGCCCCTGAACTTTATACATAATATTGTTTTCAACTCCATTATAATTGTACCCAACAATATATTTAGATAATATATATATATATATATATATATATATATACATATATATATATATATGTATATATATATATATATATATATGTATATATATATATATATATTATATCTATGTACATACATATGTATATAGATATTGATGCAGGCCCGAGTGTGGATGATCGGGCCATCCTGTTTCTGGACCAAGATAGGATCCGTAATAAAAGGGGCGAAACGGAAAAGGCCCTAACTTTTTACTCGGGTCTCCGATTGGGGCTCGTCAGGTGTCCAGATGACCGTTGGCTCGCGCTCCAAGTTGTGATAAACAGCCAAAGACGGTTTCCCCAACCGTTTGGCCCAAATTCTACCCGGAATGAGAGTTATGAGCTTTTTTGTGATTTTTATGGGTTTTTTGGGTTTTTTATTTTGGTTCCCTTGGTCGACCCGTTGGGTTTTTTGACCCGTTTTCAGTTTTCCATTTATATTTAAGATATGCTCAAGTATTGTAAGAAGGCAGATTATCAATCAAGAAAACTTTTACATTTTTCCAAATTTCCGAATTCAAAGTCGGTTGGCATTCTACGGAATCAACAAACTATTAGTAGGGATTAATCTGGAATTCGTAGAATCAACAGATTAATTCTATTTTCCATTTGCTACGCTGCATCAGACACACACACACACACACACACACACACACACATATATATATATATATACACACACACATACATACATATATGTATACATATATATCTCTATATGTATACAACGTTGCAAAAATCGGCCTAGTCGGCCGATTAATCGGCGACTAGGCGGGAAGCGTGATACCACCGCTACGACTTGGACCAGATCGGACTAATTAGGCGGTGGCGGTCAAAGGCGGACCTAGGCGGTGCTAGGCGGTCGAAGTCAAGGTCAAAATCGGTGGCGGCCAACCGGCGGAGAAGGAAGAAAAAGGATGAAGAAGAAGGATGAGAGAGATATAAACCTTATGATGTCGAGAACAAGACCAAGAAAGTAGTGGCGGGCGGCCAACCGGCGGAGAAGGAAGAAAAGGGAAGCAGCGGCGAGAAGGAGAAATGAGAGACGCTTCCGTTTTATAAAAATAAACCCTAAAGAAAAAAGAAAGCAGCCGCATAAGCTTCATTTTATTCTAATAACCATTTATTTTATTATTATAAAATTAATTAATAAAGAAATCTTTTAATATTCTATATATATATATATATATATATATATATATATATATATATATATATATATATATATATATATATATATATATATATATATATATATATAATATCTAAATTAATTAAATTTATGTTGTTACTTTAAAATATTTAAATGATTAACCTTGAGTTCTAATTATAAAATAGTATTAATTATTATTTGATTCTTTTTTTACTAACCTATATTTATATGTTAGTATTTTTTTAACATTTTACATGTATAAATTTGAAATATGTACACTAAAAATTCCAATCCGACTACTCCCTGATTAATTCCCGCCTAGGCGATTAATCGCTACTCCCCTGCCGGCCGACCGACTACCGCCTAGCGACTTCTACAACCTTGTATGTATGTATACATACATATATATATATATATATATATATATATATATATATATATATATATATATATATATATATATATATATATATATATATATATATATATATATATATATATATATATATATATGAAAAAATAACGTTTTTGACCCAAATAAAAAGACTGTAAAAATATATAAAATCAAGTATAGAAGAAATAACACAGAAAGAAAACCCAAGAAATGAATAACACCATCTTCAGTCTTCGATTTTGTTTCATGGAATATTGCATGGAGATGACACCATTAAGTAGCTGTGACTCTAGCTTATTTTTCGACTTCATTAGTCCAGAGATTATTTGAACAACTCTAGGACACATTGGTGGATCAACACATCCAATGAACTTGTACCTGGAGCCTAATTATATGCATAGATAACATTCTAGGTTAAATAAACACACATAAGAAGATTAAAAACGCAAAAGTTACATTTTCCGAGCAACATGGTACGACTTGCGTGCCTTAGTATGCGTAACTAAGAGGGATATGACAAAGGAATGTCATTTGCTTGCACAGTATATGTTTTCTAGTAGTGACATAAATAAATTACAAAAAAAATTGTTACAAAAAAAGCATTAACTCTTATTTTTATAAAACTTGAAATCAACACTAACGAATTTATGTATTACTAAAATGTGTTAAGTATCATTTTGACCATTTCACTTTTAAATTTGTCCCATTTAGCCACTAAACTATTTTTTGTCCTGATTTAGTCACTAAACTTTAGTTTAGTGTCCTTTTTAGGGAAAATGAATAAAACTAATGGCTAAGTCGGTAAAAAATATGATAGTTTAGTGGCTAAATGGGGACAATTTTCAGTGGTAAATCGGTAAAAAATATTTAGTGGCTAAATATATATACAAAATATAGTTCAGTGGCTAAATCGAGACAAAAAATAGTTTAATGGCTAAATAAAAAAAATCTGAAAGTTGGATGATCAAAATGACACTTAACCCTATTAAAATAATACAAACTTTTAATTTTATTTGCTTTGTTGAAAAACAACAATATTTTTTAAAATTAACTTATCAATGTTAGATATTTAATTTCAATCCAGTGGTTTATTTTGTAATAGATAGTTTTTAATTTATTTCCATGTATTTCCATTTCTTTATTTGTAAAATTTTCATTATTAGGAAGTTGAGAGTTATGTTTTGTAAACCTCTCAAACTACCCTAGGTATTTAAAGTTTGTAGTAGTGCCTAGGGTTTTGAACCCATGCATTATTTAAAGGCCGGCGGCTGGAACATTCTCTCTGCAATTTTGACATTGATTGAGTATTCATTCTCTTTGTCTGTTGCTTGAATCATCATCATTTTCTGTTTAGGAGTGCTTGAATATTGTTTGGGACCATTACAACAATTGGTATCAAAGCCAACGAAGTGGATTTCAACTGATTTCTTCATCGATTCATACATGTTCATCGCTGATGTTCTTGACAAAAAAAGACCCACGGTTTTCTTCTTAAATCCTTCTAAATCTTCTGGTTTCAAGTGTTTTAATGCTTTATATTCATCGACAATCATTCTTCTATACATTTTAAGCATCTTTGTTCAAATTTTACATGATTCAGGAGGTTACTTCGGTCAAGAACCGTAAATGCATGTTCTTTGTCTTTTTCACTATTTTTTCTTGAAAAATCATGGATTTGGGTGTTTTTGGTTACATGTTTTGCACACAACTTGTTTCTAAATTAAAACCGAGCACCTAGGTATCATTTTTAGGCCTTAAAACTCATTTTTATAATAATCTAGGTTTGTTTTCTTCATTTGATACTGTTCTATTCAAAGGAAAAAAAAAATACTCTAAGTGTAATCTTGGATCCCAACTTCGGATCTTCTTCGGGTGATACAATTTCACATCAAACGGTACTTCGGGTCTACCAACCGAAACTCGGATCAGCAAAAACTTGATCCTCGGTTACTTAACACTGTATCCGAAACTCGGATCATCAAAAGTTTCGGATCATCATATTCTCGGTTCCTTTTCATCCAAAATTTGTAAGGTCACCTACCTACGGATCCTATCTTGACGCGACGCCGTACAACGAGTGCGAATTCCTCGTTAGCGGTTTGACGGATAGACCACACACACAGAACACGGAGACCACACGACGAACACTAGAACGTCCCAACACGTGATTCTCTCCAAGAACATACACAAAATACCTCTGCAAGTTCGAGATCGCCTAAGCCTTGATTCTCTGCCAAAGTCTGCAAACGTTGTTAATTAAAACGAATTAACCCTTAATTATAACCCCTGATTCGAACTTGCTCAGGACAAGTTCGACAAAGCCCAAGGCCCACGAACTTGTCCTCCATAAGTTCGAACCAGTGACTTTGAACTTACCTTTGAACTTATGTTTGAACTTATTGTAAAACATCAATTACAACAAAGTTCAAACATACATACAATCAATATCAAACATATATCAAACACGTATTAATATGCAATTACGAACAAATTGACTATTACAAAATATCGTCTATACTTGGACTGCTATCGTCACACAGGATGCACTAACAGACTCCCCCTTGACGATAGCTTCTAACTATATATATTTTGATTAAGTACTAGAACTATACAAACTAGTACCAGCATACAATCCCTGATCTATACAAACTCTAACTACCTTTTGGAACTTCCTGCTTTCTGATCTCCAGCCTTCATGAAAGAAAATCGGCTGATCATGAAGCTTTCTCAGGTCGTCCTTAGATAAGTTGATCAGATGCAGTGGATCGTATACTTTCAAAATTACTTTGTCCTCATAGTCCTCCATCACTGCTTCAGCCGTCTCATTGTCCACGTACCACCACTTCATGTTGCTCAGAACATCCTGTGGCATTGACTTCATCGGCACTTTCTTCAGACATCTGACTGGCTTGTAGACCATTATAGCCCAAGGCTTGCCAGTGTGGGATCTATTCTTGACTGATCTTCAACTCTTTTACCAGATCTTGGCTTACGCCTTTCGAACTTTCCAGACCTACCCTCCTTTCTAATGATTTTAGCTATAACTTCAGCGTATGGGTCGTCTCCTAAGTTGATAAACTCTTTCCAGGCCAACTCTTTCACTTCACACTTGGGCAGTGTGTTGAAAACCTTCATAGTTCTCCTCAAGTACTGAAACCCATCTCTTCTCTTGAGCACGAATAGCTGCAGTTCTCTATCAAAGAACCAGCTTAAGATTCCCATTGAGAGATTTCCAGGACTTGGCACTCTCATTCTCTTCCTCATTGCTAGATCTGTCTTCTTCTCTTCCTTCCTGAACCATAGCTTTATCATATCTTCTCTTGTTTGCTCCTTTTCAGCTATTTCAAAATCTGATTCATCCATATATGCTATGTTCAGCTCATCCAGATCTATCACATTCTACTCATTATGAATATATTGTTTGGTGATAGGTTGCTTTGGGATGACTACTTCATCAACATTGTCATCCTCGTCTTCTACAACCTCATCATCAGACTTCCAATCGACAATCTCTCCTGGAACAAATTCCCCTTCCTCCAAGTCTTCTTGATCAAAATCAAAGTTATTTTGATCATCAGGATCCATTAGGGCTTCAATCATTTCTTGTTCCACAATCTTTAAAGCTTCGCCTTCGCCTCCTTCTCTCATACCTGACTGACTAGGCTCCCCCTGAATTTGGGCTTGCTGAGCAATCTTCTGAGAAATATTTGCTAGCTCACTATATTTTTCAGCATCTGGATCATTGTCGTCGTCATCTTCTCTCCTCACCTGAACTTCCTTGCAACTACTCTCCCCATGAGCTTGCGGATTTTTCAATAATTGCTGCAGAGGGTCTTCATCATCTTCATCTCAAACTGTTGATCAGCCACTGTTGTTCTCAACTCAGCATTCTCTTGATCAAGTCTGGCATTATGCTCCTGTAGCTCTTTCACTGCTGTTGAAAGTTCAAAAATTTGGACTGTTTAGAAGTCCACCTTTCCTTTCAGCTCTGTGAACCGCCGATTATCAGTGACTGTAGTTGATGTTGATGGAATGGAGGCGGATGTTGATGGAGCGGTGGTTGAAGTTGATGGATCAGCCGGTAACACAGGTTCAGGAGCCGAAGTGGATGGAGCTTCCTGCATAAATCTATGCCGCCTCGCCCTATCCTAGGAACGAGTGGAACTTCCTCTTCTTCTTCATACTCAGATTCTTCGATCTCTTTGTCAATCAGAGCCGGTCTTGTTGATCTTCTTCTGTTTACAACTAACCTCAATCCATATCTAGTAATTGAGATATCTGGATCCTCGGCATCAGAACTAGAACTAGAGGCGTTCTCAACATTCCCTTCAGCCTCAGCCTGTACTCCTTCTTCTTCTCCTTCACCCTGGACATCTGTGTCCATATCCTCAGCTTCAGGTGGCTGGTATTCATCAATGTCTCTAAATATATCATTGAACTCAGTCGGAGGCTCCAAAATTTCATGAACTAATGTTGTCGCAATATCTTGCACGGCATCAGTTCCTTGAGCCCAAATCTCTTCAAGAGTTTGTGCCCTCTGATCAAATTGAGGGGCCAAACTCGACGGACCGACAGCTTCCGTGGATGGACCAGCTGCTTGAGCCCAAATCTCTTCTAGTCGGAGCTCTTTGCCTCTGACGCTGTTGCTGTTGTTGTGGCGGCTGTTGTTGCTGTTGCTGCTGCGGGACTTCACCTTCCCAGTTATCACCCTCTGGGGCTACAAAATCAGTGTCAATAACTGCCCCGAACAGAGGTGCCACTTGCGGCTTGACCTGCTCAACCCTTCGCGCATTATGGGACTGGCAGTCAGCAAAAATCCTCTTGTCAATTATGGCCGCGCCACTTGTATCTGGAAGTTGTGGCAAATTGGGCAAAAAGTGGCGGATCATCATCATCGCAAATCGAGGATACAACAAAAATCGTTCCCTCACCGGAGCTGTGATTTGGTGCACAAACTCCCCGAAGAACATTTCCGAAAAACTAAATTGTTTATTGTACACTAAGGAAATTAACGCCGATTGCAGCTTGGACACCATAGTATCAAAACCGGCCTTCTTCAGCGCAAAAAAAACCATAATGACTTGCACAAGATCACACCATTGGCCAATCAAGGCACTCTTCACATATGAGGCCTTCGTAATATCTTGGGCGTATCTCATTCGCAAAAACGCCGCTTGCCTGATATGTACTGGAAAACCTATAGGCCCGATTCTTGGTCCTCCGATCCCAGCTGTAGGACTTGACGCAACATATCAGGCGATAATACGATTGGCTGTCCCCCAACTCTTGTTCGTAGAACGGTAGGTGTCACCGAGCAATCAACTTGAAGATGCTCCCAAAATTAACGCACATAAGGCAGAATTATCTGGAGATTATGAGTTAGAGAAACAACAACCAATATTAGTAATGAAAAATAAAATGGAACTTGTTTATTTCGAATTTGCATAATTTCGAACTTACATAAGTTCGAAATCCAACACATTCGAACTTAGACAAGTTTGAATTTATTTGAAAACATTCGAATTTAAAGAAATTCGAAGATTAGGTTTGAACTTGACTGACTTCGAACTTGTAGATATTTCAACAAGTTTGAACTTTCTGACAAGTTCGAACCTAAAGAACATGTTCGAAGTCGTTCATTTTCAAACAAAAATCGAAGATTTTAACCCCATTTGACTTAAAAAACCAGTATAATCTAGTCCTATTGGGTTCTAATCGAAGTAATGTGTGATTTATTTGAACTTTTACCGGTCAAAACTTGTGATATTAAGCCACATAGTTTCAACCCAAAAAAAACATCAAATAAACTCGATCATTTGCCATAATAAAGTCCTAATCTACCCAAACTTTGTATAATAATGATTACTATACCTAAGTATGTGAGTAGGTTCGAGAAAAGTGTGCAAAACTTCGAGGAATAGGAAGAAATTCGAATGCGACAAGTTCGAAGGAACAAGTTCGAAATCGCAGGAGACAAGTTCGAATGAACAAATTCGAAGGCAGGTGCCTTAAATGAAGAACTGTTAACCTATTTATACCAACAACCTTCGAACTTAGCATAATTCAAACTTCCTGCAAATTCGAAGTGAAGTTCGAATTTGTATGAATTTCGAACTTAAGTGAAAATTTTGAAAATACTTGAATAAAATTCAACTTTTTCGTGTAACGGAATTTTACAAACCTTGCAAAATTATTCACACCAAGCAATACATTTTCACGCAATATTTGTTTATTCAACCAAACATGCATCCTAGTAACTTTGACATTTTTCTTACTTAGAATAAAATAAAATAAAATTTTGAATAAAATTTAAACTTAAGCTACTCTAAACTACTTTTAAAATTTACGACTTATAATAACAGAATATTTTTGTAAGAAAGTCAAAGAAGGTTCAATCAGATAGCGATGTCAAAGGCACTTTCAGTATTACACTTTCACACTTAGGAATTTTTGATTCCTTTGATTGTTTGTCGTGATATACATTCCAAGTCAATTGTCGGTATGATTTTCCCTTTAAACATTTTACACTTTGGAATATTCCTTGGCCTTTTTATTTATGAAGAAACTACCTTACGTGTCCCAGTCTTAGACATACTTCTATGATCAAAGCAGACACACAATGATTATAACTTTTCGGTATTGCAAATTTTCTTTAAAAGGCAAACGTCGGACACAGTTCTGTAATTACATACAACAGAGTGTCTTAGTTTGTCTTAAAGTTTATGTAAAGCTAGCAAGACAGCAGTGACAGGTCTGTACTTATGTACAACAAAGTGACTTATCTTGCTAACTCGAGTCAAAACAGAGGTGACAGGTCTGTACTTACGTACAACAAAGCGACTTGTTTTGACTCTCTCCTTTTTATCAAAATTTTCTTTTCTTTTCTTTTCTTTAAGATGTATTTGATGTTGCTATACATCCCCCAGAACATTTGCATACCTCATTTTGAATCATTGTCTGTATGTCTCTAACATAGAAATTAAGACCATTTGGTCATACATCTAAGTTAGTTACACATATGACTTATTCTTGAATATTTTATTAGATTTTGAGATTTCCTTTGTGTATTATGCCTACCAACACATCAAACAAGAAAATTGTACATCACTTAGAATTTATGATGCATTATGTGCGAAAGCTTAACACTTAGAGTTTGTTTAGACTGTGCTAATTTTCGTCACATTGAATCTATGAATCTAAGACTTAACTCATTTTTCGATATTCTCTTTTTTTTGAAATTATTATGATTTTCTCTCTTTTTTCTTTTGTTTTTCATTTTTAAGATAAGCTAATAAACTACCTACTAACTTACTATAAAAGCAAAGAAAATCTCCTAAGCTACTAACTTACTATAAAATAAAAGAAAATCTACTAAGGTCAAGTTACTCTGGATTACGCATACCATTTAGTTGAACTAACAACTCAAAGCGTGACTTATCAGAAGCTTTAGTGAATAAATCAGCATTATTATCTTCCGTTGCCACTTTTACCAGCTTTATTAAGTTCTTTTATACACAATCACATATGAAATGATATCTTATGTCTACGTGCTTTGTTTTACTGTGTTTAACTGGATTATTAGTTATAGCAATAGTAGACTGATTATCTATTCTAATGGGAGTATAAGTGAAAGTCAATCCGTAGTACCGCAATTGTTGTTGTATCCACAAAACCTGTGAACAGCAACTACCAACAGCTACATATTCGGCCTCGCACGTTGACACGGCTACCGAAGTCTGTTTCTTGCATTGCCAGGATACGAGTCTCCCTCCAAGGAACTGACAACCTCAAGTTGTTGACTTCCGGTTCAAGCTACAACCTCCATAATCTAAAGTCGTGTAAGCTTCCAATTCCAGATCACCATCGACGTGATACCAAAGTCCCAGCTTCGGTTTCGACTTGAGGTATCTCAGAATCCGTTTCACAGCTTTCATATGAATTTCTTTCGGATTGGCTTGAAACCTAGCACAAATACATACAGCAAACATTATGTCAGGTCTAGAAGCAGTTAAATACATGAGTGATCCGATCATGGCCCGGTATAGAGTCGGGTCCACATCAGTATCACTTTCTGTACCTCGTCCGAGATTGTGATTCACTTGAATCGGAGTACTGAAGTGAGCAGTAAGCTTTGTTCCTTCCATCCCGAAGTGCTCCAGAATATCGTAGACATACTTCGTCTGATGGATAAACATGCCCTCCTTTCTCTGTTCAACTTGCAAACCCAGAAAGAAGTTTAACTCTCCCATAGCACTCATCTCAAATTTTGACTTCATCACCTTCTCGAAATCTTTGCACATCTGCTCGTCTGATGACCCGAAAATGATGTCATCTACGTACACTTGCACCAAGATAAAATCTTCTCCCTTTCTTTTCGCGAACAATGTACTATCAATTCTCCCTCTTTCAAACCCGTTGTCTAAAAGATGATTTGATAGCGTCTCATAAAGAAAACCCTTGGTGCCTGATGCTATCCATACAGAGCCTTATTTAATCGATACACTCTGTCGGGAAACTTCGGATCAGTGAACCCAGGCGGTTGTTCGACATACACCAATTCCTTCACCTTTCCATAGAGAGAGGCACTCTTTACATCAAGTTGATAGACTTTAAATCCTTTGAAGGATGCAAAGGCCAAAAACAAACGGATTGCCTCAAGCCTTGCCACTGGTGCAAACACCTCGTTATAATCGATTCCCTCTTCTTGGTTGAAACCTTTTACGACAAGTCTTGCCTTGTTGCGAGTAACAATACCCCGATCATCTCTCTTGCACTTAAAAACCCATTTGGTTCCTATTGCAACTTCTCCTCGCGGTAACGACACTAACTCCCACACTTCAAGCTTTCTGAATTGTGACAGTTCTTCTTGCATCGCTTCAACCCAAGAGTTATCTTTCAGTGCTATTTGCACATTCTTCGGCTCTACTTGCGAGATGAAACACGAATAAAGACACGTGTGAAAAGCCTCGGAGTCATTAATCATCGACAACAGCACAGTGTTGTTATTCAAACTACTCCTAGTTCTCACACTAGAATGCGGATTTCCTATGATGCTCTCAACCGGATGATCCTTGTTTGTCCTTGATGTTTCAATCTCATCGACTCTAAGATTATCTCCTAAGTTTGATCCTATTTCACCTAACGGGGGAACGACTTCAGACGTTACATTCTCTTCCTCATGATCACTGTCCTCGGAGGTAGAAGTAGTAGTCTGATTCTCGTTTGTAGGTATTTCAGAATCATTCTCGGCTGGAAACCCATCTTCTGTGGATGTAGGCTCAGAAGTTGATGGAATGCTCGTCTTTGGAAAACCTTGGCTGTCGTCATTCAGATTTAATGACGATAAGTCATTTTCCATTGTACCTGCATTTCCATCCAAAGGAATGTTAAATGACTCAAACAATTTGTCATAATCAAATATCCATTCCGGACCAGTTTGGGGTTCATGTGTATAAGTTGTTACATCAATATTATACACAATTTCTACTGTACCATTTGTTTTGTTGAAAACCATTTTGTTTGGCGAGTTGGGCACATAACCTAGGAAATATCCTTCGTCAGCCTTTTCACCAAGCTTAGGTTGATGTTTTGTTTTCATTAATGTACATGGTACCCCAAACGGTTCGAAGCCAGTTAAATTTGGTGGTCTTTTATTCAGAACTTCATAACAGGTTTTGTTCAGTGATTTAACAGTAAGGACCAGATTTAAAACATGACAAGCGGTATTCACTGCCTCCCCCCAAAACATGGTAAGAAACTTTGAATCCGAGAGCATGGTCCTTGCTGCCTCAATCAAAGTCCTATGGTGCACTAAATTGATGCACTATGCCTTTGGATAGACAATCTACACCAATTACTGTGTTTTTAAATTCTATTCCATTATCACTCCTGATACGTTTTACCCTCGTCCCATAAGAGTTTTCGACTTGGTCTAAGAACCCAATCAACTTTGCAGCTGTGTCGTCCTTCGTACCTAAAAAAACCCATGAAAAACGTGAGTAATCATCAGTGATAACTAAACGGTACCAACTACCACTTATACTCCTTTTGTTGATAGGTCCAAATAGGTCCATATGCAACAAATCGAAAGTGGAAGCTATAGAGTTTTGAGTCTTTGACTTGTGTGACTTCTTGTGTTGTTTGCCTTTCTTGCATGGTACACACTTGTCTTCAAACTGAAAACTCTTCATCGGGACACCTTGCACCAGACCATGTTTAGTGATCTAGTTCATTTTCCTTAGGTGCAAGTGTGCCATGCGTCTGTGCCATAAGACGGATTCAGTCTCTAAAGCTTTAGATAAAAGACAGATTGTTTCCATCGATGAATCGGAGATGTTCATGTCCAGCATGTACAAATCGTTCTTCCTTGGGGCTCTCATCATAATCCAGTCTTCAGGTATCTTGAATCCCGGCTTCAGCACTAACGCTTCAGTATCAGTAAAAAGAACTGAATTCTTCTTATCACAAATCTGAGAGACACTAATGAGATTGTGAGCAAATCTATCAACGTGATATACTTGATCAAGAGTGATAGTCCCATTAGTGATCACTCCTGTTCCGGTGATATTTCCTCCCTTGTTCCCAGCAAATGATACGAATCCCTTGTTCCCTCCCTTGAAGTCTGTGAGCAGACTTCTTTCCCCAGTCATGTGCCTAGAGCAACCACTGTCGACGAACCACTTGTTGTTGAGACCTGTAGTTAACACCTGCACATGAAGGAAAACAAGTTAGTTATCACGGGGAACCCAAGCCATGACTAACTTGGTAATACCGTTCTCATCCACATACGTGAACTCCTTCAAATACCCATCTCTCCTTTCAGGTGACTTGGGTGTTTGATTGAGAACCTGTTGTGGTGCAGAGTGATTTAAATTAACTCTTGGCCTTTGGTTAAGCATTTGCTGTGGAGCCCTCGAATAATTTCTATTATAGGGCATTTCAGATTGATATCCCTGGAGTCTACCTAGTGTCTGATGTCTTTGAGGAATGTGAGACCTAACTGGAGTGTAAGTCCTTCTCGGTGTTGTACTCCTATAAGATTGTTGAGGTCCTGACCTAGATTGATTAGGGACTCTATTCGGTGAATTAGTACTAACCACTTCATTTGGTCTAACCGACACCGATATTTTTCTAACAGCAGTCTTTGGTGTGGCATTCACAATCTTCTCAGTGTTTTGAGAACCACTTGTGCTAGCTACACTTGATGAGGGTTTATGTTGTTCAGGCTTTCCAACACTAGGTGTAGATTCTATCTTCTTATACGGATAGCTAGACGCAACATGTCCCCTTTCATGACATCTAAAGCAAGACATTTTATCAATCGACTTCTTATGTGTGCCCTTTGACTTTGGTGTCTCAGTAGTGTCAGTTTCTTTCTTTTCAATGACCGTGACTATTTCCTCTTTCTGATTATTAACTTCAGGTTTAGCTTCTCCTAGAATTTTGTCACTAGAAGACTGCACAAACTTGACTTTCTTAATCGTAGCATTATTATTAGTCACCTTAGTTGATTTATCCTTATCAGATTCAGATACAGTTTCAGCTGCTACCTCTGACTCAACTGGTTTATCAGTTTTATCCTGAGGCTGAGGCACATAATTATCGTTAAAAGGTGGAGGAGTTCCTAAACTTTTCCCTAGATTCAGTGAAGAGTTCCTAAACTTTTCTAACTTACTATTTACCTCTGCAACTCTAACATTTGATTCAGGTAGCTCGACCTCTTTAATAGTAAGTTCTTTGGTTAAAGGTTCAACATGCTCATACATAAGTTCTATCTTGACACACTGCTCACTTAGTTTGTCTTTTAGAACTATTACATCTTGAGCATCTGCTTTCAGCTTATTCCTAAGATCTTCTTTAATATCTAGGAGACTAGCATTATCTGATTTTAAGGATTCTATTTGAGCAGTTAAATTGCTATGTGTTTCTTGAACTAGATTCAATATATCATTAGAAGTAGCACATAAAACACATAAAATCACGGAAAGTAGAAAAGTTCAGAATTACCTTTGTATGATCTAATTCCACGTTTGCCATTTGTGCGGCAAACTCCAGAATAGTCTGATTGTCTGACTTTTCCACCAACACAGGACTTGTATCATTCTGTTCGCTGTCATCTGTTACTTCCTCTGCTCCGACATCCCCAGTCTCTGTCACTTCAGCCATGAAGGCTCTGGCATTAGACTCTGGATGTGAACTCCAATCATACGTCCCATCAAGTTGTCTGTCCGATGATACGTTGGTTAACAGACCAGCGATGTTCACTTGATTACCCAAACTACCAGGCTGATATCTTCCCTGAGATTGATTCTGGTAGTTTTCAACTTTGGGTCGTTGACACTCCCGTGCAAAATGACCTAATCCCTGGCAGTTATAACACTTAACCTTGGATTTGTCGAACCCAATCTTATTGTTTCTAACGTTCAGATTTCTGCCTGTTCGTTTTATGAACCTCTTGACCCTCTGAGTCACCATGGCCAGTTGCCATTGAAGTTCCATTTCTTCCAAGTCATCAGGATCCACCTGATCATAGTCCTCTTCACATATCGCAGGATCGTTGATTTTTCCTTGTACACAATTTCCATATGCTGCAACAAACGAAGCCAAAAGGTTCAGATGAGTTTCGGCTGATTGTGCACTCATAGGCATCTTTGTGTACTGTTGAGAAGTAGATGCTGATTGAGGCGGTTTATCTTCCGGTTTAGGATACCCTAAGAAAGCCCGACTGCATGATTCTTTTACGTCCACTGGAGTAGACCCTTCACCCGTGAAGAAAGCTGTAGTTGTTTTTAGTTCACTTGCGATTGAAGGTTTTGAGTTTCCAAAATACATCTATGGATCTTGGACTTGGTTATATTCCTTCTCTTTCTTAAGTAACTGAAAGTTGTAAGCCCTCAGCGTTCCTATGACCCCTTCTAGAGTGAGAGTCTCAAAACTTTCTTCATCATGCTTTATAAGCTCTGTGTACATCTCCCACTTCGCCGGTAAAGCATCAAGAAGCTTTTCTATTTTCTCAGTCTCTCTATAATCTACATCGTGATTATCCAACTTCGTCAATAAATGATAGAACCTTGTGA
The DNA here is from genome assembly GCA_020465985.1 of Centrapalus pauciflorus. Classification (NCBI taxonomy): domain Eukaryota; kingdom Viridiplantae; phylum Streptophyta; class Magnoliopsida; order Asterales; family Asteraceae; genus Centrapalus; species Centrapalus pauciflorus. Next base: position 294,246 of record JAANYP010004615.1, on the reverse strand, counting down.
TTGTCTAATCCAGCTTTTCGTTTTTTAAAGCTTTGAAAATTGCGAACTGCTGCTTCAGCATCTCGGTCCTTTTACGAACCCTCGGATTTCCCTCACACCGTTTCTCGAGAGCATCCCACAGCTCTTTAGCTGTTCGATGATTCCTAAATGTGTGTAGAATCTCCTGAAGTAGTGTCATGCGAATAATTGAAAATGCTCTGTTTTCGGCCTCATACAGTTTCTTGTCATCCTCCTTCATCTTTTGATGTGTCAGGACTCTCTAACGACCCTCAAACTCCTGAGTAGGTGGAATGTATCCCTCATCGATACAGATCCACATTCGCATGTCATTGAAACAAGCGAAATCGGCAAACCTATCCTTCCACCAGTAGTAGTCTTCCAACCTCATCAGCTTTGGTGGAGAATTTGCCTTGCCTACATCATGGTCCATTTCGATAAACTTTTGCGAACTGGTCATCCTTTCCAAATTTTTTGTAGTCGAACTTAGGTAATTTAATTAAAAATTAATTTAGAATAAACCCTTTTGAACTTAGGTAAGTTCGAATTAGTTTAAAATTAAATTCGTTTGAAATTAAATTCGAAATTCAGTAAGTTCGAAATCAACAAATTCGAAATTCTGACAAGTTCGAGGTTTCTGACAAGTTCGAAGTCTGACAAATTCGAATGCTAGAAAACTCGTATCTCAACCAAATTCGAATGAAACCGTAAAATAAATTCGTGAGGAGCGTAGTTTCTGACAAGTTCAAAATTTCAGTCAAATACGAACAAACCCTAATACCCCCTATTTTCGAGCGCCGCAAGTTCGAAAAACGGCCAAAAATTCGATTTTTTCAAGTTTTCAGTTTAAACCAATATTTTAAGTCTAAAAATACTGATTTCGACCAAAAAAGTGAACCAATGTAAACTTTTCTCCGTTATCTTGCTTGTATAACTCGAAAAACTAACCAAAAAGTGATTTTTCCATCCAAAAACGCCAAGAAACCACGGATGTTGAATATGAACATGAAGAACACTAAGAACATCCTTATGTGTCTGATACCATTTGTAAGGTCACCTACCTACGGATCCTATCTTGACGTGACGCCGTCCAACGAGTGCGGAATCCTCGTTAGCGGTTTGACGGATAGACCACACACACGGAACACGGAAACACACACGATGATAGACGAACACTAGAACGTCCCAACACGTGATTCTCTCCAAGAACACACACAAAATACCTCTGTAAGTTCGAGATCGCCTAAGCCTTGATTCTCTGAAAAAGTCTGCAAAAGTTGTTAATTAAAACGAATTAACCCCTGATTCGAACTTGCTCAGGACAAGTTCGACAAAGCCCAAGGCCCACGAACTTGTCCTCCATAAGTTCGAACCAGTGACTTTGAACTTACCTTTGAACTTATGTTTGAACTTATCTTTGAATTTATGTTTGAACTTATCTTTGAACTTATGTTTGAACTTATCGTAAAACATCAATTACAACCAAGTTCAAACACACATACAATCAATATCAAACATATATAAAACATATATCAAACACGTATTAATATGCAATTACGAACAAATTGACAATTACAAAATATCGTATATAATTAGACTGCTATCGTCACACAGGATACACTAACAAAATTCGATCCTACCCGAATTTCGGATCCTATTTAATCGGTTCCGTTTCAATGTGTCACTCGGTTTCTCTTAATCCGAATTTCGGTCCCCATTTGAATTTCGGTTCCAACAGCTACTTTTCAGTTTCCACTTGCAAAGATCATTTTTCAAAACAGCACTCATGATCCACTTTCACCATGTCAAGAGAATCTCTTGTACTAGGGTCAGAGAACAGACCCCCTGTTCTCTGTCCCGATGAATATGAGCAATGGAAAAAGCGGTTCCTCAAATTCTTAAGCATGCAACCAATGGGTCAACTCATGATCCAGTCTATTATTAAGGGACCAACTATCTTCTACTCAGACTTTCCAACAGTTTCATCTGCTGTTCTTCCCATTCCAGCAGCCAAGGAAGTCCGAGGTCCTCAGTTTGAGAGAGAAAGAGAGAGACATGCAGCAGATCACGGGACAGTAAAATGTCAGCAAAAGATATGTGGGATGAACTTGAAATGCAAATGCTTGGGGCCGATCTGAATGACAGGGCCAAGATTGAGGAAGCAAAGGCTAAATTCTCTGAGTTCCGGGAAAAAGATGGTGAATCCCTTCAGAGCACCTTCACCAGATTCTGTACAGTCCTAAATGAATTGAACAAGCTCCACATTCACAAAGACCAGGATGACATTAATATCCAGTTCTTATCTTCTGTGGCTCCAGAATGGGGACTTGCATGTAGAGTAACCAAGAGAGCTCTGGAAATCACTGATGTTTCCATAAGTGTGTTGTTCAAAGAATTGAAAAAATACCAGGGGGATGTAGATGCTCACAAATAGATGGCTAACACTCTAGCGTCTCTGTTACTGACTATGAACCAAACTCCTTAACCAACCGATTCCCTGACATTACTATCAAACAAACCACATATTCCTGAGCCACAGCCAATCTCATCCTCTATACCTTATTACAACTAAGTTGGTTCCTCCTCTCTCTACCCATATTCCATACCTCAGATGCCTGAGCCTTTGGATGCTGAAGAGGCAGAATATACACGAATAATGGCCTTGTTATCGAATCACCTTCACCAAAAGCGATACTATCAGAACAAGACCAACAATCAGCTACGATATGACACTGACCCTTGAAGGTATCCTGATGAGAGGAGAAAGGAAAGGGATGATTGAAGGAGAGAGGACTTGAGGAGAGACGACAGGGATGACAGACTCTATGATGACCGGAGAGAGAAGAGAGATGAATGGAGAGACTATCAAGATGATTGCCGCTATGAAAGGCGTGACGATACAAGAGACGATGACAGGCGGGAGACTCACCGACGTGAAGCTAGCTGGGACCCTCGCCGAGCTGATAAGAGGCTAGAATGCATAGATGACCGCCCAAGGAATGATGAGCCCACATCATCTGACGATCGTGGTTGCTACAAATGTGGGAAGCCCAGTCACTTTGCTTGAGAATGCAAAAATCAATTTGAGCATGATCTAGGCTACTATGAAAGAAATGTAGCAGTCCTGAAGAAGCGGGCTAATGCTATAGCTCTTGTAGCCCAGGAAGACTACTGGGTTGGTGAAGAGTCTCATGATGAGGAAGACAAAGGCCGAAACTACTATATGGTCGAAAGAATTGGATCCCCGGATTGTACTACTCCCCCTGACACCGAATCAGACAAGTCTGTAGAGGGGGAGAACACTGAAGAATCTACAGCTTCAGAATGTTCTACATCAGACTCTGTGGGAAATGAGGTACATTCCCTTTACTTTCATCAGCCTTTAAATATTAAATTTGTACATAATGAATATAAATGGCACACACATATACTTGAATTAGAAGCAAAATATAACGCTGAAAAAGAAAAGTGTGTCAAAGCAGAACTATTGGCTCAATCACTAAGAGAAAAATCTAACACGTTTGCAAAGCCTGATCTATTACAACAGACTATCTAAACCTAGACGGCTATCATCACACATGATGCACTAACACTATTCTTTTCTAAACCACCATTTCCTCTTCTCTTCTTTAGTCAGCTCCCGGTCAGGCATGTCAGATTCTGATTCATCATTACATGCAGATCTTAGCATATCAAGATCAATCAGGTTCTGATTCTTATTCTCGTGTATCTCTGTGACAGGTTGCTTCTGTATAACCACCTCATCAACTTCATCATCTTCATCTACCATTATATCATCATTAGGCTTCCAATCAGCTACATCCTCTGGAATAAACCCGCCTTCCTCAAGATCTTCCTGATCTACATAGTCCTAAAAATCAAATATTGTTTCTTCATCTTCCAAATCCGCCAATGCTACAATAATTTCTGTTTCAATAACCTCTATAGCTTCGGGTGCCTGGTCTTTTCCCTTGTCAGTGCCTGATGATTCAGGCTCCCCCTGCAGATCAGCAAGCTGAGCAGTCTGTTGTTGAGAAAGATCTGCTAGCTCAATGTCTTTTCTCGCACTAGGGTTGTCTCCTTCATCGTCCTTCTGACTTTTCCTCAACTCGTCCTCTCTACAACTCTCCCCCTGAGCTGCTGATAGGACTATATTATTGCGTGTTTTCAGTAGTTTTAAAGGCTCATATATGCACATATACTTCGTAACTATCATACTTTTACATCATATTTGTGTTTCAGGGTCCGGAAGTGTAAGGTCACCTCAGTCACGGATCTAATATTGACACGACGCCGTCCAACGAGTGCGGAATCCTCGTTAGTGGCTTAACGGATCGATCACGCACGGAATCTAGAGACAAACACAATGATAGCCGATACAACGAACGACCCCACACAGTGTATTTCTCCAAAACAGACTATCTGAAATGTTCTTGCTCGCACGTGCACTTGCAAAAGCTCTGAAACTCGTATTTCTCAAAAGTCTCTAAATAAAATGAATTAACATCTAATTATACTAATTAAGTTCGAACTTCACTAAATAAGTTCGTTTAGGCCTAAGCCCACGAACTTGTCTAATACCCTACGAACTTAGGTTCAATAAGTTCGTCTGGGTTTGGATAAGTTCGAACCTTAGCCTTAGAACTTATTCTTAGAACTTATTCCTAGAACTTATTCTAGAACTTATCTTAGAACTTATCCTAGAACTTATCTTAGAACTTATTCTAGAACTAATTTTTATAACTTAACAGGCAAATGTAGACATTATACATAAATGTGAATTTACACACTTAACTTGTATTAATAAAACCTCATCTATTACAAATGACTATCTATTACATATGTAGAATGCTACCGTCACACAGGGTGTACCAACAGGAAGTCATTTCAAAGCACCACGAGAAAATTCAGCACGAAACGAGCAGGTCGGGGAGTAGGGCTACGCCCACCTTACGCCCCAAAGCAGTAAAATTCCAAGTTCAAGAACAGTACCAGCGCAGGCTGGCGTACCCCCGGACGCAGGGGGGTGCAGGGCTACGCCCCTACTGCGCAATAACCTTACAGACGCGTTTCTACATCCAAAACCCTAATTTTGACATCCTCAATAAATAGAGGTCGTTTGCAATCGTTTTTGGAGAGTCCCGGAGTGTTGAAAAAAGCGGCAAAGCCCTGCTAGAGTTGATTCACGATCCGATTACGATGATGGTTGATTGCACCCATTAGAGCTTATGATGATATCTCCAACCATTCCTGGTGAAGACCAGACGATGAACGGCTAAAGTACCATATCCATTTGCGGAGGATCTACGGCTAAGTGTTATTTTATTGAACTTTAGTTTGTATTCATGTGTTTTATGATTATTGAATATTTCTTGTTACACAAATGATGTACTATTGGTTATCGTTATGATTGAATGATTTAATTGGTAAAAGCAAGATAGTTCATAGTGGTGTTATTATTTGTGCCGAGTCCAATAGTTTAGGTACTAAGACAAGTAACGAATATTGCATGCGCTATGCCGAGATTTATTAATTAAAGTCTTCGTGATTAATATGACTGCGTAATTGGTTATGCCTATGTGACCATTGCATGATGTTCAATTAAGTAATAACTTATGTCGTAGTGAATTCGTAAATGGTTATCTTAAAATTGCGTTGTTAATCAATTCGTTAGTTGCTTGCCGTTGTTTTAGTTATAATTTAATCGTAATCATTATTCCAAACAATTCACTCACTTTACAATTTAATCGCTTTGAATAAACTAAAGAAACTAGCTAATTAACCCTAATAAACCTACATGCTCCCTGCGGATTCGACCCTTAGTTATCTACGATAATAGTTAGATTTAAGGTTATTTCTATGGGCCACAACGACGGCTCTTCAGATTTTGGTACCTTTACCGGGGACTGGTAACGTTAGTTAGGGCTACAAGTTAGTTTTGGCCTTAGTTTTAAGTTTTAAGTGCTTTAGTTTAATTTAATTTTTGTCTTTAATTATTATTATTATTAAAAATCACATAAAAATTCAAAAAATTCAAAAAGGGTAAGCCACTCTACTTTTACCACCAAAATAAATAAATAAATAAATAATAAATTAAATAAAATTAAATAATATAAAATTAATAAATAAATAAATAATAATAATAATAATAATAATAATAATAATAATAATAATAATAATAATAATAATAATAATAATAATTAGTTAACTAAGTTCTTTAGTAGTTTATGCACACGCATCGCTCGGAGGACGAATATAATTAAGAAGAAAAAATTCCAACTTTCGAAGAGCCGAATTTATCAATAAATCTTGAAGCAGAAGTATTGGAACCTTTAATTGTCGAAATGGTGAACAATTAAGAAGGACCGTCGAGTCACATTATTGCCCTGTTGATGTGCCCGATCACTCACCTATTCGATATCCGGAAAATGCGAACGAACCCGAAGTTCATCCTCGGTTATTCCAAATTCTTCTCATCTTTAGAGGTATGCCTAGTGAGGAACTCTACGAGCATTTAGTTGAATTCACGTCTATGTGTCGATACCCACCAATTGCATCATGACATGGGATCAAATTAAGCGCGAATCTCTCGTTGAGTATTACCCCATAAGTAAAACCACTGAGAAACAAAAAGAGATCACTGGTTTTAAACAAAAACCTGGTGAACAATTTAACGAGGCATTTGATCGGATAAACGAATTGCTAAGAGCTTGTGCACACCACGAAGTTCCAAAATGGATGCTCGTCAAAACTTTCTTTGATGGTGTGAGTCAAGAAAGCCGGAACATGATCATTGTCGCTACTGGTGGCACATTCTTAGCTAAAGAAGATGATGAGGCTTGGGAATTACTGAATCAACTCAGTAAAGATCTCAAAGTTCAAGCCGGCACTAAAAATAATATAGGAGTTCAGGTAATGGGTATAGACAATGCCTGGAAACTTGAAGTAAATAGTGAAATCTCAGAACTCGGAAAGAAGATAGATCAACTGATAAAAGGGTTTTAGCCAAAACCCTGTTGCATCATTTAATTGCATAATATGCGGAGATCCATCTCATCATTCTGAAGCATCTCCTCAAGTGCAACTCTCTAAAGAATATGTGAACGAAATATATGGTTTTAGAGCGCATCGGGAGAGGGATAACCCATTTCCGGAAACCTATAATTCAGGATTGAGAAATCATCCTAATTTTCGATGGAAAAATGATCATCCTACCGATCATCAATCTAAACCAATGTATGAACCACCACGAAGAGAATATCAAGATGGTTCAACTTCTGCTGCTAAGGATGAACGATATTACAATCCAAACCAACGTGATCAACCTCACTTTCACGTGGAGACGAATATGAAATCTTCACAATATTTAGAGTTTGTAGAATTCATGAAGCAATAATTGGCTTTTAACGAGATGTTGAGTCTCCAAATGGGTCAGATAGCCGAATAGCTCATAAGACGAGAGGAAGGAAAACTTCCAAGTAACACTGTTTTAAATATTTCGCACACACACGGCAAAGAGAAGAAGTGTTAGTGCACCCTGTGTGACGATAGCAGTCTAAGTATAGACATATTTTGTAAAAGTCAATTTGATTGCTATTACATATTAACAAGTGTTTGATATATGTATGTTATATGTTTGATTATATATGTTTGATATTGATTGCATGTATGTTTGAACTTGGTGTAATGTGTTACAATAATTTGAAACATAAGTTAAGATAAGTTCAAAGATAAGTTCAAACATAAGTTTGAAGCATAAGATTCGAATTTGTAGAGGACAAGTTCGGATGGCCTTGGGCTTATTCAAACTAGGTGTTATAATTAAGGGTTAATTCGATTAATTAACTAGTTTTTGCACAAGTTTAATCAGAGCTTAGGCAAAAGGCGATCTCGAACTTGCAAGTGTCAGAGAGTTTGTTCTCGGAGAGAATCACATGTTGGGGCGTTCCGTTGTTCGTCTATCACAGTGTGTGTCTCTGTGTTTCGTGTGTGTGGTCTATCCGTCAAGTCGTTAACGAGGATTCCGAACTCGTTGGACGGTGTCGCGTCAAGATAGGATTCGCAGGAAGCCGACCTTACAAGTGGTATCAGAGCCAGGTTAGGGTGTTCGTGGTGTTCTTCGTGTTCAGAAGTAATATCTGTGGTTTCTTGGCGTTTTTGGACGGAAAAATCACATTTTGGACAAGATTTCGAGTTTTTCAAGCAAGATTACGGGGAAAAGTTCATATTAGTTCATCATTTTGGTCGAAATCATAGTTTTTAGTCCTAAAAACTTTGGTTTAAACTGAAAATTTGAAAAAAATAGAACTTTTGGCCGTTTTTCGAACTTGCGGCGCTCGAACATAAAGGTGTATTAGGGTTTGTTCGAATCTTTGTCAGAAATTCAAATTTGTCAGAAAAAACGATCCTTTCGAATTTGTTTTAGGGTTCCATTCGATTTTCGCTGCTATTCGAACTTGCTCAATTCGAATTTATCTAGATTCGAATTTGTCTAGTTTCGAATTTGTCACAAACTTCGACTTTGTCATATTTTCGAATTTGTTGATTTCGAATTTAATTTTGAATTAAATTTCAAACGAATTTAACATTAATCAAATTCGAACATCTTTAAGTTCGAAAGGATTGATTTAAATTAATTTCAAATTAAATTAATTAAGTTCTAATTCAAAACGTTTATAAACAATGACAAGTTTACAAAAGTTTATTGAAATGGACCATGAAGTCGGGAAGACGAATTCACCACCCAAGCTGATGAAGTTGGAAGATTATTACTGGTGGAAGGATAGGTTTGCCGACTTTTCTCGCTTTAATGATATGCGGATGTGGATTTGTATCGACGAGGGATACATTCCACCGACTCACGAGTTTGAAGGTCGTCAACGAGTTCTTACTTATCAGAAGATGAAGGACGACGAAAAGAAACTATATGAGGCTGAAAACAGATCGTTTTCCATTATCCGCATGGCACTACCTCAGGAAATCCTACACACATTAAGAAATCATCGAACAGCGAAAGAGTTGTGGGATGCTCTAGAGAAACGGTGTGAGGGAAATCCACGGGTCAAGAAAGGTAGAACAGAGATCCTCAAGCAGCAGTTCGCAATTTTCAAGGCGCTGAAAAACGAAAAGCTGGATGAGACTATCATAAGGTTCTATCACTTGTTGACCGAGTTAGACAATCACGATGTTGAGTATCGTGAATTAGAGAAGATTGAGAAGCTTCTGGATGCTTTACCAGCAAAATGGGAGATGTACGTAGCGCTGATAAAGCATGATGAACAGAAATTTGAGACTCTAACTCAAGAAGGAGTCATTGGAATGCTAAGAGCTTATAACTTTCAGTTGCTGAAGAAGGAACAGGAATATGACCGAGTACAGGATCCGGACATGTATTTTGGGAAGTCCAAACCTTCAGTCGCAAATGAACTAAAGACAGCTACGGCATTCTATACGGGCGAAACTTCGACTCCAGTAGAAGTAGATGACTCAGGGAGCCAGGCTTTCTTAGGGTACTCCAAACCGGAAGAAAAGCCAACTCAGTCAGCATCTACATCTCAAGGATACTCGAGGATGCCAATGAGCGCAAAAGCAGCTGAAAATGGCTTCATTTGTCGCCGCGTACGGCAATTGTGTTCAAGGGAAAATCAACGATCCTGCACTATGGGATGAGGACTATCATCAGGTGGATCCTGATGATTCAGAGGAGATGGATCTTCAATGGCAACTGGCCATGGTGACTCAGAGAGTCAAGAGATTCATAAAAAGGACGGGCAGAAATCTGAACGTGAGCAATAATAAGATTGGATTTGACAAATCCAAAGTTAAGATCTACAACTGCCAGGGGTTAGGACATTTTGCTCGAGAGTGTCAAAGACCCAAGGTTGAAAACAATCAGCATCAATCTCATGGGAGATATCATCCTGCCAATTCGACGAATCAGGCTAACATAGCTGGTCTGTTAACGAATGTCACATCTGACACACAGCTTGATGGAACATACGACTGGAGTACACATCCAGAGACAAATGGTAGAGCCTTCATGGCTGAAGTAACAAAGTCTGAGGATGTCAGAGCAGAGGAAGAAACAGAGGCCATGCACAAGAATGATACAAGTCCTATGTTAGTGGAGAAGTCAGATAATCAGACGGTTCTACAGTTTGCCGTGCAGATGTACGTGGAATCTGATCATGCAAAGGTACTTCTGAACTTTTCTACATTCCATGATTTATGTGTTTTATGTGCTACTACTAACGATAGATTAAATTTAGTGCTAGAAACACATAGCAATCTAACTGCTCAAATTGAATCATTAAAATCAGACAAAGCTAGCCTTGTTGATATCAAAGAGGATCTTAGGGATAAGCTAAAAGCAGACGCTCAAGATGTAATAGTTCTTAATGACAAACTAAGTGAGCAGCGTGTCAGGATAGAACTGATGTATGAGCATGTTGAAGCTTTAACTAAGCAACTAACTATTAAAGAGGTAGAGCTAGTTGAAGATAAGGTTAAGGTTGCAGAGGTAAATAGTAAATTAGAAAAGTTTAGGAATTCCTCACTGAATCTAGGGAAAATCTTAGATGCACAGCGTCAGTCTAAGAAACCTGTAGGTTTAGGGTATAAGGAAAATCCTCCACCTTTTAATGATAACTATGTGCCTCAGCCTCAGGATAAAACAGATAAAACAGTTGAATCAGAGGTAGCAGCGGAACCTTTATCTGTGTCTGATAAGGAAAAAGTAACTAAGGTGACTAATAACAATGCTATGATTAAGAAAGTCAAATTTGTGCAGTCTTCTACTGATAACATTCTGGGAGAAGCTAAACCTGACTTTAATAATCAAAAAGAAGAAACGGTCACTGTAGTTGAGAAGAAAGAACATGACACTAGTGAGACACCTAAGTCAAAGGGCACTCATAAGAAGTCTATTGATAAAATGTCTTGCTTTAGATGTCATGAAAGGGGTCATGTTGCTTCTAGTTGTCCACATAGGAAGGTAGAATCTACACCTAAAATTGGAAAGCCGGAACGACATAAACCCTCACCAAGTGTAGCAAGCACCAGTGGTTCTCAAAACACCGAGAAAATTATGCAAGCCACACCAAAGACTGCTGTGAAACAAACACCTGTGTCAGGTAGATCAAATGAAGTGGTTAGGACTAATTCACCGAATAGAGTCCCTAATTAATCTAGGTCAGGACCTCAACAAAATTATAGGAGTACTACACGTAGAAGAGCTTACACTCCAGTTAGGTCACACACTCCTGTAAGACATCAGACACCAGGTAGAGCCTAGGGATATCAATCTGCAATGCCCTATAATAGAAATTATTCGAGGGCTCCACAGCAAATGTCTACACAAAGGCCGAGAGTGAATTTAAATCATTGTGCACCACAATAGGTTCTCAATCAAACACCCACGTCACCTGAAAGGAGAGATGGGTATTTGAAGGAGTTCAAGTATGTGGATGAGAACGGTATTACCAAGTCAGTCATGGCTTGGGTTTCCCGTGATAACTAACTTGTTTTCTTTCATGTGCAGGAGCTAACTACAGGTCTAAACAACAAGTGGTTTGTCAACAGTGGTTGCTCAAGACACATGACTGGGGAAAGGAGTCTGCTCAAAGACTTCAAGGGAGGGAACAAGGGTTTTGTATCATTTGCCGGGAACAAAGGAGGAAATATCACTGGAACATGAGTGATTACTAATGGGACTATCACACTTGATCAAGTATATCATGTTGATAGACTTGCTCATAATCTCATTAGTGTCTTTCAGATCTGTGATAAGAAGAATTCAGTGTTATTTACTGATACTGAAGTGTTAGTGCTAAAGCCGCGATTCAAGATACCTGAAGACTGGATTATGATGAGAGACCCAAGGAAGAAAGATTTGTACAACTAGACATGAATAAACTGAATTCTTCGATGGGACCAATATGTCTCTTATCTAAAGCTTCAGAGACCGAATCAGTCCTATGTCATAGACGCATGGCGCACTTGCACCTGAGAAAAATGAATTACATCACTAAACAAGGATTGGTGCAAGGTGTTCCGATGAAGAGTTTTCAGGTTGAAGACAAGTGTGTACCATGCAAGAAAGGCAAACAGCACAAGAAGTCACACAAGTCCAAGACTCAGAACTCTATAGCTGCCACTTTCGATTTGTTGCATATGGACCTGTTCGGACCAATTAACAAAAGGAGTATAGGTGGTAGTTGGTACTGTTTACTTATCACTGATGATTACTCACAATTTTCATGAGTTTTCTTTTTAGGTACGAAGGACGAGACAGCTGCAAAGTTGATTGGGTTCTTAGACCAAGTCGAAAACTCCTATGGGACGAGGGTAAAACGTATCAGGAGTGATAATGGGACAGAGTTTAAAAAAACATTAGTTGGTGTATATTGCCTATATAAAGGCATAGTGCATCAATTTAGTGCACCTTATGAGCCACAACAAAATGGGATGGCAGAGCGGAAGAACAAGACTTTGATTGAGGCAGCAAGGACCATGCTCTCGGATTCAAAGCTTCCTACCAGGTTTTGGGTGGAGGCAGTGAATACCGCTTGTCATGTTTTAAATTAGGTCCTTACTGTCAAATCACTGAACAAAACCTGTTATGAAGTTCTGAATAAAAGACCACCAAATTTAACTGGCTTCGAACCGTTTGGGGTAGCGTGTACTTTAATGAAAACGAAACATCAACCTATGTTTGGTGAAAAGGCTGACGAAGGTTATTTCCTAGGTTATGTGCCTAACTCACCAAACAAAAGGGTTTTTAATAAATCAAACGGTACGGTAGAGATTGTGTATAACATTGATGTAACAAGTTATACACATGAACCCAAAACAGGTCCGGAATGGATTTTTGATTATGACAAATTATTTGAATTATTTAACTTTGGATGGAAATGCAGGTACAATTGAACATGACTTATCGTCATTAAATCTGAATGACGACGGTCAAGGTTTTCCAAAGACGAGCATTCCATCAACTTCTGAGCCTACAACGATAGAAGATGGGTCTCCAGCAGAGAATGATTCTGAGTTACCTAAAGACGAGAATCAGGTTACTAATTCTAACTCCGAAGACAGTGATCATGAGGAAGAGAATGTAGCATCTGAAGTCGTTCCCTAAATAGGTGAAATAGGGTAAAAAATAGGAGATAATCTTACGGTCGATGAGATCGAAACATTGAGGATTAATAAGGATCATCCGGTTGAGAGCATAACAACACAGTGCTGTTGTCGATGATTAATGACGCGGAGGCTTTTCACACTTGCCTGTATTCATGTTTCATCTCGCCAGTGGCAAGGCTTGAAGCAATCCGTTTGTTTCTCGCTTTTGCATCCTTCAAAGGATTTAAAGTCTATCAGTTGGATGTAAAAAGTGCATTCCTGTATGGCAAAGTGAAGGAACTAGTGTACGTTGAACAACTGACCGGGTTTACAGATCCAAAGTATCCAAACAGAGTGTATCGTCTTGATAAGGCTCTGTATGGACTACACCAAGCACAAAGGGCGTGGTATGAGACACTATCTACTCATCTTTTGGACAACCGGTTTGAAAGAGGGAGAATTGATCGTACACTGTTTGTGAAAAAAAAAGGGTGAACATTTTATCTTGGTACAAGTGTACGTTGATGATATTATTTTCGGGTCATCGGACGAGCAGATGTGCAAAGATTTCGAGAAGGTGATGAAGTCTAAGTTTGAGATGAGTGCTATGGGAGAGCTGAACTTCTTTCTAGGTTTGCAAGTTGAACAGAGGAATGAGGGTATGTTTATCCATCAGACGAAGTATGTCTATGACATTCTAGAGCGCTTCGGGATGGAGGGAACAAAGCTGACTGCTCACTTTAGCACGCCGAATCAAGTGAATCACAATCTCGGACCGGGTACAGAAAGTGATACTGATATGGATCCGACTCTATATCGGGCCATGATCGGGTCACTGATGTATTTAACTGCTTCTAGACCTGACATTATGTTTGCTGTGTGTATTTGTGCTAGGTTTCAAGCTAATCCAAAAGAGATGCATATGAAAGCTTTGAAGCGGATTCTGAGATAACTCAAGTCGAAACCGAAGCAGGGACTTTGGTATCACGCGGATGGTGATCTGGAATTGGAAGCATTCACGGATTCAGACTATGGAGGTCGCAGCTTGAATCGAAAGTCAACAACTGGAGGTTGTCAGGTCCTTGGAGGGAGACTCGTATCCAGGCAATGCAAGAAACAGACTTCGGTAGCCGTGTCAACGTGCGAGGCCGAATATGTAGCTGCTGGTAGTTGCTGTTCACTGGTTTTGCGGATTCAACAACAATTGCTGGATTACGGTTTGACTTACACTCATACTCCCATTAGGATAGATAACCAATCTACTATTGCTATAACCAATAATCCAGTTAAACACTGTAAAACAAAGCACATAGACATAAGACATCATTTTATACGTGATTGTGCTGAAAAGAACTTAATAAAGCTGGTAAAAGTGGCAACAGAATATAATAATGCTGATTTATTTACTAAAGCTTTTGATAAATCACGTTTTGAGTTGTTAGTTCAACTAAATGGTATGCGTAATCCAGAATAACTTGACCTTAGTCTATTTTCTTTCTTTTTAATAGTAAGTTAGTAGTTAAGTAGAATTTATTTTCTTTTATAGTAAGTTAGTAGATTACTTTATTAGCTTACTCTTATTTATGAAAAACAAAAGAAAAAAGAGAGAAAACCATAAAAAGCTCAAAAAAAAAGAGAATATTAGAAAATTGAGTTAAGTCTTAGAGACATAGATTCAAAGTGACGAAAATTAGCACAGTCGATACAATCTTTAACTGTAAAACTTTCACATATAATGCACCTTAAACTCTAAGTGATATATTGTTCTAGTTCGATGTGTTGGTAGGCATAATACACAAAAGGAATCTCAAAAGCTAATAAATTATTCAAGAAAAAGTCATATGCGTAACTAACTTAGATGTATGACCAAATGGTCTTAATTTTTATGTTAGAGACATACAGACAATGATTCTAAATAAGGTATGCAAATTTTCTGGGGGATGTATAGCCACATCAGATACATCTTAAAGAAAAGAAAAGAAAAGAAAAATTTTGATAGTAAAGAGAGAGTCAAAACAAGTCACTCTGTTGTACGTAAGTACAGACATGTTACATCTGGTTTGACTCGAGTTAACAAGATAAGTCGCTTTGTTGTATGTCAGTACAGACCTGTCACTGCTGTCTTGCTAGCTTTAAATAAACTTTAAGACAAACTAAGACACTCTGTTGTATGTAAATACAGAACTGTGTCCGACGTTTGCCTTTTAAAGAAAATTTGCAATACCGAAAAGTTAAAATCATTGTGTGTATGCCTTGATCATAAAAGTATGTCTAAGTATGGGACACGTAAGAAAGTTTATTGATAAATAAAAAGGCCAAGGGATAATCCAAAGTGTAACATGTTTAAAAGGAAAATAATACCGACAATCGCCTAGAAATGTGTGTAATGACAAACAATCAAGGAATCAAAAATTCCTAAGTGTGATAGTGTAATGCTGAAAGTGCGTATTGACACCGCTATCTGATTGAACCTTCTTTGACTTTCTCGCCAAAAATATTCTGTTAGTGTATGTCGTAAAGTGTGTAAAAGTATTTTTGAGTATCTTAAGTTCAAAATTTTGTTTTTTGTCAAACTTTATTTTACTTTATTTCATTTTATTTTGTATTTTGTGTTTTATTTTATTTTACTTTAAGTAGGAGAAAGGTCAAAGTTAATAGGGTGCATGATTGGTTGAATAAACAAATTTTGCATGAAAATCTATTGCTTGGTGTGAATAAGTTTGCAAGGTTTGTAAAATTCCGTTACACGAAAAAGTTGAAAATGTTGAATTTTATTCAAGGATTTTCAAAGTTTTCAAATAAATTCGAATTTAAGACATATTCGAATTAACCTTCGAAATTGTCAGTAGTTTCGAATTTATGTCAAGTTCAAATGAGATTAGTATAAATAGGTCAACAGTGACTCATTAATTCACCTACATTCGATGCTAATCCTTCGAACTTGTGCCACACGATTTCGAACTTATTTCTTCGAAGTTACCGTTTCGATTTTACCACTATTTCACGAAGTTTGGCTTGTTGTTTTCGAATCTACCAACACACTTAGGTATAATGATCAGTATTATACAAAGTTTGGGTAGTTTAGGACTCATTTAATGCAAAAATCGACTTTATTTGAAGCTTTTTGGGTTTTAACTTTGTGGTTCAAAATCACAAGTTTTAACCGGTGAAACTTGAAATAAAGTACATATAACTTCGATTAGAACCCAATAGGACTAGTCTATGTTATTTGTTAAGTCAAATGGGGTTAAAATCATGGATTTGGATTCCAAAGTGACCGACTTCGAACATGTTCATTATGTTCGAACTTGTCAGAAAATTCGAATTTGCTAAAATATCGACAAATTCGAATTCAGTCAAATTCGAACATATCCTTCGAATTTGTCTTTAAATTCGAATGTTTTTATAAAATAAATTCAAACTTGTAGAAATTCGAATGTGTTGGATTTCGATCATATGTAAGTTCGAAATTAAACAAGTTTCATTTTTATTTTTTTACTAATATTAGTTGTTGTTTTTATGTGCAGATATGGGTCATAGAGCTTTCTTCAATTAACATACCATGGTTATGTTCGTAGATCGAGAGCTACCTGAAGCTCAACCATTTCGACAAATGGTGGAATTTTTGACGCATTCAAGGGTCGCTTACGCATTAACCCATAACCTGCAAATAATCTTACCATATGTAAGACAATTCTGGGAGCACCCCCAGGTAGATTGTTCCGTGACGCTGACAGTACTACGAACAAGAGTCGGGGGGCAGCCCGTTGTTTTCTCAGATGATATGCTTCGTTAGATACTTCAGCTAGGCTCCGAAGACCAAGAGGCGGGGCCCAATGATTTTCCAGTAAATATTAGGCAAGCGGCCTTCTTACGTATGGGATACGCCCAAGATATCACCAAAGCCACCTATGTGAAAAGTGTCTTAATCGGGCAGTGACGTTATTTAGTGCATGTGTTCATGGTTTGCTTTGCACCGAAAAAGGCAGGTTTTGACTACATTGTGTCCAAGATGCAATCAGCTGTGATTGCATTGGTATATAACAAGCGCTTCAGTTATTCAGAAATGTTCTTTGCGGATTTTATGCATCAAATTACTGCTCCAGTCCGTGAAAGATTCTTGATGTACCCGCGCTTTGCAATGATGCTTATCCGTCACTTTCTACCAAATCTGCCACAACTTCTGGATACTCATGTTGTGGCTATTATCGATAAGAGAATATTCGCTGACTGCCAGTCACACAATGCACGTAGGGCTGAGCAGGTCAGGCCACAGGTGGCACCGTTGTTCGGAGCAGTCATTAACCCAGATTTTGTGGCTCCGAAAGGAGATAACTGGGCTGGTGAAGGCCCTCAACCGCAGCAACCGCAACAATAACCACCTCAACAACAACAACCACAACCGTAACCGCGCAGGAGGCAACGAGCTCCAACAAGACAAATTCAGGCACCAAGGCCTTCATCCAGCAGAAATCCAGAGTCTACGGCAGCAAGTCCATCAACGGACGCTGCAGGCCCTTCAACCTTGGCCTCAGATATTGATCAAAGGGCAGAGACCCTAGAAGAAATATGGGCTCAGGGAACTAAGGCCCAGCAAGATATTGCAGCTGAACTGATTCATGATATATTGGAACCTCCAATTCAGTATAGTGATATATTTAAAGACATTGATGAATATCAGCCACCCGAGGGTGAGGGTATGGACGTTGAGGTCCAGGGTCAAGAAGCTAAAGAAAGAGAGACTTTGCAGACTGAGGCTGAGGGTCAAGCAATGACCGCCTCCGAGTCTGAGTCTGAATCAGAGGAAGTAGAAGAAGTAGAACGTGTTGATCCGGCTGTCACAATTGGCAGATATGGATCTAGGCTAGTTGTCAGCACGCGAGAAAAGACAAGAAGAGCCGATGGGGATTCAGAGGATGATGACTCTAATTTCGAAGAAGAAGATGAAACTCCCCTCATTCCTAGGGGCTTAGGGCGAGGAGGCACCGATTTATACAGGGAGCTTCATCCACCTCTGCTCCTGAACCTGTAATTCCAGCTGCTCAACCACCCATCACTCCATCACCATCTACATCCATTCCATCAACATCATCAACATTCACCAACAATCAGCGGTTTACAGAGCTGAAGGGCAATGTGGATTTCCAGTCAGTCCAAATCTTCCAGCTATCTACAGCAGTGTCAAAACTTCAAGCCCATAATGCTAGATTTGATCAGGAAAACGTTGAGTTGAAAACAACTGTAGCAGATCAAGCGTCTGAGATTAAAACAATAAAGTCCCTCCTGGAGCAGTTAATGAAAAATCTACAAGCTCAGGGCGAGAGTAGCTGCAGAGAGGCTGAAGTGTTAAGAAGAGATGATGAAGGCAATGATCGCGATGCTAGAAGAGAATGTGAGCTAGCAGATCTTTCGACTGCTCAGCAAGCATCAATTCAGGGGGAGCCCAGTCAATCTGGAATGGGATAAGGAGTTGAAGGTGAAACTTCAAAGTCTGTTGAGAGCAAAATGATTGAAGATCTAATGGATATTGAAGAAGAAGAAGTAATATTTGATTTTGAAGATGAGATTGAAGATCTGGAAGAAGGGGAGTTTGTCCCTGAATACGTAGCAGTGTGGAAATCGGATGAAGAGGTCGTGGAAGATGAAGACGACAACGTAGATGAAATAATCATTCCTTCACAGCCAATAACAAAACAGTATGTGCACAACGATCAAAATGTAATTGACAAAGATGAAATTAAGTTAGCATCTGTGGACGATTCAGAATTTGAGAAAGCTGATAAAGAGCAAAGCAGAGCAGAATTGATAAATCTTTGGTTCCGAAAGGAAGAAAAGAAATCTGAGCCGAAGATGAAGAAGAGGATGAGAGTGCCAAATTCGGGAAACCACTCAGGTGGAATACTTAGCTGGTTCTTCGACAGAGAATTGCAGCTTTTTGTACTTAAAAGAAGAGACGGGCTTCAGTATCTGAGGAGAACATTAAAAGTCTTTAATACATTGCCCAAATGTGAAGTGAAGGAGTTTGCCTGGAAAGAGCTTCTAAACATTGGAGATGACCCCTATGCTGAAGTGATCGCTAAGATTATCAGAAGGGAGGGCAGATCTGGAAAGTTTGAAATGCTAAAGCCAAGGTCAGGGAAGAGAGTAGTAGACGAGACGAGAATTGATCCTCATACAGGTAAACCTTGGGCTAAGATGGTTTACAGACCAGTCCGATGCTTGAAGAAAGTTCCGTTAAAGTCTATGCCACAGGATGTACTTGCAGACATGAAGTGGTGGTACGTAGACAACGAAACAGCTGAAGCCGTTATGGAGAATCAAGAAGAGAAGAAAATTTTGAGAGTATACGATCCTTTACATCTGATCAATCTATCCAAGGATGACCTGCAAAAGCTTCAAGATCAGCCAATTTTCTTCCATGAAGGCTGGAGATCTGAAGGTAGGAAATTCCAAAAGATAGTTAGAGTTTGTATTGATCAAGGATTGTATACAGGAAGTAGCTTATATAGTTCTAGTACTTAGACAAAATAAAAATAGTTAGAAGCTATTGTCAAGGGGGAGTCTGTTAGTGCACCCTGTGTGACGATAGCAATTTAAGTATAGACATACTTTGTAAAAGTCAATTTGATTGCTATTACATATTAACAAGTGTTTGATATATGTTTGTTATATGTTTGATTATATATGTTTGATATTGATTGCATGTATGTTTGAACTTGGTGTAATGTGTTACAATAAGTTCAAAGATAAGTTGAAACATAAGTTCAAAGATAAGCTCAAACGTAAGTTTGAAGCATAAGATTCGAATTTGTAGAGGACAAGTTCGAAAGGCCTTGGGCTTATTCGAACTTGTCCTAGGCAAATTCGAACTTGGTGTTATAATTAAGGGTTAATTCGATTAATTAACTAGTTTTTGCACAAGTTTAATCAGAGCTTAGGCAAAAGGCGATCTCGAACTTGCAAGTGTCAGAGAGTTTGTTCTTGGAGAGAATCACGTGTCGGGGCGTTCCGTTGTTCCTCTATCACAGTGTGTGTCTCTGTGTTTCGTGTGTGTGGTGCATCCGTCAAGTCGCTAACGAGGATTCCGCACTCGTTGGACGGTGTCGCGTCAAGATAGGATTCGTAGGATGGCGACCTTACAAGAAGCATGAAGTGAATGAAGTATCCAAGGTGACCACCCTGATAAGTGGTAGAAATGTGGATAATAAGATCAAGATGCCAAAGGAACAACAAGAAGTTGAAGAAGACACTGACACTGAGGTCGTGTATGAAGAGATAGCAGATCTTAAGAAGAAGGAAGGTTCTAAAAAAGTTTCTTTCAAGAAACCGATCAAGGCAGATATCCCAAACCCCAAAGTTGGGGAGGTGGTCAAGGATCAGGACACCACAGCTCCTCTTCCTTACCCCGCTGCTCTATAAAATCAAAATTCGTCTTCGTATGGCAAGAGAGGTCCACAACCCGAGGATTTGTGGGATTTATTCAATCAATTCAAGATCAATATCCCACTGGTCAAGGCTATTCAGCAAGTACCCTCTTATGTAAAATTTCTAAAAGATCTCTGCACGCAGAAAAGAAAGTTCAAGGTCTCGCTTCCTAAGCAGATCAATTTAACTGAGCAAGTGAGTGCAGTGATCTCTAATTCCTTATCTCCAAAGCTGAAAGATACTGAATCACCTTTAATTCCAGTGACAATTGTCAATCTGCAAATTAAAAAGGCATTACTCGACCTTGGAGCCAGTGTAAACATATTACTTGGAAATTTTTTTGATAAACATGATCTGGGCTAGTTACAAACCGCTGACATAATTCTGCAGCTAGCAGATCGGTGAACAAAATACTCAAGGGGTATCTTATCGGATGTTATAGTAAAAGTAGAAGATTTTTACTATCCGGTTGACTTCTTAGTCTTAGATACAGAAAGTTCTTTTGGAGAAAACCAGCCAGCCATAATCTTAGACAGACCGTTCTTAGCCACTATTAATGCACAAATCAATTGTAGAAATGGGGGCTGTAGATATTGCATTTGGGAATCGCAAGCTGAGATTAACTGTGTTTAATGCTTGCACCACTGCTTCAATCGATTCAGAATGTTACGTGATAGATGCGGTGGATGAGCTTAAGTAGCACTGTTCACTAATCAATGCCAAGAATACCATCAAATTATTCCTTGCTGAGCACGACACTGCCATAATGAACATTGAGAAATGAAATGGACTTGAGGTAGTCATGGAATCCACACTGAAACCTTAAAAACGACTGTGGACCCATAAAACTGAGGAATCACCAAGTGATTTGCCTCAATCTGTAAGGCCTTCGATAGAACAACCACTTGTTCTAGAATTAAAAACCTTGCCTGTGCATTTGAAATATGCCTTCTTAGGTCAGAATGACACTCTATCAGTCATTATTTCATCTGATCTGACCGAGGCACCAAAAAAAGCTCTACTGCAAGTATTAGTAAAATACAAAGAAGCAGTAGGTTGGACTGAGAATGTTGTTGCCGACCACCTGTCCAGATTTCCAATTCTTCCATTAAACTTAACTGATCACATTAGGGACTCCTTCCCTAATGAACAATTATTGTCGATTTACAAAATACCCTGGTTTCCGTTAGACACATGTTAAAGTTATGGGCCACCAATAATATGCTAGTTAGGCTAGTATAGGAGCAGTACGTCTGGCTGAAGATGTAAAACTTAGCGCTTCCTGGGAGGCAACCCAGAGAACTTTGCGGGTGTGTTTCTAGAAACTCTCACGAGACAACACTCGTCCACTCAGCATATCGAGGGGTTTAACGGCTTGTTGCACATGCTAAGTGCAATCGTGATTCCCTACAAAAAGGTGGATTATTTTACTTATTTCTTTATTTTAGTTAAATATTAGTGTCACCAACTAAGTTTGGGAGAACTTCCAACCCAATTTTAGTTGTTTCTAAACTTAAGTGTACTTTTCTTTAGTTTCATCTTTCCCAAATAAGTAAAGAATTTTATTAAGAATGTGAATGTGTTCATTGTCTGCTCATTATAAGTGTGTTTATGTGACTAGGATGTCACAATGGTCTAATTGGGGAGGGTAGGTTCTATGAAACGTTAATATGATCTGTTGGGAAATATTCTAAGTATGTCAAGCTGTTAGTTAGATTTCTCAGGCTGTTAGTAGATTTTTTGTGTAAGTACAAAGTTCAAGCTGTTAGTTGAAAAAGTTCGAGCTGCTAGTTCAAAAGTTCAAGCTGCCAGTGTTAAAGCTCAAGTTGCTCAACAGACAGACTTCAAGCTGCTCACCAGCTCAATAAACAGAAAGTGCTGATATTTAGGAAAGGATATATTTTGAAGATTCAAGCATATCTACTATCAGAGAAATCAGAGTTTTTCAAGGAAACAAATCAGAAAGTAATATATATACATAGAATAGGTTTTTCTATTGTAAGTCTGCACGTACAAGTTTATTCAGCTGTAATTGTCTTTCTGATTAAGTTTTCATAAGCCTCTAAGGTTGTAAAACCCTAGAACAATTTGTGTTCTTCGTCTAATCAAACAGATTAGAGGTGATTGTAATCATTGAGTCTGGCAATACAAATGACATTTGATTATTGATTGTGTTTATGTGATTATTTGTTTTTGAAAGCTTTTCTTAAAACAATTAAGTGTTATTCCGCAAACTTCTTAAATTGGACTTTGATTCAATACAAGGTTATTGGTTTATACTCTGATTAATTCAAACCAGTTAATCTTAGGTAGTAATTTTTGATCTTGACAAGTGGTATCAGAGCTACAGGTCTTTCTTTGTTTTCAAAGTCAGAAGCTTTCTTTTAAAATTTTTAATTTTCTGCAATGGAATTTGATAATAGCAGTAGTGGATCTGGGCAAGGACTCAAAGTGCCTATGCTCAAACCCACTGAGTTTGAGATGTGGAAACTCAGGATTCAACAACATATTCAATTTATTGATTATGCCATATGGGAAGTTGTTGAATTTCCTCCTGTAGTTGAAGTGAAAGCTCTTACACTTCTACAGATAGCCATTCCTAATGCTTATCAACACCAGTTTAAAAAGTTTTACACTGCTCATTCTCTTTGGATTGCTTTAGAGAAAAGATTTGCTGGCAATGCTAGCACCAAGAGAAGTCAAAAGGATCTTTTTAAACAGAAGTATGAGAACTTTTGTGGTGGCAAGAATGAAAACGTTACACAAATATTTGACAGGTTTAACAAACTGATAGGTGAATTGGAGAGTGCCAAAGTCAGCTTGGATCAAGATGAAGTAAACAGAAAATTTCTTAGATCTCTTGGTGAAGAGTGGACAATCTATGATGCACAATGGAGAACCAAAGATACTCTTGATGAAATAGAGTTGGATGATCTTTACAACAGTCTGAGAGTGTTTGAAACTGAGGTTGAAACTAAAAAGAAATCATTTACTTATAATCATAACACTGCTCTACTGTCATCTGAAAAATATAACTGTTGTGATTCCTTTTCAGGTGCAGATGGTAACTCGACTGAAGTTCATTATGATGCTTTTGTTGCCAATGATGGACTGTTCTCTCTAAATGCTGAAGATTTAGAACAGATCCATCCAGATGATCTAGAGGAGATGGACTTGAAATGGCAGCATGCAATGTTGACTATGAGGGCTAAAAGGTTTCTGAAGAGAACTGGCAGATCCAACTTTCAAGCCAGACCTGAGGGGAAACCAGCATTTGATAAATCCAAAGTTGAATGCTTTAAATGTCACAAGCTTGGTCACTTTTCCAGAGAATGCAGATCCCAAGGTCAACAGCTACCAAGACCCCAACAAACCAATCAAGTTTCGTCATCACAAGCACTTGTCTCTCAAGAGGACAATGTGTTTGACTGGAGTGATCAGACATAGGAAGAGTTTCAAAATCAATCTCTAATGGCAGAAACATCAAATGTCACTTCCACTTAACTTCCATCTGAGGTAAATACTAAACTCTACTCTCAAACATGCAAAAATATGGTTAAAAAGTACAGAGATCATAATGAGAGCATGTGCAAAACTCTAGCTAAGATGGAAGAAAGGAGATATGAGTATATGCAGGCCATAGAAGATCTTGAAAAACAGATCAATGACTATTAGGATAATGAGATTTAAATGAGACATGATAGAACATACCATGAGTAGGAGAAAAAGGAGCTGAATAAAAAAATATAGTCTTAAATAAGAAATTAGATTAGGCTGATCAGAAGGTGTTAGAAGCTAATAAGAAACTAGAATCTGTCAATATAGATCTAGGAAACTTCAAATTGGCAAATCAAAAGCTGGAACACCTAATGGAAGTTCAATTCAAAGATAGGGTAAAATCTCAGCTCAATCCCAAAGAAGGTATAGGATACAGAGCCACTCCACTCAAGCTGCTAGTTCATTTTCTCGGACTGCTAGTTGTTGCACTTGATCTGTCAAAGTGTGCAGGGTATTTTTGTAACTTCCATAAGTGTGTGCGCGGGATTAGATATTTTCGAAACCTTTAAAGGTCCCAGTTTCGTTCAATTGTAACTACCAGTTGCAAAATATGTTCCACGACATTTCTTTTCTCTCTGAGCGATTCACACACACTTCTCTGAAACCCTAAAATCACCGATTGATCGTTAATGGAGTTTGTCAAAGAACACAACTGTCTCCCCTATTTTCTCAAAGACGCTGACCTTCAACCATTCCACAACATGATGGACTTCCTTCGAAGTTCCCACATTCATCATGCTCTTACCATAAACCCCACAATATACATATCTCATATAGAGCAATTTTGGAAACATGCCTCTGTTCAAACCATCAATGGAGTCACTTCTTTGACCTCCAAGATTGATGGAACCACCGTCACCATCACTGAGGATATTATACGCCAACACTTGCATCTTCAAGATGCCACAGGTATAACCGATTTATCTCTTACTGCCTTACCTGAAGGCCTTTTTGCTATAGGGTATAGGGGCCCTACTGATTCTTATACGTTCTTTAAAACACATTTTGCCCTAAGTGGAAATATCTTGTACATATTATACAGCAATGCATAAGCCCTAAAAGAACTGGTTGGTCAGAATTTTCCTTAAACATAGCCACTGCCTTAGTGTGTTTATCTACAGGCCAACAATTCAATTTTTCTAATATGATTTTTCAGGGTATGCTAAGGCATCATGCCCTAAAACATGGGAAATGTTTTATGTATCCTAGATTTTTGGCTGAATTTATTGCAAGAACTTGCAGTAATTTCAGTGTACATAAAAGGATTCATGTTTCCCATAGGCACTCTTTACCAAAAATAAAAAACGTCTTCTAAAAACAAGTGCCAATTTTTTGAGTGTTGATGTCCCATTGCCCTCTGCAATGTTGGGCATCAATCCATTAAACAGAGGAGAAGGTCCTGAGCAGACTCAGCCTAACATCAATGCTTCACCCCTAGGACCCCAACCCACTCCTCATGATACAAATAATCCCTCTGATCCTTTTGTAAATACCTCATCCCCACTCATATTATACAAAAGAAAAAGGGTTTCAGGAGCTCATTTCTCCTCAGCCCAAATACAAGAGCCAAATGTCTCTGTGCAGGAGGACACTCCTGCACAGAAAATCCAAAGGGCACCCACTGAGGACTCTCCCATCCTCAATTTGGAGGTGGACATCTCAACAGAAGATGTCCATATGGGTACTGTGGCTATCACTATTGTTGTTTCTGCACAAGAGGCACAGGACAGTGTCAACATACTTAAGACCACACCCATGGCAATAGAGGGTGTGCAAGCACCTTCTGGAAGTCCCTAGAACCAAGAAAAGAAGGGCACAGAAGCTTCAACTTCTGGAATATTTGCCAGTGATAGATCACAAACACCACTCTCTTTTGCTGATCTTGAGGCTAGTCTGCAACTTATGATATTAACGGATCCTCAGCTGAAACCTGTTGTGACAATATTTGAATATTACCAGTCTCTTATTGGTACACAGGGGGCACAAATCAGATCACTTGAACAGACAGTATCAGCTCAGAATCAAAGAGTGGATTACTTCCATAAAGGGTTCACCCTCTGTGGAAATAAGATCATTCAACTTGATAAGATGATTCGAACCCTAATGGCAAAGGTTGTAGGTCCTCCTGACCAAACCAATGCATCCAAAAAGGGGGAGAATCAGGAGATCCCTAATTCAGTCCAAGCAGCTCCATCAGCCCAAGCAGCTCCAGCTCCTACTTTAACAGTCTAAGATTCTAGGCTAATAGTCCCAACAGCTACTCAAGCTGTTAGCCTAGAAACTCAAGCTGCTCCTATAAGAACAACAGGAGTTGTTATCCGAGAAGGCAGTCAAGCTACTGTCAGTACAGTCCAAACTACAACCTCTGCAACTAAGGATAAGGGCAATGGCATCCTCATAGAATCTCCAAAGCACAAATTTTCATCTAGAGAAGCCCAAGTTGCTCATGATGCTGAATTTGCCAGACAGTAAGCAGAGGAACAAGATGAAATTCTGGACCAGCAAACCCATGCTCCAATGCAAGATGATGAAACCTTAGGTGATTACCTAAGAGGGTTTGTGGTTAAACAGAATGAGAAGAAAAGGAAAATGCCAACAGGGCATTTAAAGGCAGAGCAATGGAAGTTTTTGATCAATTTTGCCTACTCAGCTGGAATTCCAAAGAAGATGGCTCAGTCCATGAATACAGAGAGGCTGCAAGCAATTCATGATAAAGAAATGGAAAAACGAAAAACAGCTAAAGTCTCCCATCAATTCCAAAGCCAACAGGAATCAAGTCAAGCTGGTGCCAGTAATCAAGATCCACCTGTTCATGCTGTTGCTACTAATCCACAATCATAAGCAATCTCTCAAGCAAAGCTTGATCAGGAAAAAAAGGGTGCTGTTTGAACATCAGCTTCAGAAAGTGATGGAGATTGAAAAGACCCTAGACCAGCATGACTTCTCAAAACCTCTAATTACATACTGGTATACTAAGCCAATGGATAACATTGACTTAAGATATCATTTTGTAGTAAGAAGAGAAGCTGGTCCTAAGGAAGAATACAAGAGTATGATGCACATAGTTCAAGGGATGACCAGAGATGAGCTTACAAGAATGCATAATGTTGGATCTGTAACTCAAGTCAGGTCCTCACTTCCACAGGTCAAGCAGGCTATAAAAGATCTAAAAAGCATTTTTGATCCGGATTCCATAAGAAAAGATATAGAAGAGGCCAAGGAGATGAAGATTACACAGGTTGATCTGTTTGTAAAATCAAAGACATACAGACTCAAATTTGCAAATGGATCCAGCATTTTCTTCAATTTCGAATTTTATGATCTTCCAAAGGCATGGTTAGTACGGATGATATCAGTGAGGATATATTGTGATAGAGAAGATCTGAAAAGAGAATTTTTGAAGGCAGTTAATCAGAAACTTTCAATATTATAAGTTTTTGGATGCCTTAGTTTGTAGATAACAGTTTTACTTTGTTTTATTTCCTTATTTGTATAAAAGCTTAAAGTCTTGTGTAAAGAATTGAAGTTAGGGGGAGATTGTTAGGAAATATTCTAAGTATGTCAAGCTGTTAGTTAGATTTCTCAGACTGTTAGTAGATTTTCTGTGTAAGTACAAAGTTCAAGCTGTTAGTTGAAAAAGTTCGAGCTGCTAGTTCAAAAGTTCAAGCTGCCAGTGTTAAAGCTCAAGCTGCTCAACAGATAGACTTCAAGATGCTCAACAGCTCAATAAACAGAAAGTGCTGATATTCAGGAAAGGATATATTTTGAAGATTCAAGCATATCTACTATCAGAGAAATCAGAGTTTTTCAATGAAACAAATCAGAAAGTAATATATATACATATAATAGGTTTTTCTATTCTAAGTCTGCACGTACAAGTTTATTCAACTGTAATTGTCTTTCTGATTAAGTTTTCATAAGCCTCTGTGGTTGTAAAACCCTAAGAACAATTTGTGTTCTTCGTCTAATCAAACATATTAGAGGTGATTGTAATCATTGAGTCTGGCAATACAAATGACATTTGATTATTGATTGTGTTTATGTGATTATTTGTTTTTGAAAGCTTTTCTTAAAACAATTAAGTGTTATTGGTTTATACTCTGATTAATTTAAACCAGTTAACATTAGGTAGTAATTTTTGATCTTGACATGATCTAACAAGCCCCCACAAAAAAAAAATAATTTATTATTAGACTAAAATTTGACCACATGGGCAGAGTACTACGACATATCATGAACAGCGGAACTGGGCATATTGAGAGGGGGTTCCACATCAAGAGGATTTTCAGGCTGGTTGTTTTTCAAATATATCTTGGGTCATCTTCCTCCTAACTAGTGATCTGGTACCATCGTTCCATGCCCTTCACATTTATCATAGTTAAATTTGCTTGTTTGGATTTGAATTATAATTTTTGTTAATTTATTTCAGTAGTTGAGTGTGTTTGATTTTAATTGTCGAGTCCTTTTAAATGTGAGTGCTTAGTGTCATTGCAGTTTTTTGAATTTCCCCAATGGTTCTTGTGTGCCGATCCGGCCATGGAAAATGATGATACATAGAAAATTGTACCCAGAATTAGTTAGTGTTAGCAAGAAATTCTAGAATTAGGTTAAGAGTCGTAATAGTAATTATCATTTTAATGTAAGTTGAGTTCAAGTAAGTTAATGTACATTTACGCTTAAATGAAAATGATGTGTCAAAAGATTTCAGAAAACTTATGCAATAAGGGGAAGAGCTTAATCATGTTTTTAGCCTCAAAATATTCGAGGGTAGGCTGGTAGCCTAGTTGGTTCGGGAAATTAAGTCCTTTGGGGTACCATTAATGCCTAATCCCCTAAAACCGTCTGGTTTGGGAGTGATTGACTTAAATCCCGCTACATGGACCAACTAGAATAGCTATGATAATAATTCGAGTTAAAAAGAAAAAATACATATATATATATATATAGTACCATTAATGCCTAATCCCCTAAAACCGTCTGGTTTGGGAGTGATTGACTCAAATCCCGCTACATGGACCAACTAGAATAGCTATGATAATAATTCGAGTTAAAAAGAAAAAATACATATATATATATATATATATATATATATATATATATATATATATATATATATATATATATATATATATATATATATATATATATATATATATATATATTAAAGCATGGTAATCAAAAGTAATATTTGTCGTATACATGCATAGAGGGAAAAGATGGTGAAAAAACCCATATTTATTAACCTTGTAACCTTGAGCTAAAAGGGTAATTTCCAAAAGTGAGATACATTATAATTACTTGGAGAAAATGTGTTTTAACCGAAAATGTTATTTAGCTTACATTCAAAATCTTAATGCATTATTGCAAAGGCTGACTTAACCAAGACTTATTGAACACACTGCTAATACAGTCGGTACATAGTTAGTTCTTATTCTAAGGCTTGCTCGGGGACGATCAAGAGTTAAGTTGGGGAGGTTTGATAAGACTGTATTATTGCGTGTTTTCAGTAGTTTTAAAGGCTCATATATGCACATATACTTCGTAACTATCATACTTTTACATCATATTTGTGTTTCAGTGTCCGGAAGTCATTTCAAAGCACCACGAAAAAATTCAGCGCGAAACGAGCAGGTCGGGGAGTAGCGCTACGCCCACCCTACGCCCCAAAACAGTAAAATTTTGAGTTCAAGATCAGTACCAGCGCAGGCTGGCGTAACCCCAGGTGCGGGGGGGGTGGGGGGAGGGGGGCTACTCCCTTGCGGCGCAAAAACCCTTCAAACGCGTTTCTACATCCAAATCCCTAATTTTGACATCCTCTATAAATAGAGGTTGTTGGCAATCGTTTTTGGATAGTCCTGGAGTGTTGAAAAAAGCGGTGAAGCCCTTCCAGAGTTGATTCACGATCCGATTACGAAGATGGTGGATTGCACCCGTTCGAGCCTATGATGATGTCTCCAACCATCCCTAGTGAAGAGCACACGATGAGCGGCTAAACCACCATAACCATTTGCAGAGGATCTACGACTAAGTGTTGTTTTATTGAACATTAGTTTGTATTGATGTGTTTTATGATTATTGAATATTTATTGTTACACAAATGATGTACTATTAGTTATCGTTATGATTGAATCATTTAATTGGTAAAAGTAAGTTAGTTCATAGTGGTGTTATTATTTGGGCTGAGTTCAATAGTTTAGGGATTAAAACAAGTAATGAATATTGCATGCGCTATGCTGAGATTTATTAATTAATGTGTTCGTGATTAATATGACTGCGTAATTGGTTATGTCTATGTGACCATTCATGATGTTCAATTAAGTAATAACTTATGTCGTAGTGAATTTGTAAATGGTTATCTTAAAATTGCGTTGTTAATCAATTCGTTAGTTGCATGCCGTTGTTTTAGTTATAGTTTAATCGTAATCATTATTCCAAACAATTCACTCACTTTACAATTTAGTCGCTTTTAATAAACTAAAGAAACCAGCTAATTAACCCAAATAAACCTACACGCTCCCTGCGGATTCGACCCTTACTTCTCTACGCTAGTAGTTAGATTTAAGGTTATTTCTACGGGCCATAACGACGGCTCATCAGCTGCATGATCTTTTAGCAGCTTCTCCAAAATGGCCTCAAGGGTTGCAATTCTCTGTTATTGGTCAGTCACTAGCTGATCCAAACTTGCTTTATGCTATTGTAGTTCTTGAACGGCCCTTGTTAGTTGAAGTATTTGGACTGTCTGGACACCAACTTGAGCTTTCAGTTGAAGAAGGATTTGGTTATCTGACGTTGTGGATGTGGATGGAGTGGTTGTGGTGGTTTGTGGTGGTTTGTGGTGGGTTGGATGCTGAGGTGGAATGCATGGCTTGTTCTGTTCTCTGCCTCTTTGCCCTTTGATGCCTCACAACTAAAGCGTCTTCATCAGGCTCATTAGCTTCATCATCTACTTCTTCTTGTTGGGGACACCACAACTGTTGGTGTTCCGTCTGTGGCGGAACAACAAGTCTAGATTTATAACGACCAAGAGATGTTGTAGGATTTGCTGCCTTCTTGACATCGCTGGCATTATCGGAATTTATCTCCGTCTCAGTCTCAACAACCACATTTGATTGTTCTGGATGAAAATTATCAATGCCTTTAAAAATATTTCCTGGGGATTCACGAGGTTGAAGATGAGCCTGAATTACTTCTTTTGCGACGTCTGTCTGAGCTGCTCCCCCATGAGCAAAGATATCCCTGTGATGACAACCACTTCAGGAGACGGTGGCAAGTCCGGCAAGAAGTGACGGATTATCATCATTAGAAACCGAGGATATAACAAAAATTGCTCACGACTTGGAGTTGTAATTTGATGTATAAACTCGGCAAAGAAGAATCCTGAGAAACTATAAGGCTTGTTGTAAACTAGAGAGATCATCCCGGGCTGAAGCTTGGATGTCATCGTATCAAAACTTGCCTTCTTGGAGCAAGACACACAAGCAGTACATGCATCAAATACCTCCACTACCCTATCAACCCGCTTTTGACATATGATGCCTTGGCTAAATCTTGTGCATATCCCATTCTTTGAAATGCTCCTTGTCTCAGAGGAGCTGGAAAATCCATCGGACCGTTCTCCTGTGCCTCAATTCCCAAATGCAAGATCGTTCTCAAATCATCAACCGAGAAAGCAATTGCCTGGCCATTAACTGTAGCCCTGAGTACTGGGGGCATTACCGATCTGTCTAAATGAAGCGAGCTCCAGAACTGACATATATATTGAATCATCAAAGTAGGGCTATGCGTCCGTGCATACACCACTCTCGATCGTGTAAAAAATTCTAGAATTTCTCTGTATTGCCCTGCCTCTAGGGCCTGCAAATCTATGCTTACCACCATGTTGTGCTTATTGATGAATGCACGGTCTGCCAATCCTGCACATGCAACATACAGCTAAAATTTAAAAACTGAATTTTTGGAAAACAATTAAGTTCGCACGAAACTTAGATAAGTTCGTACAAACTTAGCAACCTACGAACATAGATATAAGTTCGTACGAACTTGTTCTTGATGAATAGGTTCGTGGTCGGAAAGTTTAACAACAAAACTCATGATTTAACACTTTTTAGACTTAAATGATCCATGAATCTAGTCCTAAAAGATTTTAATCGAGTTTATTGAGCTTCCATTTTAAGTTTTATAGCCTTAAACTTAGAGTTTGTAACCCTATGTGTTTCGGTTATCTAAACTTAAATTACACATTTATAAACCGTTTAAACTCCCTAATATCACTTACTCTTTTGTTTAGAATTAAACCTAAAGTGAATAGTTGATAAGTTCGAGTTGGAACAGTATGATCTTCGTGGAACAGAAGCAAAATCATGAAATGCACGATAAGTTCATAATCGCTATGGGTAAGTTCGTGATCGCTTGACTATGTTCTGAGGAAGTATGTTCGTGAGTAGGTGAATGAATTATATGTCTTTGCACTATTTATAGCCCCACCTACTGTGCTACGAACTTAAGTGGCTTAAGTTCGTACGACCTTAAGCTCGTGCGAACTTATTCTCATAAGTCTGTACGGACTTAGGTTTCCACGAACTTAAGTTGAAATTTTGAAAAACTTTGAAAAATTTCCAACTTTTTACGGAACACTTCACATTAAGCAATCAATTATCACGCATCTTTGTTCTTCCAAGTTAAAATGCATCCTAGTATCTGACCTCGATCCTATTTATTTAAAATTACCTAGAACTAAAATAAAGTAAAACAAAATACAGTATAATAAATAAAAATATAAGTAAATTGCAAAATTCAAAAATAAAATTAAACAAACTAACTATTTTTGTGAGAGAGTCATAGAAGGTTCAATCAGATAGCTTTGCCAACTCACTTTTGGTGTTGCACTTTCACACTTTTAGTATCCCTTTAATGTTTGTTCTAACATGCACACCATGTCGATTGTCGGTACCGTTGTCCACTTTAACACGCAACACAGAGTTTTCCTTTTGCCTTTTTATTTATCAAGAAATTACCTTACGTGTCCCATACTTAGACGTAATTCTGTAATCAAGATAGACATACGATCATTATAACTGTTTGGTATTTGCAAATCATCTTTAAAAGGCGAACGTCGGACACAAATCTGTATTTACATACAACAAAGTGTTTTAGTTTGTCTTAGGCTAGAGCATACTTCTTTTATTTAGCCAAGACAGCGGTGACAGGTCTGTACTTACATACAACAAAGCGACATATCTTGCTATATTGAGTCAAAACAGCGGTGACAGGTCTGTACTTACGTACAACAAAGAGACATTTCTTGACTATCTTTACGTTTCATGCTTGCTCTTTATTTAAGATGTATTTTTGATGAAGCCATACATCCCCAAGACTGATTTACATACCTCATTTATAATTATTGTATGTGAGCTTCTAACACAGAAATTAAGACCTATTTGTCATATGTCTAAGTTAGTAACACACATGACAATTTCTTGATTGTTTTATTAGCTTTTAGGGAAACCTTTATGTTTTGTGCCTACCAACACATCAGAACATGAACATGTACATCACTGAGATTTTGTAGTGCATTATGTGAAAGTTTAATACTCAGAGTTTGTTAGACTTTGCTAAATCTCGTCATGTTGAACCTGTAACTCTAAGACTTCTCTCTTTGTTTTCATTTTTTGGTTTTTTTTTTAATTTTTCATGCTTTTCTATTTTTTTTTTGTTTTTTTAAGTAAATTAACTAATAAGACAAACTAAAACAAAAAAAAAATTAAAAATAAAAATTAAAAGAAAGTTTATCTACTGAGGTCAGGTTACTCTGGATTTCTCATCCCATTTAGTTGGACTAACAACTCAAAGCGTGATCTATCAAATGCTTTTGTGAACAAATCCGCATAGTTGTCTTCCGTTGGAACTTTTACCAATTTTATCAGGTTTTTCTCAGCATAGTCACGAATAAAATGATGACTAATATCTATATGCTTAGTCTTACTGTGCTTTACCGGATTATTGGTTATAGCGATTGTGGATTGATTGTCTATCCTAATGGGAGTATGAGTATAAGTCAAACCGTAATCCCACAATTGTTGTTGAATCCACAGAACCTGTGAACAACAAATCCCCGCAGCTACATATTCGGCCACGCATGTTGATACGGCTACCGAAGTCTGTTTCTTGCATTTCCAGGACACCAGTCTCCCTCCTAGGGACTGACAACCTCCCGTTGTTGACTTTCTATTCAAGTATCACCCTCCTTCATCCGAGTCTGTGTAAGCTTCCAAATCCAGATCTCCATCAGCATGATACCAAAGTCCCAGCTTCGGTTTTGACTTTAGGTGTCTCCGAATCTGCTTCACAACTTTCGTGTGCATCTCATTTGGGTTAGCTTGAAACCTGGCACAAATACAAACAGCAAACATAATATCAGGCTTAGAAGCAGTTAAATACATAGGTGATCCGATCATCGCCCGATATAATGTCGGATCCACATCAGCATCACTATCGGTGCCCGATCCGAGATTGTGATTGACTTGAATTGGAGTACTAAAATGTGCTGTGATTTTTGTTCCTTCCATCCTGAAGCGTTATAATATTTCATAGACATACTTCGTCTAATGAATGAAAATCCCTTCCTTTCATTGTTCAACTTGTAAACCACGAAAGAAGTTCAGCTCCCCAACGCACTCATCTCAAAATTGGAATTCATAACCGTTTAAATCTCTTTGCACAGCTGTCAATTTGACGACCCAAAGATAATGTCGTCTACGTAAACTTGTACCAGCACAATATCCTCATTCTTCCACTTAATGAACAGTGTGCTATCTTTTTTCCCTCTCTCGAACCCATTTTCCGAGAGATGAGTAGATAGTGTCTCATACCACGCCGTAGGTGCTTGATGTAATCCATACAGAGCCTAATCCAATTTATATACTCTGTCTGGATACTTGGGATCTGTGAACCCTTGCGGTTGTTCGACATATACCAATACTTCACTTTCCCGTACAGGAAGGCACTCTTGACATCTAGTTGATAGACTTTAAATCCTTTGAAGGATGCAAAAGCAAGAAACAGTCGAATTGCTTCAAGCCTTGCTACTGGTGCAAACACTTTATTGTAATCAATTCCTTCTTCTTGGTTGAACCCCTTGACTACAAGTCTTGACTTGTTACGAGTAACGATGCCTCGATTATCTCTTTTTCACTTAAAGGCCCATTTGGTCCCTATTGCAACTTCTCCACGAGGAAAAGGCACTAACTCCCAGACTTCCAGCTTTTTGAACTGTGAAAGTTCCTCCTGCGGTGCTTCAATCCAAGAATTATCCTTTAGAGCCATTTGTACATTCTTCGGCTCAACTTGTGAGATGAAACAAGAGTACAGACAAGTGTGAAATTCCTCGTAGTCATTGATCATTTATAACAGCACTGTGTTACTATTCACACAACTCTGAGTTCTCACACCAGCAATTGGATTCCCAATGATGTCTTCAGTAGAATGATCCTTATTTACTCTCGATGTTTCAACTGCATCGACCTTAAGATTGTCTCCCAGATTAGAGCCTATTTCGCCTAGTGAGGGTGTGACTTCAAATGGAATATCCTCCTCGTGATCACTTTCGTCTGAGGATGGACTATTTGTCTTTCACATCAATGGATGACAACGGTTCTTCGGTTGTTGGTGACCCGTCTTCCGTCGATATATTTTCTTCAGATGTCGTGGGAATGCTCAAATTTGAAAAGACCCTACCCTCGTCATTAAGGTTGAGAAGTTGTTTTCCACAGTTCCTGCATCACCACTAAAAGGAGTGTTAAATGATTCAAACACAGAGTCATAATCAAATAACCATTCTGGACCAATTTGGGGTTCATGTGAATAATTGGTTACATCAATGTTAAACATAATTTCTACAGTACCAGTAGTTTTATTAAAAACCCTCTTTTTTGGTGAGTTTGGGACATAACCTAGGAAGTAACCTTCGTCTGCCTTTTCACCGAACTTAGGTTGATGTTTTGTTTTTAGCAAAGTACATGGCACCCCAAATGGTTGAAAGCTTGTTAAATTTGGTGGTCGTTTATTCAGAATCTCATAACAGGTTTTCTTCAAAGATTCTACAGTAAGGACTCTGTTTAGTACATGACATGCGGTATTTACTGCCTCCCCCGAAAACATAGTGGGAAGCTTTGAATCCGAGAGCATAGTCCTTGCTGCTTCAATCAATATCCTGTTTTTCTGTTCTGCCATCCCATATTGTTGTGGCTCATATGGTGCACTAAATTGATGCACTATGCCTTTAGTTAGCCAATATACACCAATTACTGCATTTTTAAACTCTGTTCCATTATCACTTCTGACACGTTTTACCCTTTTCCCATATGAGTTCTCAACTTGGTCTAAGAACCTAATCAGCATGTCTGATGTCTCGTCCTTTGTACCTAAAAAGAAAACCCAAGAAAAATGTGAGTAATCATCAGTAATAAATAAAACAATACCAACTCCCACCTATACTCCTTTTGTTGATTGGACCGAAAATATCAATATGCAACAAGTAAAAGGTGGAGGGGATTGAGTTATGAGTCTTCGATTTGTGTGCCTTCTTATGTTGTTTCCCTTTCTTGCACGACACACACTTATCTTCAAACTTGAAACTCTTCATTGGAACACCATGCACATGGCCATTTTTAGTGATGAAATTCATCTTCCTTAAGTTCAAGTGTGCCATTCGCCTGTGCCACAACAAAGATTCTGACTCTGAAGCTTTAGACATCAAACAGGTAGACTCCATCGAAGATTCTACTATGGTCATGTCCATCATATACAGATCATTTTTCCTTGGAGCCCTCATCATTTTCCATTCTTCTGGAATCGAAAATCCAGGCTTTAACACTAGCGATTCTTTCTCAGTAAAAAGCACTGAATGTTGTGTAGGTCCCGAGAGGTTCCCAAAGTATATAGTTATAAGCTGTAGAGGGGGGGTGAATACAGCAATTTAAAAACTACACACTCTTTTCTCAATGTTTGTATGTATTATCAACAATTTGTTAATTACAAACAAGCTTGAATGCGGAATAGTTCAAGCTGAGATGACAGATACAACAGTATGTTCACTAGTCTAAGACAAACTCAAACTAGAATAAAATGAATACACTCACTAAGAAGCACTCACTGTGTTTTCAAGACTTAAGGGAACAGCTTATGTAAAACAGCTTAGACACACAGATGCTGGTTTACACAGAAGGCTTGCATGCATGAAAATCACACTTGCACGTTCACTCTTGGTTTCAGCACTTAGCTTTCTTCACACTTCTTTCTGACCTTAGAAGCTTCCTTTTATACTCACTTAGAGGATCTAAGAGAAACATCTTCATTGGACAGAATGAAAAGGAAAAGTCTTGTTGAAAAGACAACATAACCTTTTCTGCACTTTTCTGAAAAAGCAGACTTGTCTTCATATGTGCAGAACTTTTGTCTTTTTACTTTGTCTACTGTTGCATTGCCTTTAACTAATTTAGGAATGTCAACTTTGCGTCTTTCTTCCCTGTAAAGGCCTATTTTGATATAAGAAAAAGGTCTGTCACCCTTTTTCCAATATCCTTTTGTCTTCATGTTACAGAACAGCGTGGGCAGGCTGAGCAGTTCTGTTTTCCACTTTGTCTTCGACTTTGTAAACTGATCTTGTAGTCAACAATACATGATGACTTGGAAACAAATTCCATAAAGTGTTTAGCCTGTTCACAAAGAACAGGTTCTGTTCACAAAGAACAGAACACTTTAAAAATGCCCAAGCTGCTCAACAGTGTAGAGCAGCGTAGACAGTTTATGTCCAGCCTGTTCAGCAGACAGAGCAGCTTGGACAAACTGTCTTAGTTGCAACACATGCAACATATAGAACAGCTTTAGACTGATATTGCAAATCATTTTCAGGTTTCAATAAGGCATATAACAGGCCTTAAATTCAACCTTCAAATGCATCAACAGGATTGATTATAAAATCTCCCCCTCAGATGTAGAACAGGTTTGACTGAGGCCTTTTTGTGCCTAACAGATAAACATACCATCCTTCTTTTGGTCAACTTGTAACCCCAAAAAGAAATTTAACTCTCCCATAGCACTCATCTCGAATTTCGACTTCATCACATTCTCGAAATCTTTGCACATTTGTTCGTCTGATGATCCAAAAATGATATCATCGACGTACACTTGTACCAACATGAAATGTTCTCCCTTCCTCTTAACAAATAGAGTACTATCTATCCTACCCCTTTCAAACCCGTTCTCTAGTAAATGTTTGGATAGAGTCTCATACCACGCCCTTGGTGCCTGATTCAATCCATATAGAGCCTTATCTAAGCGATATACTCTATCAGGATATTTTGGATCTGTGAATCCGGGCGGCTGTTCTACATACACCAACTCCATCACTTTCCCATATAGGAAAGCACTCTTAACATCTAATTGATATACCTTAAAGCCCTTGAAGGAGGCAAACGCTAGAAACAACCTAATGGCTTCCAGCCTTGCTACTGGTGCAAACACCTCATTGTAATCAATTCCCTCCTCTTGGTTGAAACCCTTTACAACTAACCTAGCCTTGTTGCGAGTGACTATACCCTGATCGTATCTTTTGCACTTAAAAACCCATTTGGTTCCTATGGCAACTTCCCCTCGAGGTAATGGAACTAACTCCCACACTTCTAGTTTCCAAAACTGCGAAAGTTCTTCCTGCATCGCTTCAACCCAGGAGTTATCCTTAAGTGCCATTTGCACATTCTTAGGCTCTACTTGCGATATGAAACACGAATAGAGACAGGTATGATATGCCTCGGAGTCATTTATCATCGACAACAACACTGTGTTGTTATTTAAACTACTCCTAGTCCTCACACCCTCGTTATGATTTCCTATGATGCTTTCTATAGGATGGTTCTTGTGGATCCTAGAGGTCTCTATCTCGTCAACTCTCAGATTATCTTCTAAGTTAGATCCTATTTCACCTAATGGGGGAACAGCCTCAGTTTCTACATTTTCCTCCTCATGGACATTTTCCTCAGACTTGGAACTTGTTGCTTGAGTCTGATTCTCAGTGGTAGGTGCTTCTGGATCAGCAACTTCTGGAGATCCATCTACAGTCGCAGTAGGCTCGAATGTCGATTGAAATGTAGTCCTCGGAAAGGTATGACCTTCGTCATTCAGATGTAATGTCGCCATGTCCTTTTCGATTGTACCTGCATTTTCATCCAAAGGAATGTTAAATGACTCAAATAATTTATCATAGTCAAATATCCATTCCGGACCTGTTTGGGGTTCATGTGTATAACTTGTGACTTCAATGTTATACACAATCTCTACTGTACCATTTGTTTTATTAAAAACCCGTTTGTTTGGTGAGTTCAGCACATAACCTAGGAAGTATCCTTCGTCAGCCTTTTCACCAAACTTCGGTTGATGTTTTGTACGCAAAAGAGTGCATGGTACCCCAAACGGTTCGAAGCCAGTTAAATTAGGTGGCCGTTTATTTAAAATTTCATAACAGGTTTTGTTCAAAGATTTGACTGTAAGGACTCGGTTTAAAATATGGCACGCGGTATTCACTGCCTCCCCCCAAAACATGGTAGGAAGCTTTGAATCTGACAACATAGTTCTAGCTGCCTCAATCAGTGTCCTGTTTTTACGTTCAGCCACCCCATTTTGTTGAGGCTCATATGGTGCACTAAATTGATGCACTATGCCCTTTGAGAGGCAATATACACCAATTACAGTGTTTTTGAACTCAGTTCCATTATCACTACGTATCCTTTTAACCCTTGTTCCGTAGGAATTCTCCACTTGGTCTAAGAACCCGATGAGCTTGGAAGCCGTCTCATCCTTTGTACCTAGAAAGAAAACCCAAGAAAATCGTGAGTCATCGTCAGTGATAACTAAACAGTACCAACTACCTCCTATACTCCTTTTGTTGATAGGTCCAAAAAGATCCATGTGCAACAAATCGAATGTAGAAGTTATGGAGTTCTGCGTCTTGGACTTGTGTGTCTTCTTATGTTGTTTGCCCTTCTTGCATGGTAGACACTTGTCCTCGAACTGAAAGCTCTTCATAGGCACACCTTGCACCAACCCATTTTTCGTTATGTAATTCATCTTTCTTAGGTGCAGGTGAGCCATGCGTCTGTGCCACAATACCGATTCCATCTCCGAAGCTTTGGATAATAAACAAATTGGCCCCATCGAAGTCTCCGGCTTGTTCATATCAAGCATGTACAAGTCATTCTTCCTTGGTGCCCGCATCAATACCCATTCTTCAGGAATCTTGAATCCCGGTTTTAGAACTAACGCTTCAGTGTCAGTGAACAACACTGAATTCTTCTTGTCACAGATTTGAGATACACTAATGAGATTGTGAACCAGTTTATCAACGTGATAAACTTGGTCCAACTTGATCGTCCCATTAGTGACCGCTCCGGTACCCGTGATGTTTCCTCCCTTGTTTCCCGCGAATGATACAAATCCCCGATTCCCACCCTTGAAGTCTGTAAGAAGACTTCTTTCCCCTGCCATGTGCCTGGAGCATCCACTGTCGACGAACCACTTGTTGTTTGGACCTGTGGTAATCTTCTGCACATGAAAGAAAATAGGTTAGTTATCACAGGGAACCCAAGCCAAAACTGACTTGGTTATACCATTCTCGTCCACATACTTAAACTCTTTCAAATACCCATCTCGCCTTTCAGGTGACTTGGGTCGTTGAAAAGGAGTTTGTTGTGGTGTCGAGTGATGTAAATTCACTCTTTGCCTTTGAGTAGGCATTTGTTGTGGAGCTCTAGAATAATTCCGATTATATTACATTTCAGATTGTGATCCCTGAGCTCTAACCGGTGCGTAATGTCTAACAGGAGTATGAGACCTAACTGGAGTGTGTGCCCTGCTAGGTGTTGTGCTCCTATAGACTTGTTGAGGTGCTGACCTAGATTGATTAATGACACGATTCGGTGAATTTGTCCTAACCACTTCCTTTGGTCCAACCTTTACCGGTGTTTGTTTCACAACATGTTTTGGTGCGGCCTGCACAGTTTTCTCGGTACTCTGAGAACTACTAGTGCTCGCCACATTTTTTGAGGGCTTAACAGGTATTGGGTTCACTGTCTTAGGTCTTACTTCGGCTTTCCTTAGCGGACAGTGAGAAGCAACATGCCCCTTTTCATGACATCTGAAGCAGGACATCTTATCTATGGACTTCTTGTGTGTGCCCTTAGACTTAGGTGTCTCACTAGTGTCTTGATCCTTTTGTACATCTATTGCGACTGGCTCATCGTCCTGATCATTAAAATCAATTTTATGTTTTCCTGCAGGTGTTTCACTGGAGGAAGACACAAATTTGACTTTCTTAACCTTGACGGTGGTGTCAGTCACCTTAGGTGTATTTTCTACTACAGGCTCAGATATAGGTGCAGGTATGTCCTCTAAGTCTATTGATTTGTCAGTTTTCTCATGAGGTTAAGGCACGTAGTTTGCATTAAAAGGTGGAGGAATTTCATGAAATCCTAGACCTACGGGCTTTTTAGATTGACGTTGAGCATCTAAAACTTTCCCTAGGTTCAGGCTTGAATTCCTAAACTACTCTAGCTTACTATTCGCCTCAGCTACCTTTACCTTTGTTTCAGCTAGCTCTATGTCTTTGTCCTTAAGATTTTTGGTCAAGGCCTCTACATGCTCATACATAAGCTCTAACCTAACACACTGCTCACTCAGTTTGTCTTTCAGACCTATTACGTCTTGAGCATCAGCCTTAAGTTTTTCCTTAAGATCTTGCTTAATGTCGTTTAGGCTAGCGTTATCAGCTTTTAATGACTCATTTTGAGCAGTTATGGTTTTATGTGATTCTAAGACTAGATTCAACCTATCGTTAGAAGTAACACATAGCAAGCATAATTCATGAAAAAGAGAGTAAGTCAGACTAACCTTTGTGTGGTCGGATTCCACGTTGGCCATTTGAGCGGCAAACTCCAGAAGTGTCTGATCATTCGTCTTCTCCACCCACATTGGACTGCTGTCCCTTGTGGTCTGCTCTTCCCCTTCACATCCGTTCTCCGTGACTTCAGCCATAAAAGCCCGAGCATTTGATTCCGGATGTGAACTCCAGTCATAGGTACCATCCAGCAGTCTGTCTGATGTGACATTTGATAGTAGACCAGCTATATTGGCTTCACCGGCAGATGAACTCGGAAGGTATCGTTGTTGAGACTGATTCTGAAACTGTCCCTGATGCTGACTCTGCCCTTGGTACGTATCTACCTTCGGTCTCTGACATTCTCTGGCGAAGTGTCCCAGACCTTGACAGTTGTAGCACTTGACCTTGGACTTATCAAATCCAATTCCCTTATTGTTCATCGTCAGAATTCTACCAGTCCGTTTGATGAATCTTTTAACCCGTTGGGTTACCATGGCCAGTTGCCATTTAAGATCCATCTCCTCAAGATCGTCAGGGTCGACATGATCATAGTCTTCATCCCAGAGAGCAGGATCGTTAATTTTTCCTTGAACGCAGTTCCCGTATGCGGCCACAAATGAAGCAAGCAAGTTCAAATGTTCTTCCGCTGATTTAGAGCTCATGGGCATCTTAGAATAGCTCTGAGATGTCGTCGCCTGTGATGCTTGAGGTTGCTGTTCTTCTGATCTTCCCAACCCTAAGAACACTCTGTTCAGTGTGTCATCAGACTCTGCTGGTGACGACGTTTCTCCGGTGAAAAACGCTGTAGCAGTCTTCAGATCGGCAGTCGCTGAAGGTTTTGTTGATTTTCCAAAATACATCGCTGGATTCTGGACTTGTTCGTAATCAGTTTCGGCCTTCAGTAGCTCGAAATGATAAGCTCGCAACGTTCCCACAATATCCTCCAGAGATTGGGTATAATACTTATCCTCGTTAAGCTTTATCATTGCCACATACATAGCCCATTTGGCTGGTAAGGCATCAAGAAGCTTATTGTTCTTGTCGGTGTCAGTATACTCAATCCCGTGACTTTCAAGTTCCGTCAACAGATGATAGAACCAGGTGATGGTATCATCCAGCTGTTCATCCTTTCACGCCTTGAAAATCGCAAACTGTTGTTTCAATAATTCCATGCGCTTCCTTCGTACCCTTGGATTACCCTCACACCTTTTCTCCAGTGACTCCCAAAGTTCTTTAGAAGTCTTTTGAGTCCGAAATGTGTGCAGAATATCTTGAGGCAACGCCATTCGAATTATTGAGAAAGCTCTGTTCTCAGCTTCATAGAGTTTCTTATCATCTTCCTTCACCATCTGATATGATAGAACTCTCTGATGGCCTTCAACTTCAGAAATTGGTGGAATGTATCCTTCGTCAATACATACCCACATACGCATGTCATTGAAACACACAAAATCAGCAAACCGATCTTTCCACCAATAGTAATCTTCGAGTTTCATCAGTTTAGGCGGAGTGTTTGCCTTCCCGACCTCGTGGTCCATTTCCAGAAACTTTTGAAGGTTTGACATCGTTTCAAAAGGAATTGAATTGGAACTTAATTAATTTAATTCGAAACTGACTTAAGCTAACTCTTTCGAATCTAGGTAGATTCGAATATAATTTAGGTTAAACCTTTTGGGATTAAATTCGATTAAGTGTTGAAATTCAATTAAATTCGAAATTATGACAAATTCGAAAAGTCCCTAAACTCGAAGGATAAGGCACACTCGAACACTTCAGTAGATTCGAAGCCCTATTCGAAACTAGACTAAACTCGAACAAACTCGAATGTAAGCAGACTCGAATGTAGCACAAACTCGAATTAGACTCGAAACAGTGTTTACCAAACTCGAAAGGAGCGGATTTGGTTAAACTCGAGACTAAGATTAACCCTAATTACTCCTAACAGATTCGATCGCCGCAAACTCGAAAAACGGCTAACACTTCGATTTCTTTACGTTTTGCAGATTAAATCAATATTTTTACAACGAAAAATATTGATTTCGATCAAAATCGTGAAAAATAACAAAGTGTTTCCCGGATGAAAATTTGCTAAGCTCGAAAACACACGAAAAACACGATTTTGAGAGAAAAACCGTCCAAAAAGCGTCAAGAAACCTAGAATGTATCTAGATGAACACGAAGAACACCAAGAACACCCCGTAGGCTCTGATACCACTTGTAAGGTCTACCACTACGAGATCTATCTAGACGCGGAACCGTCAACGAGTGCGGAATCCTCGTTAACGGGTAGACGGTAACAACTCTCACCAGAAACACGGAGACTATCAGAAGCTGCACGAACGACACACGAACGCACCTACGAACTGATTCTCTCCGGAACGACACTAAGACTGATGATAAACTCGAAATCGCTTAATGCTTAATCACTCTCGAATTCTGCAAAAAGTCTAATAATATTTCGAGTCTATCCCTAATTATAGAGGCTAATTCGAGTCTGTCATGGGCTAAACTCGAATCCGGCCCAAAGCCCATTCGAGTTTGACCCATCTGACATTCTCGAATCTGCCTAAATGGTCACATTCGAATCTGTCTTGTGACTTATTCGAATCTAACCAGATTCGAATCCTAGTCCTTAAACATTTCGAATTTACCTTTTCACATAATTAACTAAGTATTGAAACTTATGTTTTTACATTATGATTGATTTTATCTTTGATCTTTTATGTTTGAACTTCTTGTAATATGTTACATTAAGTTCAAACACACAAACAATAATAATTAACAACCATATATAAACATATATATCTAATACTTGCTAAACCACAATGTTGGATCACTTAGACTGCTATCGTCACACAGGGTGTACCAACATTGGTGCAGTCCATA
This sequence comes from Centrapalus pauciflorus, assembly GCA_020465985.1. Classification (NCBI taxonomy): domain Eukaryota; kingdom Viridiplantae; phylum Streptophyta; class Magnoliopsida; order Asterales; family Asteraceae; genus Centrapalus; species Centrapalus pauciflorus. The sequence continues at coordinate 249,335 of JAANYP010004615.1, read as the reverse complement.
GAGGGCTTTGTCTAATTTGTAGACTCTGTCTGGATACTTGTAGTCCTCAAATCCAGGAGGTTGACATACATAGACCTCTTCTTCAATTGTACCATACAGGAAAGCAGACTTCACATCCATTTGATACACTTTAAACCCTTTGTAGCTTGCATAAGCTAGAAACAGTCTGATGGCTTCTATTCTTGCTACTGGAGCAAAGACATCATCATAATCTATTCCTTCTTCTTGAGTGTATCCCTGTGCTACCAGTCTTGCTTTGTTCTTGATTACTATCCCTCTCTCATCCTTTTTGTTCCTGAACACCCATCTTGTACCAATTGCTCTTTTTCCTTTAGGAAGATCAACTAGAGTCCAGACATTCTGAATCTTGAATTGCAGTAGTTCTTCCTGCATTGCCTCAATCCAAGATGGATCTTTCAAAGCCTCAGATGCCTTCTTAGGTTCTAATTGTGACATGAAACATGCATGTTCAAAGGCAGCTAGACTGAATTCAGGAACTGCTGATTCAACATTAGTAGACTCCTTGTGAACCATTGTCCTTGTCTGTACAGGAGTGCGTGGATCACCGATTATCTGATTGAGAGGTTCATACTTGTGAACTTTGAGGGTTGGTTCTTTGTCTGTCTGAAATGAGGTTCCTAGATTTGTATCATCTCTTTCAAGACCACTTGATGGTTCAGCTTCAGGAACAGCTTGACCAGAAAATGGGACTGTTTCCCTATGAGATGGAGTTGTAACTTCAGGACTTGGGATTGGCACTTCATAATTTGGATTTGAATCATGTTGGGCATTCAGTACCCCTGGTGGATCGCAAGACAGAAGTGGTAGAACAGTATACTCATCCCATTGACCTGAATCTTCAAAAGTCTGAAACTTTGTGCCAACAGCTTGAACATTTGTGCTACCAGCATGAGAGTTTATGTTAGCAGCTTCAACCCTGTTTTCATCAGATTCTGCAGTATACTCAACAAAGCTCAGAGAATTTGTTAGTGAATCTAACTCAAACAACCAATCAGGACCAGTGCCTTTGACATTTGCAGTGCTTTCATTAAATTCAACATTGGCACTTTCTTCAATGGTTTTAGACACACTGTTATATACCCAATAGGCTTTGCTTTGAGTAGAGTATCCTAAAAATAAACCTTCTTCAGCCTTACTTTCAAACTTTCCTAAGTGAGTCTTAGTGTGAAGAATAGTTCATGAACATCCAAAAGACTTTAGAAAGGCTATTAAGGGAACTCTATGATGGAATAACTCATATGGAGTTTTCCCATGTGATTGAACAACTTGAACCCTATTTAGCACATAACAAGCTGTGTTGACTGCCTCTGCCAAAAAGGTCATTGGCAGTTTGGAATCAGCTAGCATGGTTCTAGGAACCTCAATTAAAATTCTGTTCTTTCTTCCAGCTACACCATTTTGTTGTGGTGTTCTTGGTGCACTATATTGCCTTGCAATACCTTTAGATTCACAGAAACTGTTTAGGATATGATTTTTAAACTCAGTTCCATTGTCTGACCTGATCACCTTAACTTTTAAGTTGGATTGGTTTTCTATATTAAGGATAAATGATTTAACTAGCTCAGCAGTTTCATCTTTAGTCCTAAGAAAGTAGACCCATGTAAATCTGGTGAAATCATCAACAATGACTAAACAGTAAGCTCTTTTATTCAAACTCAAAATAGATGTTTGACCAAAGAGGTCCATTTGAATAAGATGAAGAGCAGATGAGATTGAATTTACTTCTTTGGCCTTATGAGAAGTTTTGTGTTGCTTGCCTTTAAGGCATGCTACACAATGATCATCACAGATGAACTCCTTTTGTGTTAAACCTCTCACCAAATTCTTTTTGACTAAAACATTCATAGATTTGAAGTTCATGTGACACATCCTTCTGTGCCAAAGAGCATACTCATTAGATGATGCTTTGGATATCAAGCAGCTTAAAGTACTTGATTTGGATAAAAGAACTGTGTCCAAACAGTAGACATTGTCCTTTCTTGGTGTTCTAAGTAAAATAAGATTTTCAGGTATTTTAAAATCTTTTGAAAGGACAATGCACTCAGAATCTGTGAAGACAACAATATTTTGTTTATCACACATTTGAGACACACTTAATAAATTGTACTTCAGCTATTCAACATACAAAACATCATTGAAAAACATATTGCCTGCTTTGACAGTACCTTTACCTCCCTTGGAATTTCCTCCAAATGCAACAAACCCTCCTTCAAAGCTTTTGAAATTTGACAAGCATTCATAATTGCCTGTCATGTGCCTAGAGCATCCACTATCCAAATGCCATCTTGTTTTATGTTGTGACCTGTGGGTGCCCTGCACAAATAAAAGCTTAGTTAGTAGTGGAGTAAACCCAAACCAAGTTGGTTTTGGGTTGTCCTTGGGCATTGACATAACTAAACACTGTCTGTGATTTCTTATACTTGGTGAGATCCACTGGTGGATTCTGTGAAGAATATTTAGTTATGACATGAGGTATCCAGGTGTTCTTTCCAACCTTTGCATTAACAGTCTCAGATGATCCAATACCAGTTTCAATTTTAGGCTTAGCAGTTTGAACTGGAGTTTTACTGCTAACAGCTTCAGAGTTTCCACTACCAGTTCCAACTTTAGGCCTGGCAGTTTCAACATTTGTATCAATAGTTTGATCTGAGTTTTTGCCTTTAACACACCATATCTGTTTGAAATGTGATTTGGGATTTGCCAAAACTTGTTTTTGGTGTGTGGACTGTTTTTTATTGACTTTTAAGAACCTATGATCAACTGTTTTCTTTGGAACTGGTGGAACAGGAGATTTGGCATTTGAATTTTTTGTGTTTTGAACAAATGCCTGTTTCTGCATCATATTTTGTTTTGCAACAGATGGTTTGTACAAGCAATGTCTGGCCAAATGGTTCTTCCTACCACAATGGAAACATATTTTGACTGTTTTGATTGGAGAATCAGTTTTATTGGACCATAACTGGTTCTAGTTCTTTTGATTTCCCCTTACCTGCTGTTGTTTGGGAAACTTTTGGACACCATGCTTTTGGCTTGTGCAGATTGGAACAGTCTTACCCCGTTTATTACCTTTTGAGGAAGATGCAGTGTTACAGTTAGAAGGTAGAGAAACATGTGGAGCAGCATGGCATACACTCATCTTCTCTTTTCCTTTCTTACTGGGTTAGAGGGTTCTATAGGTGCACTCATTGTTTTGTGTTCTTTCTCAACCTCTTTGGACTCACAGCCTTCATTTGGAATCAGTTCTTCATTAGATTCTAGACTGTTTTCAAGGGTAGGATCTACAGTAGTCATTGACTCATCTAATGGTTCATTAACAAGCCTATCAGCAACTTCACTCATGGGATGAATGTATTTGTTGTTGTATGGGGGTGGAGTGGCTCTGTATCCTATACCTTCTTTGGGAATGAGTTGAGATTAACCCTATCTTTAAATTGAACTTCCATTAGGTGTTCCAGCTTTTGATTTGCCAATTTGAAGTTTCCTAAATCTATATTGACAGATTTTATTTTCTTGTTAGCTTCTAACACCTTCTGTTCAGCCTTATCTAATTTCTTATTTAAAGACTCTATTTTCTTATTCAGCTCCTTTTTCTCCCACTCATGATATGTTCTATCATGTCCCATTTGAATCTCATTATCTTTATAGTCATTGATGTGTTTTTCAAGATCTTCTATAGCCTGCATATACTCATATATCCTTTCTTCCATCTTAGCTAAAGTTTTGCACATGCTCTCATTATGATCTCTGTACTTTTTAACCATATTTTTGCATGTTTGAGAGCAGAGTTTAGCATTTACCTCAGATGGTAGTTCAGTGGAAGTGACGTTAGATGTTTCTGCCATGAGAGCTTGATTTTGAAACTCTTCCTCTGTCTGATCACTCCAGTCAAACACATTGTCTTCTTGAGAGACAAGTGCTTGTGATGATGAAGCTTGATTAGTTTGTTGTGGTCTTGGTGGCTGTTGACCTTGAGATCTGCATTCTCTGGCAAAGTGTCCAAGCTTGTGGCATTTTAACCATTCAACTTTTGATTTATCAAATGCTGGTTTGCCTTCTGATCTGGCTTGGAAGTTAGATCTGGCAGTTCTTTTCAGAAACCTTTTAGCCCTCATAGTCAACATTGCATACTGCCATTTCAAGTCCATCTCTTCGAGATCATCTGGATAGATTTGTTCTAAATCTTCAGCATTTAGAGCAAACAGTCCATCATTGGCAACAAAAGCTTCATAATTAACTTCAGTAGAGTTACCATCAGCACCTGAAAAGGAATCACAATAGTTAGATTTATCAGTTAATGCTGATGACAGCAGAGCAGTGTTATGATTATAAGAAAAGGATTTCTTTTTAGTTTCAATCTCAGTTTCAAACACTCTCAGACTGTTGTAAAGGTAATCCAACTCTATTTCCTCAAGAGTGTCTTTGGTTCTCCATTGGGCAGCATAGACTGTCCACTCTTCACCAAGAGATCTAAGGAATTTTTTGTTTACTTCATCTTGATCCAAGCTGACTTTAGCACTCTCCAATTCACTGATCAGTTTATTAAACCTGTCAAACATTTGAGTGAGGTTTTCATTCTTGCCACCAGAAAAGTTTTCATACTGCTGTTTCAGAATATCTTTTTGATTTCTTTTGGTGCTAGCATTGCCAGCAAATCTTTTCTCTAAGGCAATCCAAAGAGAATGAGCAGTATAGAACTTTTTAAACTGGTGTTGATAAGCATTAGGAATGAGTATTTGTAAAAGTGTAAGAGCTTTCACTTCATTCATTCTAACCTTTCTTTCAAGTTCAGTCTTTGGAGGTGTTTTTATAGGCTTGCCCTCAGCATCAAGTTCAGGATCAACTACAGGAGGAAATTCAACAGCTTCCTATATGGCATAATCAATAAATTGAATGTGTTGTTGAATCCTGAGTTTCCACATCTCGAACTCAGTGGGTTTGAGCATAGGCACTTTGAGTCCTTGCCCAGATCCACTGTTGCTGTTATCAAATTCCATTGTAGAAAAATAATTTTAAAAGAAAGCTTCTGACTTTGAAAACAAAGAAAGACCTGTGGCTCTGATACCACTTGTCAAGATGAAAATTACTACCTAAGATTAACTAGTTTGAATTATTCAGAGTATAAAACTAATAACCTTGTATTGAATCAAAGTCCAATTAAGAAGTTTGCGGAATAACACTTAACTGTTTTAAGAAAAGCTTTCAAAACAAATAACACATAAATATGACCAACAATCAAAATCTTTTGTATTGCCAAACTCAATGATTACAATCACCTCTAATATGTTTGATTAGACAAAGAACACATATGTTCTTAGGGTTTTACAACCTTAGAGGCTTATGAAAACTTAATCAGAAAAGCAATTACAACTGAAATAAACTAGTACGTGCAGACTTACAATAGTAAAACCTATTCTATATATATATATATATATATATATATATATATATATATATATATATATATATATATATATATATATATATATATATATAATGCTTTCTCATTTGTTTCCTTGAGAAACTCTGATTTCTCTGGTAGTAGATATGCTTGAATCTTCAAATATATATATTTTCCTGAATTTCAGCACTTTCTGTTTATTGAGCTGTTGAGCAGCTTGAAGACTATCTGTTGAGCAGCTTGAACTTGAACACTGGAAGCTTGAACTTTTGTACTAGCAGCTCGAGCTTTCTCAACTAACAGCTTTAACTTTGTAATTACACAGAAAATCTACTAACAGTTTGAGAAATCTAACTAACAGCTTGACATACTTAGAATATTTCCCAACATAGTTTTAAAGTTTGTTTCTTCAAATGTGTTTATAAATATATAAACACATAATGAACGCATGAATAATATGAAAACAAGTTATATAAATGTGTTTCATAACCTTTTATACATGTGGTTTTTGAATAAACAACAAAAATCACAAGTTATTTCAAGGTTATGAAATCTGGATTTTCGGCAGATATATTACACCGACTTTGAAAAATCATAACTATTTCTAAACTTAAAGAAATGATTTGATTCTTATTTCAGAAGTTAGATCTATGTCTTAACTAAATATTTGAAGGTTTTCATAATTTAATATGGATTTTTGAACTCCCAAATAGTATTTGGGAACCGAAAAGTCTAAGAGCTCAAAAATGGTGAACATAGGGTTTTTAACAAGCCTTTCCCTAACCTAAACAGCTCGAAATATGGCCGTTTATTCCTTGAAAAATTCCTTGTATATAGTAGTTTTATGACTATGAAAACCAAAGCCCAAATCGTTTTGGAGCTTGGTCAAAAACAACCACAAAGTAGGCCGAAAAACATCGATAAAAGCTGGAAAAATATATATATAAACTTGACGTTTTAAGTGAGTTTTAGTTACGAACTTGTTAAGTTGGGTGATTTAAAAACAAAAAAACCAAGCTACATGCATATTATCATTTATGGGAGTTATTAAATCCCTCATATCATCTAGGACTCGGTTAAACACATCAAGTTCATCACAAGCCATCAACGAAACTTCCATTTTACGCTCATTTTGCCATCACATTTTACGGTATGTTTTTATAGCCCCATTTTTAATTGTTCTTATTATTTTGGGGTGAGAATACATGTTCAACATTGTATTTTATATGGACATAAGATTTTGAATCATTTTTCGTATTACATAAGATTGTTACTTCACCACCGCCCTCAATCATGAACCGTTAATTACTACGTAAATGTGAATATTGTGGATAGATCTTTTTGGGTTGACGCCCCCATCCGGGTTGGTCGCGCCAATTGTATAGGGATGCATAATTATTTGACAATTCTTGGTATTATGGTGTTGGATACCACATGGGAACTCATAAGTTAAGTTTCGGTGTCATGAGGCTTATGTTAATACTTAAACATATGATTCGTTTTAGTTTCATAACTCACTGAAATCTTGTCTTTCCATACAATGTCTTACTTATCGAGTAACCTATGAGCTCACCAACTTTATGTTGACGTATTTAACATGTTTTTCTCAGGATCTTAAGGGCCACATTCCGCATACATGGCAAAGGCTCGAATTTACAAGTTTTTGGGAGTCACAGAGCATTTTATAACCAAACATGGAGATTTAATTGCATAAGTAGTTTATTTATTATTTTTGGTCATGTACTTTAATCTCCATTATTCGTGAGCTCTATTATCGTACTGATTGTAAAACGATATTTTAATCTATGTATTTCAAAAACGTCCCATTTAGAGGTCGTTCATTATGATTATGCCTTTGTTTCCGTGACGTCACGCCTCGTTGCCAAGCGGGGTATCGGGGTGTGACACAAACACAGGGCAACTTATTAGCTTGACACAGCAGCTCTACTTGCAAGACATGACAAGTCTATCTAGCTTGACACAGCAGCCCTACCTAAGCATAACCTGGCAGATCTATTTAGCATGATATGGCAATCTATTTGACATGACCTAGAATTATGTGCTGTCTTACCTCCAAGGAAGGTGGCAAACCTACAAGTCCTACTAAGCAAGGCTAAAGGAGTTGAGTAAGCTACTTACAACTTAGACAACTTGGAAAACAAGCACCCTAAAGCCATGCATAAACATTATAAATAGAGGCTTAGGAACACTCTTCATTTTCACCCCAAAACCTTACCTAAAAAGCTTAGAAGAAAAGTTGAAGCCTCAAAGACAAAGCAAAGTGAGTATTTATGTGCTTTTTTTAATGAGATGCCTATGTGCTATATAAATGTTTTATGCATGTTTATGTCATTCCTATGATTTGAAACATAAAACTCTTATGCACCCCTATATGAGAAATTTATACATGTTAAGAATATCATTTAAGTATATCCGGAATATACAATTAAAGGACGTCTTGCAAACGAACCCTATTGGGCAACCCTTATGTGGACCCAAGGCTGAGGAACCTATGACAAAGTTGATATTCTTAACATGAAGTTTGTAAGAAAATACATGTTGTGCATAAAATTTACTTTGAGCATATTAATCATGAAACCATATTTACTTACTAAGCCTAAGGCTTATGTATTCATGTATGTATCTCAGGAAACAAGGACTAAAGGAATGATGAAGCGTTGTTATAGAGTATAAGATATTTTTTTAACTTTCTTACTGAAGTGTAACTTTGGACTATTGTAATATATCAAATAAAAAAGATGGAACTTTGATGTAGCTGGAAAAATGGTAGTTACAGTTATTTCTTATATATTTTAGCCACAGAATGTACAACTTTTCTACCCATGCTATAACTTGTTATGCTCGAAGTACAAGTCCTTTAAGGGTGCCACTATGGCTAATGAAGGTTTAACTAGACATAATTTAAAAATGTTAGTAACCCCTATAATTTATTTATGAATAGCATAACATCTAAGATAATAAATATTTATAATTTATGTATTTTAAATAATATTAAAGGGTACCTAAATTAACGGATGTTACATGCACATTACCTGTGCAACTTTAGCTTTACAAAAAAACAATAGTGAGTCTTTGAAAACCTGGAAAACAGGAGAAAATGGTAACTTCTAATTCTAGGTATTTTTAGCCAAGAAAAACATCTTACTTTACTGTTTCTATATGATTGTTAATATTAAAGCAGCATCTAGCAGTGGTGGTGGTGGAGGAAATGTCTAATAAGGTTATGTACAATCTAAAAGAAGATAAAGAAGAGAGACGGAAGCAACTAGGATGCATGATTGGGATTTTTCAGCTTTTCGATAGGCGTTTCCTGCTTGCTCAACGTCGCCACAACTACAACCTCCCGAAGCTACCTGAAGGAACCAAATTAAACTTGGATATTTACCAAAATGTCTTCATCTTTATGTGCAATATGTTGCTTATATTGCTTAACTCATGGTATTTCATATATGAAGATATTTAGTTTTTGCTACAATTATAGACAAAAGTAATATTAGTGGCATGCTATAATGGCAAGAAACACTTGGACATAATTATGGAGAATTATAAAAACTTCATGACAGAAAAGATAACTAGAAACATATTAAGTATACTTTAGTTATTTTTTCACCACATATCATTAGTTTCACATGAGCTATGGGAAAAAAGAGTTTCATTAAGTATACTTACAGATTTTAATATCTTAAATAATTCTAAATTGTTGTCTAGGTAGTAAAGAAATGGGAAAAAAGAGTTCAACAATGCATCAAAGAAACCTATGGTAAGATCAAGATTTGGATTCTTATATTCGTAATCTGATGCGTGGAAAAAATTTTCGAATGTAGAACTAAATTTTGATTACTTACAGGAATATCAACAAACTCGTTTTCATCTTCTTGCTTATCATTAGATTGTACTGAAAGAGTTCAAACGAATACAAACACAAAAAATAAATTTCAAGAAATCAAATGAATATCGAGCAAGAACTCATACATAATTAGAAATAGATAGGATTCAGAACAGGGAATGAACGATTGAAATAAAAAAATCAAATGAATATAATATCAGAAATACATACCGACCATAAGTTGAAACCCTTGTTCTATTCTCCTTCTCAAAACCCACATTCGTGATGGATTTAGATCCATCTACAGAAGGAGACGGTGGTGGTCTTGCGTTCTTGATGGACTTGGAGAGGATGAGAAGGTACGAGAGAAAGAAATGGGGAGGTATAGTGGTGCTATAGATACGAAGTGGCTTTCTGATATCATTCTTGGCATCACTTGTGGCCTTTTCATATCACTTGTGCCATCTTGTGGCTTTCTGATATCATTCTGCTGAACCAGTGGTGATTTTGGCATCACTTCAGTAGAATGAGAAGGCATTTGTAGATACGAAGTAAGTGGTGAAGGGGGGAACACAAGATTGCATGACCTACAACATGAAGTGCTAAAAATAATTTGTAAAACTGCTAATAATACCTTCATGCATCTCCACTTAGATTTAGGCCACATTTTCAGATTGGACTCTTCAATCCCAACTATGGTTCCTGTAAATCTACAGTATAAAACAGATTATCATCTCACAACTTGGTCATAAAAAAAGAGAATTTTGTGAAATTTAGAAGAAAAAGATCAGCCTTATGGGGGGGGGGGGGGGTTTGGATCTGCGTTTTGAACCTGATTATCTGTCTATTGGGCCATACCTCTGCCAAAGTTGGTTTTCCACTTCGTATAACATGAGGTTGAAGTAAATCATCAAAAAATATCTTTGGAACCCAGGAAGTGCAATAAACACAAGAGGTCACTCCACCAAAATTTTTTTAAGGATTAAGTGTGTGGGTTTATACAAACATTGATATGTACATGTATAAATAAATTAATGATATTTTAGGGAAAGGCACAAGATAAAATAATTGTTCTAACTAAAATTTATTCTTGAAAGCAAACAGAAGTTAAGAAAAGGAGAGGAAAGCTATGAAACATTGATGATATCTTCTTTCAATAGTCGAATCTACATGTAAAGAAAACATTTCTTAACCTATAAAAACAACATTTCTTAACCTGTCAAGACCTTAGAAGACAAAACAGACTCAATAAAAACTACAACTACGTTCCCAACCAGACTATTTCACAATGCATGTTTATACATTCACCAAATTACAAGATACAAAGGGAATTAATTTATACAATAACTAAGAATTAGATGTACTAATTGCAATCCATAACCATTCAAAACCTTTAAAAGGATGGAAATACTGTAGAAATCGGGATCCAATTTCCGATTACTGAAAAAAAATCCTATTTCCTATTTCCATTGTTATTAATTTGATTTTTTTCCAGGTTCTCTTTTGTTAAGATCCACAAATCCGTTAAAATTCAAGTCATGCATAACTGTTTTATTCTGTTGAACTCAGATAAATAGTTTTTGATGGCGTTCAGATACTCAGTTTAGGACCGCCTGCAACAAAATTGATGTTTTTTCATTTAATCAATTAATGCATTAAATAATCAAAATTTTGCAAACACTCAAAACACAAATTGTATGATTATTACAACTTACAATTAAAGTATAGAAACACATCCAAACACACTCATGGAGTTGCAACTGATTAATTGATTTTGATTATTTAATATCCGCTAACCATACCTTTGCTCATTTTGAATCTTCGCCTTCAACCTCATTTTGAATCTCATTCCTATAGAGTAGTTGTTCCATAGAAAGATGATCTGTAACCGGTTTAACATCATCATTTACATAAAATACTTGCAGTAGTAATGACATCTTAAGTACCTCATAGAAGATGGAAGATCGAGAGTTTTTATATGGACATAAAAAGATATAATTACTCACAAGATCTATCAAAACTGATTGCCATGGATTAGAATTTGTAAATTAAGCAAGCTACTGCTACTATAGAGTGCGGTTTATGGATTAAAATTTGAATTCATCATATAATTAATCATTATAGGTTCCTTTATTTTACTGCAACTACATGCGCCAGAAACACCAAACAAATATGTTTAAGTACTCAAGCTTTCAGCCATACTTTTCCTATAAAGTTGGGACTGTCTTGTCCCTTACTGTGTCAATTAAGGGTTCCCCTTGTTTGCTTATGTTACTATCAAGCCACTGGACATACATTAATGGGCCCATGAATGTAATTCCAAAATTCAATTTTATGCTTGATTAACATACTCAAAAGTTTTCCCTGATAAAGAAATATAAAGGTTTCTTAATGAATAGTGTTGATATTAATTTAGCAGGCAATAGCATAAATTTGCCACACACCAAGATGAATTCAACGTGAATCAACTAATTGTGTGACTCTTCATTCAACATCATTGATAGTTTCTAAATGTAGCCTAAAAATGTTAGATAAATTGTAAATGATGGATTCTGCCCATATAAAGAGTTGTATTTGCAAAGATTAGATAAATAGTTTGGGTGCAACGAATGTATTGTTCCCATTGCTACACTGCGATAAATGCACATAATTGTACCTCATGTTTTAAAGCATGCACCTCTTAAAAATCAAATCATCAAGATTGATCACCTCCAAAAAAAATCAGGACAATTGAGCAAGTAAAGTCTGATAAATTAGAAAATTAACATGTAGTAAACATCAAACTAAAAATTAGATCAAGAAAAAAAAAATCAAAACATAGAATTTACAACATATTGTAAAACTGAGAGAATCAACATAAAATAATATTGGTTTGTATTGTGGAGACACAACCATGACATATAATCTTGAGAAGATAGAATCAAGAGAAAAAAAAAAGTTGGCTAAGGAACAACCATAGAACATAGAGTGAGAGAACAAACCTGATAAATAAATAGATTAGTTCCTAATAAATACCACCCATTAACTTTACACATTAACACAAAATCAGAATTCATATATACTCTAATTTAAGATGTTTCATCAAACATAGCCTTAAATCAGTTGAACTAAATCCACAAAGTATAGACGGTTACCATGAGCTTCATCTCTTTCCACTTCGGTCCCTATCAAATCTCTCGAAGATAGCCTATCAAGAACAACCATAACTACTTAGTTTTACACTTTAATTTGATTACATGAAAACATCATTCTCTAACAACGTACGTCTATGGAAAAGGAACACATTCAGCAAACTCTGGAAAAGAAAATTATGAGATTGATCATTGATCACTCACCCTCCATTGACCAAGGCAACTCCATAATTCAGCAAACTCTTTGACTTAATTTCAAAATTTCAATCTAATTCATGTCTTGTTGTCAGAAATTGATGCAAATTTTATCACAATTTGACCTAATTTCCTTCAATTGTTCCTCTCAAAGCATGAATTTAAAATACAATAGAACTAAATTAATTAAGCAAGGGCAAAGCGAAAGAAAGCATCGCTTAGATTCCTGAATTGAAACGTGAGCAACCGGATAGTCCGAAGCCTAAACTTTTGGTAAGTAGAAGATAAGGCCTGTTGCAATTCCTTAGCATCGATTGTGGTGGTCGAAGGGTTAGGATTGGATAGAGGGAGGAGTAGTAGAAAAAAAATCAAGGGAGGAAGGATTGTGACTGGAGGGTTGAGGGTTGTGGTGGACTGAGCGACACAAAGGGAGGTGGTATAAGGGTGATGGGTGGGGTGTTGCTGATCGGGCGATCGGCGATGGGGCGGCTGTTTGGGTGGTGTTGGGAAGGTCGGCCTGCTGTGTGAAGGCAGGCATCAGGGTGGAAGAGGGTGGAGGCGGTGGTTGTTGGAGGGAGGCGGTGGTTGAAGGAGGTATACTGTTGGAAGGCGGTGGCTAGCCACCGAAGGAAACCAAAAACAACAATCACACCATAGGTACGATGTTTAGGAAAGGAGTATATTGGAAGGACTAGGTTCTGTCAACAAGCGTGGGGGAGAAGGAGTTTGTCTTTACAATGGATACTGTTCCAAAATTCAAAATTTACAAAACAAATATGCTTTTACACATGCTCGTACATGATGCTTTGATTACTTGTAAGTCTTATAATTCAAGAAGTTGCTTTGTCAAGTTGTGCCTTATGCATGATGAGTTGTATTTAAGACCAATGAGATAAATGTTCATATAGTAGTATAGATTATTATTATTTGTTTGTTTGTTTATTTATCTAACTATTCATTAACTCAGATGCAGGTTCTTATGTCTCATTTGGTTGAAAAACAATTTATTACTCAGTTTTCAGTAAATAACCTTTCAAATGAATTGGAGAATCAATTTATCGTCCATCCACTATTGTTAAAGATGGCGTGCATTTTCACATGTTTTGATAGTGGATGCAACATACAAAACCAACAAATACAATGTGCCTTTTGTTCACGTTATTGGAGTAACATCAACCAAAAATACATTTTGTATAGCTTTTGCATTCATCATTAACGAGCGAGAGGAAAGTTATAATTGGGTATCAACGTGTCCGAAGTTAGTACTAGATGAATGCATGCACCTTCGAGTTATAGTCACAGATGTAACAACCCGACTTTTAGCCCAACTTAATATCTGATCATTGAACCAATAATGTAATTTTATTACATTATTTGAATTATAATTTAATTAAGTTTTTGAAATATTTAATTAAATTATATAAATATTTAAATTATGAATTATGATGTAATAAATTATTAAGATAATTAAATAAAAGATATATAAGATACGAAATTAATAGTGGATTAAGTAGCAAACGTAACTAGTTAAAGTATATAAACGGAAATTATAAACATAAAATCAGATTTCTTTCTCTCTCTAGATTTTCTCTCTCTACTCTCTCTCTACATCTCTCTAAGATTTCTTCTAAACCGACCGTCGGATTATCAAGATTTATACGTCATCGGGAAGATCTCGAAGAATACTACAAGATTATACGGTTGCATGTAGGATTACACACGAAATTGAGGTAAGAATTTACGTTTTAAGCTTTATGTTTCGGTTTTTAAAAGGATGAATTCGAATTTAAGGTTTTCATACGATTTAAAGTTAGATTTAATAAGAATGAGTATAATATAAACGAATCTAGGCTTAATATTTATTATATATATGAGTTTAGGCTTGAAAATATAAGATTTAAGGCTATAGATGATGAACAAATTCGAAATATCAAGAACAAACTCGAAAATAGCTAAAATCGAACCATATATTTGAGTTTTGTCATTAAAATCGATCAAGGTCTCGAATTTATTCATTAAATTCGAATAAGCTTCGAATTTCCTCTTAGATTCGAAGAGCCTTCGAATTTAACCCCATGTGCTTCGACTTTAGACCTTAAATTGAGATATGTTTCGAATTTGATGTTAAAAGAGAATTGGGTTTCGAATTTAGCTTTGGTATTCGAATTTACTTCTTAAATTCGAATGGTTATTCGAATCTAATGCGTAAGACTTCGAATTTGAGCTTATGTTTGAATGTAATGGTTTCAAGTTTAGTTAATGAACTTTAAATTTAGTATGTAACATTGAAACTACTCTTAAACTTGAATATTTTGAATAAATCATATGATCAACACATGAAATAACAAGAATAAATGCCTTAATGATTTAACTATATATGTATGAATATATATATATATACAAAGATCTTTAAAGAATATAATGAACAAAGAATACAGATGAAAGAATGAGATTAATGATCATGAAATCAAGTTATGAGATATTGAGATTAAAAGACCAACGAATGAACCTTGAGCTTATGAATTGAATGAACACTGAATATATATATTATTCAGATGATATAAGAGCTAATAACTATCAGAACTGATATTAATAACAGATTGAGCAACGAGCAAGATGGCGAGCATCTGAAAGTCTGACATAAGTTAGATTGTGGTTCTAATCCACTACAGATTGTGAGCAACAGAGCCAGAGCCAGAAAGTAAAAGAGCACAAATAACCAGTAACTGTGAGTTGTAGATTTCACTTTAACTGCATATTATGTGAATTGAGACTTTTGTTGCATGATTCTGATTTATTTGGCATTCTGATCATGAGCTTATTGATATATTGTCATAGTATATTTACTATGATTTGTTGAGCTGAGTATTTCTTCTTATAGATTCGATTCTTTGACGAGTCATTTGATTGTTAAGCTTAACACCATCACTATTGCTCAGTGTTGGGTTAATGTTAGGCTTATGATGTGCTGATTTACATGATGAAAGCACAGAGGGTAGCTAGAGCTGAGCATTCCGATGATATCCATATAGAGCTTTTACTGGTAGCTAGCCCAGTACGTGGCTGATCCCCACTAATGATGCGTGTGTATGGATTTATCATCATCCGAGCATTCCTTATGAAATTGTCTAAAAGTCTCAAGAGCAACAACAGTTTTATAACTGGGAGCTGAGCAAAGTCGCGCATCAAAAGAGCATTAATTGGCCAATGACCCTTAGAGATTGAGCTGTGCATGAGCCTAGTGCAGTGCATATAGAGCTGAGCCGTGCATGAGCCGAGTGTAGTGCATGTGCTTCGGCGTTCATAATTGCATGTTAAATGTGAAATTCTACATTCTCACTAAGCAAATAAGCTTACCCCGTTGTTGCATTATTTTTCAGGTAAAGGTAAAGGATTGGCTGGACCTAGTTCTTAGGTCAGGACTTGAAAGAGCTTGAAGTGCATTAGAACCTGTTCCAATACCTTGGTACTTGATTGAAGATTGAGCTTTGGGGTTTGGGCTAGTTTATATTATGATAATTTGATGTTTTAGTCTAGATAAATCCATACACACGCATCATTAGTGGGGATCAGCCACGTACTGGGCTAGCTACCAGTAAAAGCTCTATATGGATATCATCGGAATGCTCAGCTCTAGCTACCCTCTCTGCTTTCATCACGTAAATCAGCACATCATAAGCCTAACATTAACCCAACACTGAGCAATAGTGATGGAGTTAAGCTTAACAATCAAATGACTCGTCAAAGAATCGAATCTAGAAGAAGAAATACTCAGCTCAACAAATCATAGTAGATATACCATGACAATATATCAATAAGCTCAAGATCAGAATGCCAAATAAATCAGAATCATGCAACAAAAGTCTCAATTCACATAATATGCAGTTAAAGTGAAATCTACAACTCACAGTTACTGGTTATTTGTGCTCTTTTACTTTCTGGCTCTGGCTCGGTTGCTCACAATCTGTAGTGGATTTGAACCACAATCTGACTTATGTCAGACTTTCGGATGCTCGCCATTTTGCTCGTTGCTCAATCTGTTATTAATATCAGTTCTGATATTTATTAGCTCTTATATCATCTGAATAATATATATTCAGTGTTCATTCAGTTTAATAAGCTCAATATTCGCTCGTTGATCTTTTAATCTCAAAATCTCATATTTGATCATATGATCATCAATCTCATTCTTTGATATTTATAATCTCTGAAGATCAATGTATATATATAATAAGCTAATTATTTTATGTGTTTTATTCAAGATATTTAATTTTAAGGAATAGGATTTCAACTTTATATTACTAAATTCAAATCCTTTGCATTCAGTTCAATCATGTGAGCTATTATATGTACTAAATTCGAAACTATTGCTCAAATTCGAATACCAAAGCTAAATTCGAAACCCAATTCTATTTTAACATCAAATTCGAAACATATCTCTATTTAAGGACTAAAGTCGAAGCATATGGGGTTAAATTCGAAGGCTTATTCGAATTTATGGCCTAAAGTCGAAACATACTTGAGTTTATGAATAAAGTCGATTGCCATGGTTAAATTCGAACCTCTAGTTCGAATCTATCAACAAATTCGAACATCTTCTCGAGTTTAGGGGTTAAAGTCGAAGATAAATGCTAAATTCGAAAGGCTATTCGAATCTAATAGGAAATTCGAATCTCATATTAAATCTTGGGTCATGTTCGATTCTATTTTCGAATTTAACAACAAAAGTCAAGTTTATTCATGCATTTCGAGTTTGTTCTTATTATTTCGAATTTGTTCATCTTATATATCTTTAAAACACCCGTTTTAAGTCTAAAATCACAAAATATGTTAAGCATTACTCCTAGGTTCACTTATATTATATTTATTCTAACAATTTCTTGCTAAAACTAGTTCTAATCTCATGAAAATTACTAAATTCAAATTTATATCTTAAAATCGAAAGCATAGAAGCTTAATATGTAAATTCTTACCTCAAATTCATGTGTAATCCTACATGCAACGGCATAATCTTGTAGTATTCTTTGAGATCTTCCCGATAACATATAAATCTTGATGATCCGACGGTCGGTTTGGGAGAAAACTTAGAGAGATGTAGAGAGAGAGAGTAGAGAGAGAAAATTCTAGAGAGAGAGTCTAGAGAGAGAGTGTTAAAATCTGATTTATGGCCTAAACTCCGTTTATATACTTCAACTAGTTACGTTTGCTACTTAACCCAGTATTACTTTCGTATCTTATATATCTTTTATTTAATTATCTTAATAATTTATTAAATCATAATTCATAATTTAAATATTATATAATTGAATCAAATATTTCAAAACTTAATTAAATTATAATTCAAATAATGTAATAAAATTACATTATTGGTTCGATGATCAGATATTAAGTTGGGCTAAAAGTTGGGTTGTTACAGAATGGGCTCCACCACGCACAAACTTCGTCCCCGAAGTTAGATATGTTCGAACAAATATGGGCAGATAGCTTTTATGATATCTCTTAATTCCCAAGACTGATACGAACTTTTGTGGTGTTTCCACTGAACGAGCACCATCTGTATTTCATATCTTTTTATTCCTTTGAGATTCTCAAGCACAAGAAACTCTAGTTTCTCTTCGGAGTTTCATATTTGATTCATTATTTCACTGCTTGATCATTTTAGGAATTCTGACTTATTATTCATACTCTTAATATATGAGCTTTATGCTTTACGCCATAATCAATCCAGATAATAACTCAATATATGAGTTAGCTCATATATCTCTTTCGTTTGATCTTGAGCCAGTTATGGCTTTTTAAATCTTTCATCTATAATATTGCAAAATTTTCATAGACTAATTTTTTTGCAATCACCTAAGAGATTTTTAGGACTTCAGAGATTTAATTTTATTTCTCCTTCTTATTCGACTAACATCTCTATTTATTAGTTAGCTCTTTTCTCTTTTGGCAGAAGCTTATTATTTAATGTACAATTAAGTAGAATAGGAATTCCATATTAGATATCTCACTAGTCTCGCGTCGACATCATGAGAATCCATTCTTACATTTATTTGGCATATACAGCATTTTATTGGTCATTTATGACCAATCGCTTGACTTTACAAAATTTCAGTCTATTTTTCTTGTCACTCTCTCTTTGTGCCTCTGACTTCTTTGATTCTCACTCAAGTTGTCATTGAGTGCTTAATTACTTGATTCAAATACTCTTCTCATTAATATTTATTGGATCAACTACTTCTACCTCTGTATCATTATAAGACACGCTGTAATCATTTAGATTACAAGGATTTATGAAGTAGCTTGTGTTTAAGATTATATTTTGATTTCTTAGGGCTTTTGAATCATACATGATTCAGATTACAATACCTATATTGTTTATAGGTATAATTTATGATTGGGAATGTATTTGTATTGTAACTTCAACTGATACAACCAATATTTCATCCGCTTTATTCACTATCGATGACAGGGTTGTACAGTTAACTCCATACTTACCTTGGACTTGAAATTCAGATTATAAGGGAATTAGATTATGTAATCATATAAGAAATTTATTATTAGTTACCATTGTGGTCTCTTGGCGCTTCTGGTGACTCCTCAGCATCTTCAGCAGTAATATGGAAAGCTCGTGCCTTAGCTGTAGGTATCATTGTAGTACTCTGTTGGATTGATCTACCAACTGGTTGTTCCTGATTAGTAAGCACGCGTGCATTTGGGCAATGCTTGGCACAAAGTCCACGCTCACCACAGTTGTAGCATACGTCGTTTCTTTCTGGGCACTCATCGCTTCCATGTCCAATCTGATTACAAGTGTAACAGGTCACATCTATAGGGTTGCAACGTCCGCTATGAAATTTGTTACAGCGTTTACATGATCGTGCTCCTGACTGTATGGAATAGACCCTAGTCTTCTAAGGCGTAGAGGATGCTTGTGACTATTGCTGACTGGACTTTGATGAACCGAAGAATCTACTGGATTTCTGTTTCTTAGGTGGAGATGGACATGTAGGATTTATAGCCATCATAACAGGTTCACAACTCGAATCTGTGAATTCCCGCTCCACCATTTTTGCTGCTTCCACTATACTAAGATACGTCGTGAACTTTATGCTGCTCATTTGTCTTCTATATGCTGGATTCAGACCCAGTATGAATCGATTTATCTTACACTCTTCTGTTGCTACTTAATATGACGAGTAGCCGCAAAGTCTCGAGAACTCATGCTCATATTCATCAACAGTCTTAGTTCCTTGTTTTTAACTGCATCAACTGCATCTCGAGTTCGTCTTGTTTGTCTGTTGGACAGTATTTGGCATTGAACATCTCCAAGAACTGTTCCCAGTCCAATATCGTAATTGCTTCCTCACCATAGATGCTCCTTTGTGTTTTCCACCAGGCTCTAGCAGCTCCAACGAACAATGCGGTAGCAAACTTAACTCTATTGCTGTCCAGACATTCTGAGATACTGAAGATCTCTTCAGTATGCCTTATCCAATCTAACGCTTGTATTGGATCTACTGTGCCTTCAAACGTCATGGCACCACTCGCTTTGAAATCTTCAAATCTACAGCCTTTTGGCTGCACAACTCGTCGATTGACATGCTCATTTTCAGATTCCGATTCGCTTGACTGTTCAGTTTGCTTCTTTTTATGTTTATTTCTCTTTTCAGTTTTCTTTTTTGATTCAATTTTCTCTAGCATAAACTTGTTTTGTTCCTCATTATTCTAGGTAATTAGTTGTTGCATCATTTCCAGGACTTGCTCTGGGGTCATGCCACCTGATGGTCCACCTTCTCCTGACATAGCTCTGAAATACAAATCACTAAGTATTTAGATAATTAGCCTAGCATATTGTACCCTTTCATGCCCCGTCCTACTAGTCTCTGAACCTATCTTAGTTCAAGCCATCCTATCATGATTGATACTATAGCATTGCACAAGTTTGAGATCATGTATTACACGTAATACAATTATTCACTCAAACTATTGCTCTGATACCATCCTGTGAGACCCAAGATTTCTCAAAGGTCTCAAGTCTAGGCCCAGTAGCAACACAATATCAATCAGGAAACTAAGATAAAATTAACAGTTGCGGAATAAAAGTTAATTACAATCAGAGACAAATTTTAAGTATAAGGCACAAACTTCTAGACTAAAACATCAAATCATCATAATATAAACTAGCCCAAACCCCAAAGCTCAATCTTCAATCAAATACCAAGGTATTGGAACAGGTTCTAATGCACTTCAAGCTCTTTCAAGTCCTGACCTATGGACTAGGTCCAGCCAATCCTTTGCCTTTACCTGAAAAATAATGCAACAACGGGTAAGCTTAATTGCTTAGTGAGAATGATGAATTTCACATTTAACATGCAATTATGAACGCGGAAGCACATGCACTGCACTCGGCTCATGCACGGCTCAGCTCTATATGCACTGCACTAGGCTCATGCACAGCTTAATCTCGAAGGATCATTGGCCAATTATTGCTCTTTTGATGCGCGACTTTGCTCAGCTCCCAGTTATAAGACTGTTGTTGCTCTTGAGACTTTTAGACAATTTCATAAGGAATGCTCGGATGATGATAAATCCATACACACGCATCATTAGTGGGGATCAGCCACGTACTGGGCTAGCTACCAGTAAAAGCTCTATATGGATATCATCGGAATGCTCAGCTCTAGCTACCCTCTGTGCTTTCATCACGTAAATCAGCACATCATAAGCCTAACATTAACCCAACACTTTGCAATAGTGATGGAGTTAAGCTTAACAATCAAATGACTCGTCAGAGAATCGAATCTAGAAGAAGAAATACTCAGCTCAACAAATCATAGTAAATATACCATGACAATATATCAATAAGCTCAAGATCAGAATGCCAAATAAATCAGAATCATGCAACAAAAGTCTGAAATCACATAATATGCAGTTAAAGTGAAATCTACAACTCACAGTTACTGGTTATTTGTGCTCTTTTACTTTCTGGCTCTGGCTCGGTTGCTTACAATCTGTAGTGGATTTGAACCACAATCTGACTTATGTCAGACTTTCAGATGCTCGCCATTTTGCTCGTTGCTCAATCTGTTATTAATATCAGTTCTGATATTTATTAGCTCTTATATCATCTGAATAATATATATTCAGTGTTCATTCAATTTAATAAGCTCAATATTCGCTCGTTGATCTTTTAATCTCAAAATCTCATATTTGATCATATGATCATCAATCTCATTCTTTGATATTTATATTCTCTGAAGATCAATGTATATATATAATAAGCTAATTATTTTATGAGTTTTATTCAAGATATTTAATTTTAAGGAATAGGATTTCAACTTTATATTACTAAATTCAAATCCTTTGCATTCAATTCAATCATATGAGCTATTATATGTACTAAATTCGAAACTATTGCTCAAATTCGAACACCAAAGCTAAATTCGAAACCCAATTCTATTTTAACATCAAATTCGAAACATATCTCAATTTAAGGACTAAAGTCGAAGCATATGGGGTTAAATTTGAAGGCTTATTCGAATTTATGGCCTAAAGTCGAAACATACTTGAGTTTATGAATAAAGTCGATTGCCATGGTTAAATTCGAACCTCTAGTTCGAATCTATCACCAAATTCAAACATCTTCTCGAGTTTAGGGGTTAAAGTCGAATATAAATGCTAAATTCGAAAGGCTATTCGAAACTAATAGGAAATTCGAATCTCATATTAAATCTTGGGTCATGTTCGATTCTATTTTCGAATTTAACAACAAAAGTCAAGTTTATTCATGCATTTCGAGTTTGTTCTTATTATTTCGAATTTGTTCATCTTATATATCTTTAAAACACCCGGTTTAGGTCTAAAATCACAAAATATGTTAAGCATTACCCCTAGGTTCACTTATATTATACTTATTCTAACAATTTCTTGCTAAAACTAGTTCTAATCTCATGAAAATTACTAAATTCGAATTTATATCTTAAAACCGAAAGCATAGAAGCTTAATATGTAAATTCTTACCTCAAATTCATGTGTAATCCTACATGCAACGGCATAATCTTGTAGTATTCTTCGAGATCTTCCCGATAACATATAAATCTTGATGATCCGACGGTCGGTTTGGGAGAAAACTTAGAGAGATGTAGAGAGAGAGTAGAGAGAGAAAATTCTAGAGAGAGAGTCTAGAGAGAGTGTAAAAATCTGATTTATGGCCTAAACTCCGTTTATATACTTCAACTAGTTACGTTTGCTACTTAACCCACTATTACTTTCGTATCTTATATATCTTTTATTTAATTATCTTAATAATTTATTAAATCATAATTCATAATTTAAATATTATATAATTGAATCAAATATTTCAAAACTTAATTAAATTATAATTCAAATAATGTAATAAAATTACATTATTGGTTCGATGATCAGATATTAAGTTGGGCTAAAAGTTGGGTTGTTACGGATGATGTTCAAGCCACGCTCACGCTTAAATCGTGGGGATCAGCCACATACTGGGCTAGCTACCAGTAAATCAACGTGGCGGAACATCGGAGGTCATTACCAAGTTCAATAGAACTGGTGAAATAGCCAGGTCTTGAACAATAGACCAATCAGGGCTAATCAAGCTGAATCAATATGTCAAGTGTATGCAATGATGAAGCATACGTAATCAATGTCATGATAGCAATAATCTTAAAGCAATATCTGAAGTGAACTGTAAAAGCAATATCATATGAAATGATAAGTCAAATAGCTATCATGATCCACTGGGCAACACCTAACCATGGTGTGCACAGGTCACAATCCAGCTGATAATATGAATGTCAAATCGATCTAGCATCAACAATATGTCTCAACCGGAAATTCAAGCATGTTAAATCTGAATATCTATAACTCACTAAGCATTACTTACGGTTGCTATATTAACATTTTTACAGGAAAAGACAAAGGAAAGTCACCTGCCGGACCTAGTTCTTAGGTCTTACACGATCAAGACAGAAGTATCATAGACCTCTACTCAGCGACCCCATTTTGGTACTAATTGGATGACGATATTATGGTGATCTGGGTAGATTTATTTTGATAATATGATGATATTAATTAGATTAGACTTGTGCCCTTTATAAGTTTAATTTAAAAATAGTAATCTGTATTAAACTTAAATCCTAATATGCTTGTACTGTAATTTAATATTCCGCAATTAATTACTCTATCTTAGTATGATTGATATCGTATTGCATGATGTGGGACCTAGACTCGTGAGTTCTCGTAACATAGAATTTGTGAATTCTCGCTCCACCATCCTTGCTGCTTCCACTATAATAAGATACGTCGTGAACTTTATGCTGCTCATTTGTCTTCTATATGTTGGATTCAGACCCAGTCTGAATCGATTTATCTTACGCTCTTCTGTTGCTACTTGATATGACGAGTAGCCGCAAAGTCTCGAGATCTCATGCTCGTATTCATCAACGGTCTTAGTTCCTTGTTTCAATTGCATCAACTGCATCTCGAGTTCGTCTTGTTTATCTGTTGGACAGTATTTGGCGTTGAACATCTCCAAGAACTGTTCCCAGTCTAATGTCATAATTGCTTCCTCACCATAGATGCTCCTTTGTGTTTTCCACCAGGCTCTAGCAGCTCTAACAAACAGTGTTGTAGCGAATTTAACTCTATTGCTGTCCAGACATTCTGAGATACTGAAGATCTCTGAAGTATGACTTACCCAGTCTAACGCTTGAATTGGATTTACTGTGCCTTCAAACGTCATAGCACCACTCACTTTGAAATATTTAAATCTACAGCCTTTTGGCTGCACTACTCGTTGATTGACATGCTCATTATCGGATTCTGATTCGCTTGACTGTTCTGTTTGCTTCTTTTTATGTTTATTTCTCTTTTCCGTTTTCTTTATTGATTCAATTTGCTCTAGCATAAACTTGTTTTGTTGCTCATTATTCTGGGTTATTAGTTGTTGCATCATTTCCAGGACTTGCTCTGGGGTCATGCCACCTGATGGTCCACCTTCTCCTGACATAGCTCTGAAATTCAAATCACTAAATATTTAGCTCATTAGTCTAGCATATTGTATCCTTTCATGCCCCGTCCTAATAGTCTTATGCATTAAATAAAAGATATATAAGATACGAAATTAATAGTGGGTTAAGTAGCAAACGTAACTAGTTAAAGTATATAAACGGAAATTATAAACATAAAATCAGATTTCTCTCTCTCTCTAGACTCTCTCTCTAGATTTTCTCTCTCTACTCTCTCTCTACATCTCTCTAAGATTTCTTCTAAACCGACCGTCGAATTATCAAGATTTATACGTCATCGGGAAGATCTCGAAGAATACTACAAGATTATACGCTTGCATGTAGGATTACACACGAAATTGAGGTAAGAATTTACGTTTTAAGCTTTATGTTTCGGTTTTTAAAAGGATGAATTCGAATTTAAGGTTTTCATACGATTTAAAGTTAGATTTAATAAGAATGAGTATAATATAAACGAATCTAGGCTTAATATTTAGTATATATATGAGTTTAGGCTTGAAAATATAAGATTTAAGGCTATAGATGATGAACAAATTCGAAATATCAAGAACAAACTCGAAAATAGCTAAAATCGAACCATATATTTGAGTTTTGTCATTAAAATCGATCAACGTCTCGAATTTATTCATTAAATTCGAATAAGCTTCGAATTTCCTCTTAGATTCGAAGAGCCTTCGAATTTAACCCCATGTGCTTCGACTTTACACCTTAAATTGAGATATGTTTCGAATTTGATGTTAAAAGAGAATTGGGTTTCGAATTTAGCTTTGGTATTCGAATTTACTTCTTAAATTCAAATGGTTATTCGAATCTAATGCATAAGACTTCGAATTTGAGCTTAAGTTTGAATGTAATGGTTACAAGTTTAGTTAATGAACTTTAAATTTAGTATGTAACATTGAAATTATTCTTAAACTTGAATATTTTGAATAAATCATATGATCAACACATGAAATAACAAGAATAAATGCCTTAATGATTTAACTATATATGTATGAATATATATATATACAAAGATCTTTAAAGAATATAATGAACAAAGAATACAGATGAAAGAATGAGATTAATGATCATGAAATCAAGTTATGAGATATTGAGATTAAAAGACCAACGAATGAACCTTGAGCTTATGAATTGAATGAACACTGAATATATATATTATTCAGATGATATAAGAGCTAATAAATATCAGAACTGATATTAATAACAGATTGAGCAACGAGCAAGATGGCGAGCATCTGAAAGTCTGACATAAGTCAGATTGTGGTTCTAATCCACTACAGATTGTGAGCAAAAGAGCCAGAGCCAGAAAGTAAAAGAGCACAAATAACCAGTAACTGTGAGTTGTAGATTTCACTTTAACTGCATATTATGTGAATTGAGACTTTTGATGCATGATTCTGATTTATTTTGCATTCTGATCTTGAGCTTATTGATATATTGTCATAGTATATTTACTATGATTTGTTGAGCTGAGTATTTCTTCTTATAGATTCGATTCTTTGACGAGTCATTTGATTGTTAAGCTTAACACCATCACTATTGCTCAGTGTTGGGTTAATGTTAGGCTTATGATGTGCTGATTTACATGATGAAAGCACAGAGGGTAGCTAGAGATGAGCATTCCGATGATATCCATATAGAGCTTTTACTGGTAGCTAGCCCAGTACGTGGCTGATCCCCACTAATGATGCGTGTGTATGGATTTATCATCATCCGAGCATTCCTTATGAAATTGTCTAAAAGTCTCAAGAGCAACAACAGTTTTATAACTGGGAGCTGAGCAAAGTCGCGCATCAAAAGAGCATTAATTGGCCAATGACTCTTAGAGATTGAGCTGTGCATGAGCCTAGTGCAGTGCATATAGAGCTGAGCCTTGCATGAGCCGAGTGCAGTGCATGTGCTTCGGCGTTCATAATTGCATGTTAAATTTGAAATTCTACATTCTCACTAAGCAAATAAGCTTACCCCGTTGATGCATTATTTTTCAGGTAAAGGCAAAGGATTGGCTGGACCTAGTTCTTAGGTCAGGACTTGAAAGAGCTTGAAGTGCATTAGAACCTGTTCCAAAACCTTGGTACTTGATTAAAGATAGAGCTTTGGGGTTTGGGCTAGTTTACATTTGTGCTTTGATGAAATAGTCTAGAAGTGTGCCCCTATTACTTAAAAATTTTCTCTGATTGTAATTAACTTTAATTCCGCAACTGTTAATTTTATCTTAGTTTCCTGATTGATATTGCATTGCTACTGGGCTTTGACTTGAGACCTTTGAGAAATCTTGGGTCTCACAGGATGGTATCAGAGCAATAGTTTGAGTGAATCATTGTATTACGTGTAATACATGATTTCAAACTTGTGCAATGCTATAGTATTAATCATGACAGGATGGCTTGAACTAAGATAGGTTTCAGAGACTATTAGGACGGGGCATGAAAGGGTACAATATGCTAGACTAATGAGCTAAATATATAGTGATTTGAATTTCAGAGCTATGTCAGGAGAAGGTGGACCATCAGGTGGCATGACCCCAGAGCAAGTCCTTGAAATGATGCAACAACTAATAACCCAGAATAATGAGCAACAAAACAAGTTTATGCTAGAGCAAATTGAATCAATAAAGAAAACTGAAAAGCGAAATAAACATAAAAAGAAGCAAACAGAACAGTCAAGCGAATCAGAATCCGATAATGAGCATGACAATCAACGAGTAGTGCAGCCAAAAGGCTGTAGATTTAAAGATTTCAAAGCGAGTGGTGCTATGACGTTTGAAGGCACAGTAAATACAATTCAAGCGTTAGACTGGGTAAGTCATACTGAAGAGATCTTCAGTATCTCAGAATGTCTGGACAGCAATAGAGTTAAATTCGCTACAGCACTGTTTGTTGGAGCTGCTAGAGCCTGGTGGAAAACACGAAGGAGCATCTATGGTGAGGAAGCAATTATGACATTAGACTGGGAACAGTTGTTGGAGATGTTCAACGCCAAATACTGTCCAACAGATAAACTAGACGAACTCGAGATGCAGTTGATGCAATTGAAACAAGGAACTAAGACCGTTGATGAATACGAGCATGAGTTCTCGAGACTTTGCGGCTACTCGTCATATCAAGTAGCAACAGAAGAGCGTCAGATAAATCGATACAGACTGGGTCTGAATCCAACATATAGAAGACAAATGAGCAGCATAAAGTTCACGACGTATCTTAGTATAGTGGAAGCAGCAAGGATGGTGGAGCGAGAATTCACAGATTCTAGTTGTGAGCCCGTGATGATGGCTGTAAGTCCTACTTATCCATCTCCACCTAAGAAACAGAAATCCAGTAGATTCTTCGGTTCAACAAAGTCCAGTCAGCAGCAGTCACAAGCGTCCTCTACACCTCAGAAGACTAGAGTTTATTCCATACACTCAGGAGCACGACCGTGTAAATGCTGTAACAAATTTCATAGCGGACGCTGCAACCCTATAGATGTGACGTGTTACACTTGTAACCGGATTGGACATGGAAGCGATGAGTGCCCAGAAAGAAGCGACGTATGCTACAACTGTGGTGAGCGTGGACATTATGCCAAACATTGCCTGAATGCACGCGTGCTTACTAATCAGGAACAACCAGTTGGCAGAGCAATCCAACAGAGTACTACAATGATACCTACAGCAAAGGCGCGAGCTTTCCATATAACTGCTGAGGATGCTGAGGAGACACCAGAAACGTCAAAAGACCCCAATGGTAACTAAATTCCTTATACAAATAAAATGATTTAATTTCGTTACCATCCGAATTTCAAATCCAAAGTAAATATTGAGTAAACTGTGCAACCCTGTCATCGATAGTGAATAATGCGGATGACATATGGGTTGTATCAGTTGAAGTTATGATTCAAATACCTTCCAATCAGAAATTATACCTATAGACAATATAGGTATTGTAATCTGAATCATGTATGATTCAAAACCCGAGAGAAATCAAAATATAATCCTAAACACCAGCTACTTCATAAATCCTTGTAATCTGAAAGATTACAGCGTGTCTTACAATGAGACAGAGGTAGAAGTTGCTGATCCAATAAATATTAATGAGAAGAGTATTTGAATCAAGTAATTAAGCACCGAATGACAACTTGAATTGAAATCAAAGAAGTCAGAGGCACAAAGCGAGAATTGCAAGGGAATAAACTGAAATTTTGTAAAGTCAAGCGATTGGCCATAAATGGCCAATGAAATGCTCATATATGTCAAAATAAATGTAAGAATGGATTCTCACTATGTCGACGCGAGACTAGTGAGATATCTAATATGGAATTCCTATGCCACCTAACTGCATATAAAATGAAAAGTTTCTACCAAAAAGAGTAAAGTATTTATGAATTCAGAAATTCACCAATGAAGATTCAAGCCTAAGTCTATACATATAATTAAACAGAATCAAAGATTATTGTTTTGTCGAAGCCTCTTGACCGAATAGCACAGTGAACTAATAGAGGAAGGCGATGACGATAAAGTAGAAGATGATGTAAATGGTCGTGGAGACGGTCGTGGAGACGGTTTTGGAACTCTGGTAACTCGAGATCTGACTTCAATAACAGAATCTGTCGTTTTGTCTAACGAATCACACCGAGAAAGCCTAAGTTAATTGTCGAGTTCTATCAAAATCATTTCCTTGGAACTCGATTTTGTATAACATTTGTATTTCATCTCGTTAATATTTCCTATTCGCTGGAAGATATGATCTTTTCAAAGTTCTTGATTATATTCGATTTGCCTGAAATATCCCTCAACTGCCGAAACCGTTGCGAAGAAGATGTGATCGATTATAACTCTTGTTTTGTTCAATAAGTTTTAAAATGTAGCATTTCAACATTTTGCCTCAAACTCTCATTCTCGGCTTCTAAACACTCGATCTTCTTGGAGGATTTTGCTTCTCCAGAGACTGCTTACATAAAAGATTTAGCAGATATGGCAGCGCAATTTGAAACCAAGGAAGTTGAGGTGGAGTCGTTACACGAAGAGTTGACTCCGATTGTTGCGCCGAAGGATTGATTTCATTTGTTTAATAGACCGAAGAAAAATTTTAAGTTTTCATAACAAGTCAGCACAAGTCAGAAAATCAGCTAAACGATTGATGATTGAAACATCATCAATAAAAGAAGCATAAAATACAGATATCAGATTCCCGAAAAACTCTGTAACTGTTACAGGAGCAAATCAAAAGGAGATATATGAGCTAACTCATGTATTGAGTTATTATCTGAAATGATTAAGGCATAAAGCTCATATATATTAAGAATATGAATAAAAAATCAGAATTCCTAAAATGATCAAACGATAATTCTTAAGAGAAATTTGAGTTCTTATACTTGAGAATTTCAAAGAAATAAAAAGATATGAAATACAGATGATGCTCGTTCAGTGGAAACACCACAAAGGTTCGCATCAGTTTTGGGAATCAAGAGATATCGAAAAAGCTATCTACCCAAGTCTGTTCGAACATATCTAACTTCGGGGACGAAGTTTGTGCGTGGTGGAGCCCATTCTGTAACAACCCGACTTTTAGCCCAACTTAATATCTGATCATTGAACCAATAATGTAATTTTATTACATTATTTGAATTATATTTTAATTAAGTTTTTGAAATATTTAATTAAATTATATAAATATTTAAATTATGAATTATGATTTAATAAATTATTAAGATAATTAAATAAAAGATATATAAGATACGAAATTAATAGTGGGTTAAGTAGCAAACGTAACTAGTTAAAGTATATAAACGGAAATTATAAACATAAAATCAGATTTCTCTCTCTCTCTAGACTCTCTCTCTAGATTTTCTATCTCTACTCTCTCTCTACATCTCTCTAAGATTTCTTCTAAACCGAACGTCGGATTATCAAGATTTATACGTCATCGGGAAGATCTCAAAGAATACTACAAGATTATACGGTTGCATGTAGGATTACACACGAAATTGAGGTAAGAATTTACGTTTTAAGCTTTATGTTACGGTTTTTTAAAGGATGAATTCGAATTTAAGGTTTTCATACGATTTAAAGTTAGATTTAATAAGAATGAGTATAATATAAACGAATCTAGGCTTAATATTTAGTATATATATGAGTTTAGGCTTGAAAATATAAGATTTAAGGCTATAGATGATGAACAAATTCGAAATATCAAGAACAAACTCGAAAATAGCTAAAATCGAACCATATATTTGAGTTTTGTCATTAAAATCGATCAAGGTCTCGAATTTATTCATTAAATTCGAATAAGCTTCGAATTTCCTCTTAGATTCGAAGAGCCTTCGAATTTAACCCCATGTGCTTCGACTTTAGACCTTAAATTGAGATATGTTTCGAATTTGATGTTAAAAGAGAATTGGGTTTCGAATTTAGCTTTGGTATTCGAATTTACTTCTTAAATTCGAATGGTTATTTGAATCTAATGCATAAGACTTCGAATTTGAGCTTAAGTTTGAATGTAATGGTTTCAAGTTTAGTTAATGAACTTTAAATTTAGTATGTAACATTGAAACTACTCTTAAACTTGAATATTTTGAATAAATCATATGATGAACACATGAAATAACAAGAATAAATGCCTTAATGATTTAACTATATATGTATGAATATATATATATATATATATATATACAAAGATCTTTAAAGAATATAATGAACAAAGAATACAGATGAAAGAATGAGATTAATGATCATGAAATCAAGTTATGAGATATTGAGATTAAAAGACCAACGAATGAACCTTGAGCTTATGAATTGAATGAACACTGAATATATATATTATTCAGATGATATAAGAGCTAATAAATATCAGAACTGATATTAATAACAGATTCAGCAACGAGCAAGATGGCGAGCATCTGAAAGTCTGACATAAGTTAGATTGTGGTTCTAATCCACTACAGATTGTGAGCAACAGAGCCAGAGCCAGAAAGTAAAAGAGCACAAATAACCAGTAACTGTGAGTTGTAGATTTCACTTTAACTGCATATTATGTGAATTGAGACTTTTGTTGCATGATTCTGATTTATTTGGCATTCTGATCTTGAGCTTATTGATATATTTTCATAGTATATTTACTATGATTTGTTGAGCTGAGTATTTCTTCTTATAGATTCGATTCTTTGACGAGTCATTTGATTGTTAAGCTTAACACCATCACTATTGCTCAGTGTTGGGTTAATGTTAGGCTTATGATGTGCTGATTTACGTGATGAAAGCACAGAGGGTAGCTAGAGCTGAGCATTCCGATGATATCCATATAGAGCTTTTACTGGTAGCTAGTCCAGTACGTGGCTGATCCCCACTAATGACGCGTGTGTATGGATTTATCATCATCCGAGCATTCCTTATGAAATTGTCTAAAAGTCTCAAGAGCAACAACAGTTTTATAACTGGGAGCTGAGCAAAGTCGCGCATCAAAAGAGCATTAATTGGCCAATGACCCTTAGAGATTGAGCTGTGCATGAGCCTAGTGTAGTGCATATAGAGCTGAGCTGTGCATGAGCCGAGTGCAGTGCATGTGCTTCGGCGTTCATAATTGCATGTTAAATGTGAAATTCTACATTCTCACTAAGCAAATAAGGTTACCTTGTTGTTGCATTATTTTTCAGGTAAAGGCAAAGGATTGGCTGGACCTAGTTCTTAGGTCAGGACTTGAAAGAGCTTGAAGTGCATTAGAACCTGTTCCAAAACCTTGGTACTTGATTAAAGATAGAGCTTTGGGGTTTGGGCTAGTTTACATTTGTGCTTTGATGAAATAGTCTAGAAGTGTGCCCCTATTACTTAAAAATTTTCTCTGATTGTAATTAACTTTTATTCCGCAACTGTTAATTTTATCTTAGTTTCCTGATTTATATTGCTACTGGGCCTTGACTTGAGACCTTTGAGAAATCTTGGGTCTCACAACAGATAGAGAGTTGACTTTAATGAATGCATGCCAACAACTTTTCCCTGCAGCCAAACAATTACTTATTAGATGACATAACTCTGAAAACATTAGGAAGCATTGTAGACAATATTCAAATCCCAACATGAGTGGGACTCTTTTCAAGAAATGTGGGTTGTACTTGTTAACTCTCCGACATGGATGTGATGCACTGAAAACTATGGCAAACTTAAATTAAAATTGAGCAAACATCAAGGTAAAACAATTATCTAGTAATTTTACCTTCAAAACTTTTATACGTAATAACAATTATCTAAAAAGCAGGTGTTTGAATTATTTGAATCAAGGTTGATTAAAGAAATACAAGGAAATGTTTGTGTCTATTTGGATTGACTTAACTTCGGAGAGCACACAACCAACAGGGCTGAAAGCCAGCATGCAAAACTAAAGAAATACTTGAATTCAACAAATTCTTCTTTGGATACATTTATTGGTTGTACTGATGAGATTGTAAAGTCTCAAGATACAGCGATAAAACAATGTTTTGGAAGGAGTGACATTGTCCGTAAACATTAGCACCACATACCGTGCTTCAGATTATTATGAGGTTTTGTATCACTAGAAGCTCTAGATATACTATTCGGAGAACTTCAATGATTGAGAGGACTTCAAAAGTCTTCGGGTTGTGGTTGTAAACTTCGCTATAATTATGGGTTACCATGCGCATGCATAATTTTAGGCTACTTGAATTCAGGTTAGTATATTCAACTATACATGAATATTATTTTGAAAAACATTCTTGAATTGTTAAGAACCACTTGTATGTTAAAGCATGTGAATGTATACCATTGGAGTCGATAGATGTATTCTGAAGGAAGATTGATTTCACCCCGTCAGTGTTTGTGAATGATAACGACATTTGTTGTAATGATGATTTAAAGAGCTTTAAAGAAAACTATATAGAATGGCCAAAGGCTGAGAAAAAAAGTCTCCTACAAAGGTTGTGGGATATAATACACCCAGGAAAAATGTGCTCTAAAGAATATGCAATTCAATTTAATGCCCATGGACAACCGAGCTTGAAGAAACAACAACGAAAAAACTTCCCAAACTTTTTCATTTTCTTTCAACCTCATTTGTGTTAGCACAAAAATTAAAATAATAACATAAGCGGTAAAAATAATAAAAATTGAAATAATAACATAATGTAATTATTATAACTGGTCAGTGTAAAATACTGATGTAGTACTAGACGTCTCCATTGTAAATAACCTTCATATGTAAATAAACAAAATATGAGTTAAAATCAAAATTTTAATAAATAATTTTGAGTTTAACTTAAAAAAGATATGAAATAAAAAATAATATAAAACAAACCGGATGATTTTATCAATACATTCAGTATTATGGGCTTGTTTATAGGCAATTAAACAAACTTTATACAAATCTTCTCATCCACTTTCTTTTTTTTATGCTTTTTATGGAACGCCAGTTATACCCACAAACAGCCAGCATTGGATGACCTTCCTGCAGATCAACTTTTATAAAATGATTTCCATGCACACGTGCGATTGTGATTGATTCATTTTTAGAATGTTGGGTTGACCAAAGAGGGAAATACGTCTCGATGCATTCATTTGTTAAACAATTATGCATTAATACTTATTAGCGATCAAACTTCCAGAATCATGCATAAACAACCAATAATGAATTGGTGCATATTCGGAAGCTTTCCAATTTAAGGATTCTTTCACTCTATCGTAGGCGATGATGGTTTTGTAATGATTCTTATATTTATGTAACTCCTCTAATAATTCATCTTGAACTGTTGGCCATTCATTTTGATGTCAACCTATAGCAACAACCATTGATCGAAACCCACAATCACCTTCAACATCTTCTATGTCGATGACATATGGTTGAATAGATGATGAAATTTCATTCATGAGTGAATGGTTGTATCATATTGGTTCATATATAAATTTGAAGATAAAAATTTTTAATATCAACCATCCAATAAACTGGATACATAATAATCAATATCATACATTATATTTGGATTGTTGGTGGATGAGAATAATACTCATCTTGTTGTGTAAGATCGTGATGAGCGTATGTATATTGCCATGAACTTGCCAGTTTCTAACATTTATCATATAAAACAAAGTGAATCAGAAACATAATGAAAAACATAAATAAATATAAAAATAATTATTCAATACCTATATTGGTTGATAATTCATTAAGTTTTAATATGTTATATTTTATAACAATCTAAATTTACCATTACGATCGTATGATTTTTATCTACATTCCGATATAAAATTTTTACGATCTGAGCTATATTTAAAATGACGTATTTTTAAATCTTAAAAAAATAACATTATAGTAATATTGTTTCCATTTGAAAGTTTAGGTACGAAGTTCTATGTTTGATACAAACCACATGGACAATTTTCGTAATTAACACAAAAAAATTGATTTGAAAAAAAGGAGTGGGCGTGTCA
Organism: Centrapalus pauciflorus; assembly: GCA_020465985.1. Classification (NCBI taxonomy): domain Eukaryota; kingdom Viridiplantae; phylum Streptophyta; class Magnoliopsida; order Asterales; family Asteraceae; genus Centrapalus; species Centrapalus pauciflorus. The sequence goes on along the minus strand of JAANYP010004615.1, from coordinate 214,276 downwards.
TTAGCATGTGGGACCCATAACATAAAAAACAAAAAACTAAAGATGATATGACAATAGATGGTGTCAATGTAACATCCTAACAATTAAGGTAATAATCAAATTAACTAAATTTCCCAAATGAATTATATTTAAATGTTTAATTATGATTAATATGGAAATGCTTAGTCTCATGCTTCACCAACTTGTACCCTATGCTATAAACCCTTGTAAGTTACAATCCATACAAACAAGTACATGACATTAAAGCATTATGTATAAGTAACTTAAGCATATGTGAGGGTTAGTAGAATGAAAAATGTGAAGAATACCAGTATGGTGGCTGAAAATGTGACGAATAAGACATGAAGGGTGCTTTTTGTAAATTTCCAACCAATTGGGGACTAAAAGGCTCCCCAATCGTGAGTATCCATTTCAACTCCTCACTCTCTCAAACTTCCTGCACATTAGAAGATCAAAGAAAATTAGGGTAGGGAGTTTTGCAAGATTCGGTCAAAGGAAGAAGGTGATTGGGGCATATAGAATTGATAAGGTAACCTTTATTGAGTTCTTATGTATATATGTATTTGTATCTCTCATCTTCTTCCTAGACATCATCTAATGAGGATGATGATGAAATTTGCAAATTCAAAAGATGGATGTCTAAAAGAAGTATAGTAGTAAGTAAATGAGTAATTGTTGTGATTCCTGAGATGTATAAACACAAGAAACAAAGGAAACTTAAGAAACTTGAGTTTGAATTTTATTTAGGTTAAATCAAGGAATTAGATAATGATTTGGTTGATTTTTTGTCATGTGAATGTTAAAGAGTGTTTATATTGACAACCAAAAGCATAAAAATGAGTCTTTAGGTGTTTACAGAAGTTATAAGTGAGTTTGGAGTAATGGAATGACGAGCAAAAAGTTAAAACAAAAAACAAAAAGTGTAGTTCAGGGGGTTGACTCGTAGAGTCACTACCTGTTGGACCATTCCTCAAAACATAAAAGTTGTATCCACATGTGTCCTTTTCGTCTGGGCTTTTGAATCACCTAAATTCGAGTTTATATGAGAGAGTTATGTCCAAAATACGAAACTAGTGCACAATAGTCAATTTCCTTGGTTTCATACTAGTTTTCTTTGTTCTTTTGTTATGTTAGGCTTTATGTCACCAAACTAAAATATATGTTAGTGTCATATAATGTCAATGCATCCTATAAACATGCAAATCTAAAAGTTTAGACATGCCCATAAATCCACATAATCATCATATAACACAACACATGTCGGTAAATACAAAAGTGCAAACTGAAACAATTTAGTCACACCAAGTGAGTTTCAAACAAAGCTATATGATCTTTTAAGCGTATAAATACTTGTAATATGAATGTTTAATATGTTGGGATCAAGTATTGATGTTGGTTATCGTTTAGTGACATAAAGTGCTACAAATCAAGCCTCAATGGACTAATTGGCGATTACCGATACTTCGAGGCTATTGAGCCTAATGTTGTGAGTTCTAGTATTGGTGTGTGTTGCATACATATTTACATGTATATATTCATTATGGCATTGTGAATATATCTTATGGCATCATGTGATGCATTTCATCATCTTGCACTTAGTTGCAAAATCTTGGACATACGCCATGATGCCTTGATCTTGGTTGTTATCATTTATACATGTTGACCTTCATGTCATACCTTGATTACTCATTTGATACATATCATGTTCCTAGTTGATTACACCCGGTTGTTGAGCCATGCTTGTTCATTTGGCCTCACTGGATGTCCAGCTTATGTATTATATTTAAACACCTCACTGCGTGTTTGTGCGTAGAAACTCCTCCATCCAGAAGCTTATGGAGTAGGTGGACAGACTTCGGGTGTCGGTTGGTTGGTTGCCAGGCCGCGGTTCTAACCCAGGCTTGGCAATGCACATGTTCTTATGGCTCCCTCTTGACCTCTTTGAATGGGTTTTATTCCCATATATATATATATATATATATATATATATATATATATATATATATATATATATATATATATATATATATATATATATATATATTTTGGGTTTTATTCTCACATTTGGGCTGGTTCCAGGGTCTCCCTTGGACCAATGGTATCTCTTCGTTTGACAGATTTTACCATGATGAATGGTTATTGTACATTGTTATATGCATTGTATACCATATCAATCAAGTAACTCACCAAGCAATTCATGTTTGTTTACCCCTCATTTCCTACATATTTCAGATACAATTATCAAATGTAAACAAATAACTAAGCCGAGTATTTTGGCTCATGGGTTCGAATCCCTTGAAATGGAACTTGTTGTTTCGGCAATCATGAAGACAAATTGGGTATGGGTAGTTGACTTCTCTTGATAAATATATTATTACTGAGGATAAAATTAATTACAAAAATACTTGAAATGATTATTCAAATTACATGTTGTTAATAGAATTTATAATGGTGTTCACCTAAATTTTATTTCTCTAATAGAAAACTTTATGTTGGGTACAAATATAAATAGAGATGAAAACAATTTAAAGTAAAAGTTCAAGGGTGTAATGAGTAATTACTCAATAGTTGAGTTATGTATAAGTAGGTGTAGTTGCTATCGTAGTAGAACGATTCATAATACTATTGCATGTGATACGAATTAGAAAAAGGAACTGATCAGGAGTGTCAAGTAAGAAAGCATATTCACTGTTCAATAATCGAATGTAATATTCTCTTATTCTCAATATAATCATTCAACATGTTGTGATCTGATTTTGTTGTTCTTAATTGTTTAATTGTTGAATTGCAAATAGATATTGAATATCAATTGGTATCAGAGGGCTTCAATTCAAATGACTCATGTTCAGTTCAGTTCAGGACCCGTTCTTCAATTCAAAAGGCTTCTACTCACATCAGTGTAGAACCCAGAAGTTTTTGGTAATGGTTTCTGTACACATAAGTGCAGAACCCAATCTTAAATTCAAAAGGTTTTCAGTTATTTCAGATAGAAACACGAGCTTCCACAACAAAGGCTTCTAATCTCTACATATTAGATTCGATTCTGAAAGACAAATCTTTCTGAAATTTCTGCCCTGAATTCAACTCTGAAGCTGTATTGACAAAGAGGGAGTTTTATTTTTAAAATTTTTTGCTCCTGATTTATTGCCAATTAGTTGACTAACTTTGTGTGCTTATTTCCAGGGGGAGTTTCAGACGCACTCTGACGATGAAATTTTTTTCACAAAACTATGTGTATTTTTCACGAAAATATTTTGTGCAGACTAAAAAAGATTTTTGAGCGAAAAAGAAGATTTTTTAAGAATCTTAAATTCTCAATCTATGAGTATATTATTGACGTTATTGATCTAATCTCTTTGATTTTTCATAAACTCATTGCTTCTGATATTCTCTTTATTATAATTCTTCCAAATCATTCATACTAAATTCTCCCATTATCTCCCATGAGCTAATTCTTTCATAAAAAGTCTGATTCATTTCATATCATATATCAGATTTTTCATTTCATTCTGATATCTCCCAACTCAACATTTCCCAAGTTCATTCTAAATTGCATCTCCTAATTCATCTAATCTCATGAGCTTAAATGTTGAACATTATTTCTGCTGACTTCGATTATGCACCAAATTGTGTGATAGACATAAACATTGCTTCTATGGTCTGCTCAGAACCGGAAGACCTACCCAAGGAGCAAACCATCAATCGTTTGTGTGGGTGAGGGTTCTTTAGGTCTATTAGTTGAGAAGTGTCAGTTTTCACGGGATACTGACAGGGTCAAGCCGAGGTAAAGTGTAAACGAGAGGGGTATATTGAAAGGAGATGATGGTGCATCAGATCATGCTTTTGCTATAAAGCTGATTGAATTTATTTATGAAAACAATATAAAGTAAAAGTTCAAGGGTGTAATGAGTAATTACTAAATAGTTGAGTTGTGTATAAATAGGTGTAGTTGCTATTGTATTAGAACGATTCAGAATACTATTGCATGTGACACGAATTAGAAAAAGGAACTGATCAAAAGTGTCAATCAAGAAAGCATATTCACTGTTCAACAATCGAATGTAATATTCTCTTATTCTCAATATAATCATTCAGCATTCTGTTGTTCTTAATTGTTTAGTTGTTGAATTGCAAATAGATATTGAATATCATTTTAAATTGGCCATAATATTATGAATATAATTAATGATCTTCGGACACCATTAGTATAAATCTCTAATAATTATGTCTTAATTATTATTTATGTTGTATGAGTGTTTCAGTCATAAGCATTTATAGGCCCTACATCACAAAAAATAAAAAATAAAGGTGATATGACATTAGGAGGGGTGTGATAAGTATATGTGGGTCCCACAGTTTTTAAAAATAAAAAATATATTGTTGTGACATTTGGGGGACCCACATCGCTAATCAAGTAATTAAGAGGGGGTGTGCGATTAGCATAATTAGTGTATTTGGGGGGTGCGTGTATAGTAACACCCTCTTTAAATGATGATATGAGAGGCGAAATGAGTAATGCAATTTCATTGATTTTATAATTGAAAAAAACTGATAAAAAGTGATTCGGTTTTCAAACTGTTAATATATGGTGTGTTAAGATGACATCACTACTGCATCATGACTAATTTCGTAAAAAATGTGAGGGTCGCACCGATCAGCACAACTAAACAAATGCAATTGAACTATTGAATAAATGATATTGGACATTGTTTATGATACAAAATGATTATTGGGATTAAATTAATGGAGAATGTCATATATATATATATATATATATATATATATATATATATATATATATATATATATATATATATATATATATATATATATATATATATATATATATACACACACACACACACACACACACCCCTCTAAACTTCATAATATCATACATACTCAACTTAAAATTTTAATATCAGATATATCCCTCTTAAACATCATAATATCATATATATACCCAATTTTAATAATTAAATACACATGTATCCCTCTTATATCATATATAACCAAATTCATTAATTTAATTAGTTTTATAACACTTAAAACACATATTTTATATTGATTATTAATTAATAACCATTATACCCTTACTTTATTCTTTTTTAAACTAAACCTTCAAAATATCATATATATCCAAATAAAATTAAAATATCATATCCCTTTAAATAATTTTATATAATTTATTTTTGTAAACCTACTATGTAAATTTTTCATAGTAAAACAAATTATAATTAACAATAAAAAAATTGTATTACATTTTTGCTCGTTTGTAATCAAATCGTATCGTATTATTATATTTTCTTATTTGTTTTTTCCCGCAGTTTTTAATATACAATTAACTGATTATATATTATGTTCTTTCTTTTCTTTTTCTTTTTGAATTTATAGTTGTATTGCATTTTTTTAATTTAGTATACATCTTTTGTTTTCTATATACATTAGTTTCTATTTATTTTTCAAGATTGCTTTCATTTATAATTATTGTTTTTTCTAGTTTAACTTTTTTACGTTTTATATTTAATCTAGTATTCGTCTGGATCTCGGACATCCATCTCACAACGTATTCTGCATTCTCTTCTTCTGCCTCTAGCCGTAGTTATTTTTGAGACATCTGCTTTCATTTCTAACATGGGTTAGTCTAGTGATCCGAGTGTCGTAGGGGTTCAAAATTACATAGATATTGTTGACGATAGGTACTTATTGTATAAACTTCATCAACGATGGTTATGATTTCTTCACCTCTATCATGATAAACGACAATTTCATGAGAGCACAAAACACTAGTCATTTGCCATATTCCACATGTGCATGTGCGTTGAAAGAAATGAACACTATAATCATTTCCTCCCCTGTTGGTTGTGGTCAACCTTGAGAATACTCGGTATGTCCCCTCTGCATAATTAAACTGATCGATATTATGCTCCTGTGCATGCCTTTCACGAAGTGTGTACAGTCTCCACATTCGAGGTGGCAAGGGTATGTTGCAGTTATGTGCGATCTTGCTGAGCTTCCTGAAATGTGAGACTGTTTTGTTGAATATGTGATCAATACAAGCTTTTATAGGAAGGAGCTTGGCTGCATGCAAATCATTATTCATGCTTTCAACAATATTTATTATAAGGTTTCCCCAACGACGATGATTGAGATCATAAAAAAAGACCATTTGGATTTATTGATTTCTTAAAGGTACTTTCATACATCGTTGTTTATTGATCTCAACTGACTCAAGTAGTACTTGTACTTCCTTTTCTGGGTGGTGCTGCCCATTCCCCAGACAATCTTCTTTAATCTAGACATCTTGAATCGAGTCATGACGCTGCTTCTTACATGCCGAAGACAATATCGGTGGTATGCATATGGTTCCTTCCAATCATCCAGATTTTCCGTGGCATGAATAATTCCCTTGTGTAGATCAGAAATTACACCATCTGAATTGTTTAAAAAACCAAGACCAACATTCAATGGTTTCCTCATACACAATAACATAAGCAATCGACAGTATATGGTTGCTTGCATCTTTGGTTACTAAAATTAGTAATTTCCCCTGTATGAACCCTTCCAGTGCGTACCATTGCCACAAACAACTGGATGTCATCTATGGAACGCCCTTATTGTTGGCTCGAAGAACCAAAATACATAATTGAAGGTTACGACATCTGATGTGTTATTCTCATGATGCCGCCATTCTTCAATTTTACTCGGATTTGACTTTTGTAACGCATCAACGTACGTTGGCAACCGCGAAATTTCTTATCCAGTTTCCATAGACACTTTCAATGGCTTTTCTTCTCCCATGCCAAGCCTTTTGATATGATACATCCACGTGCAACTTGTTCTTTATATGAGCTTGAACCTGTTTCACAGGAAAGTCGATATTTTCTCTATGAAGTGGATAATAGTCATCCCTATGTCGTTTGACTTCAAACTACGGTTATTGTTACTAACCACACTGTAATAATAATTATGAGAATCCACCCATTTATAAATCTGCCAAAACTGATTATTTTTTCTTTTTAAAACACCAACTAACTACTTGGAGTCGGGTTCTTCACTTGGGAGTTGTGTAAGTGATGTATTGTGTAACATTTAACTTTATAAATTGTAGGGGTGCAATTCATTATAATAAGATCCCTATTTTGTGCTACATTCCACCTTTTGATGGCATAAATAAACTCTTTTTTGCATGTGAAGCACATTCCACAATGCATTACACTAGAAGTCTCAGACCACATGTCCTGTTCTTTAGCGTCCTGAGCCCAGTTTGGCAGATTATTGTAACTGGCCATTGTCACGTCTGCCTGAACATTAGTAGGTTGCATTGGTGCAATATTAGATGAACTATGTGCTTCCTCCGCCTCACCATCCTCCGAATCGGGATCAATTTCTCCTTTGTAAGACTGTTGACGTTGTTCCAAGTTTTCGGAGCTACAATCATCAAAATTTAGCTCGAAGCCTCCACAAGTGGCAGTACCTTTCTCGTGATGTCTAGAGACACCATACATGATGGTACTGGATCTAAGTCATGTGATGGTATGATAGGTGGTTGTGTAAAATAAGTTGAGTTATACTACAAAAATCATATGGTTGTGATGGAAAATTTATATGAGGTGCGACATGTTGGAACGGGCGTATGTTTGTATGATCTAATACTCCAAGTTTTGAAGCTGCTTCATAAAAGAGTATGGATGCAATGGTGGTTGGATTGACTCTATGTTGACTTCAACATGGCCTAGATAACGGTCTTGTATGCTTGCCAAACTATAGAGCACATGTAAGCTTTCATCTCCAAGTATTTCTGACCTAACTGACATATCTTGGAACTGGTATAATAGGAACATGCATAACTTGTACACGTCCTTATTCAACTGTAAACCAACTCAACAAATTCCTTAAAAGTTAAGCAACGTTCAATGAGAATTGTTGAAGTTCTTGTATTTGAATCACAATAAACGTCATCGTTTACGTACTCCATGCTTCCACCCCAGTATAAATTCAAAAGAAACGGATTAGCTGTATCCATCTGGTAAAGTTGTGGTTTTTTTAGTAAGGTAATGGATGTTTTAGAATATGTCTTTAAAATAAAGTGAAGAAGAAAGTTGGTGTTTTACATTTGGTTTATGAACTGAGATTTATAAAATACTCTGATGCACCATTGAGTCGATGTTCCAAACACCGACCTATCATAGATACAGTAAAATTCTGTGCTGACGACGTGACAACACACTGCTGAGTCGGTGTTCCAAACACCAACCTGTCACATATACATTAAGATTCTGTCAGTTGACGACATGACAATGCACTGTGGAGTCGGTGTTCCAAAACACCGACTTGTCATACATACAGTAAGATTCTGTCAGCTGTCGACGTGACAAGTCACTATCAGGTCGGTGTTCCAAGCACCGACCACTGTCAGGTATATTTTTAAAGTACCGACATGTCAGAAACATTATATTATAAATAGAGCACCCCAAACGAAATGGAAACCACACTCAATCATGTATCAAAATTTACAAGCTCTCTTGTTTATCATTATATTTTCGATCAATATGTCAAGATTCCTCGACGAATCAAACAAAGAAGCACGATCTGTTTCTTTAAGCATGCCTCATTACATTCAACAATCTGTTCAAGAACTGAAGCAATTAAATCGAAGGGACCGTTGTTTGATATTTGACACGGTCAGAAGACGTAAGGACTTCCAACACTCGTTGATACAAAATAAGAATAAATGTAACAACCCAACTTTTTGTCAATCATGAAATGTGTGATTTTGAGATAATAATGTAATTTTATTACATTATTTATGTTGCAATTTAATTAAGTATAAAAAAATTATTTATATTAAATTGTGTAATTATTATGAATTATCAAAAATGATTAAATGAAAAGAGATGTAAAATACAAAAGTATAGTGGGTTAAATTGCAAACATAATTGATTAAATATTTAAATCAAGATTAATGACTTTTATTGTCATTTAATACAAAGTTACTCTCTCTCTTCTTTCTCTCTCTAAGCCTACGGTTTCTTCTTCATTTCATCAAAGAGATTATAAGTTTCAAATTAATTGAAGATTTAAGACAATTGAAGGTTACAAGAAGCAACAATCATCATCAAGCAACAAGATTTAGAGGTAATTCTTGATTAAATTTCAAGATTCTAAGATTTTGGTTCGGTTTTGTGAAAAACCGAAACCATGGAATTAAAAGACGAAAAATATGTGTTGCATGTTTAAGATTTTTGTAGATTATGATGAATTTAAGTTAATAGATGTTAAAGAAACAAAAATTTTAGTTTGGATTATCCAAATAAGAAGAAATCGGAATTTTTGACAAAAATAGTGTTCTTGGCAAAAATAACATATTTTGGATGATCTTGACCAATTGATTGTGTTATTGATATGGAAATTAGTATAAAAATAATCTAAAAATGATAATATATAAAAGTATTACATTGCATGTTACAAGAAATAAGTTTTGGGAATTTTTGTGAAAAATCCGTATGAACAAAATGAAGAACAACAAGAACAAATCTGGAAAATATTCTAAGTATGGGATCTGAATTCGGATGACCCGAATTCGGATGAGACCCACTCCGGTTCCCATATTTCGGATGCTAAATTCTATTTTGTTAAGTGATGGTCCGAACTCGGATGACCCGAGTTCGGATGGTCTCAATTTCGGATGTGTTGTTCCAATTTCGGACGCTAAAAAATTCGGTTGAGTCATAATTCGAACTTGGATTAATGCTATTTCGAATGGTGTCAAATTCGAGTCCTATCTCGGATTAGATCCCAATTCGGATGTTTAGGACCGAATCCGGATGGTTCATTTCGGTTAGGATCCGAATCCGGATCCCCAATCCGGATGATCCGAATTTGATGGATTCGAATCCGATTGATTTATTTTGATATTTTAAAGAATTCAAAGAAAATGAATCAAAAAGATTAATGAGTTATCAGAATCAGATAGAATTAAAGATTTTAAAGACTAAAAGATGATGAAAATTGACATGATATTGATATTATAATTCTGGACAGGTTCAGTGAAATTCTGAACATAGAGACAAAGATTTAAAAGATTTAAAGCGGGTCAAAGACTTGAATAGACAGAACAGATTGACAAAGATAAAATCCTGAGATAACTCAGGTGACAGATTTTACAGCTGTTTGATAAAGACCCCGATCTGTGAGTTATAGATATTCAGATTTAACATGTTTGAATTTCCGGTTGAGACATATTGTTGATGCTAGTTTGATTGACATTCATATTATCAGCTGGATTGTGACCTGTGACACCATGGTTGGGTGTTGCCCAGTGAATCATGATAGCTATTTGACTTATCATTTCATATGATATTGCTTTTACTGTTCATTTCAGATATTGCTTTAAGATTACTGCTATCATGACATTGATTACGTATGCTTCATCATTGCATATACTTGACATATTGATTCAGCTTGATTAGCCCCATTGGTCTATTGTTCTAGACTTGGCTATTTTCACCACTTCAAATGAACTTGGTAATGACCTCTGATGTTCCGCCATATTGACTTACTGGTAGCTAACCCTGTATGTGGCTGATCCCCACGATTTAAGCGTGAGTGTGGCCTAAACATCATCCGATTCTATGACTTCTATGTCTCAATCATGAGGGCTGTAGCGGCAGCCAAGACATATCACGCTAGACTTATGATCCGCATGATTATGCATGTTGATTTGAAAATCTATTTACTCACTAAGCTTTGCTTACAGTTGCTACATATAATTTTTACAGGAAAAGATAAAGGAAAGTCACCTGTTGGACCTAGCTCTTAGGTATATTAACGATCAAGACAGAAGTATCATAGACCACTACACAACAAAACCTTTCGGTACTGATTGGAAGACATCAATTGTTGTGGTTTTGGGTAGATTTGATATGATTTTATGATGTAATGATTAGATTAGATGGTACCCTTTTATAAGTTTAATTTGAAAACTTTAATCTGTATTAAAACTTAATCTTAATATGTTTGTACCTGTAATTTATAATTCCGCAATTAATTACTCTATCTTAGTATGATTGATATCGTATTGCATGATGTGGGACCTAGACTCGTGATCACCGCTTCGCAAGGGGTGTTCTTCACAGGATGGTATCAGAGACCATAGTTTGAGTGAATCAAGTATTACGTGAGTATACTTGGTCTCAAACTGAAGCAATACATATGTATCAATCATTTAGGTTGTTTGAACTGAGATAGGATGTACAGACTGTTAGGATGGGAAAAAGGGTACATAGATCTAAGTCTATAAACTGATAGTTAATTGATTTTAATTTCAGTAGAAGATGTCAGGATCAGGATCAGGTGACATACCAAACATGACCCCACAACACATGTTCGAAATGATGCAACAACTCTTAGCCCAACACTCAGAACAACGGAATAAGATTATGCAAGAACAGTTTCAGGCCAGAGATGAGCCCGAAGCTAAAAGACGTGAAGATAAGAAAAATAAGAGAAAAGATAAACAAGTCCAGAATGACGAATCTGATTTTGATAACACAAATCCTGAAACCCAAATCGCTCAGCCAAAAGGCTGCAAGTTTAAAGATTTCAAAGCTAGCGGTGCCCTGAACTTTGAGGGTACAGTGAATCCAATTCAGGCGATGGATTGGATTAGCCATACCGAAGAGATCTTTAGAATCTCTGATTGCTTAGATTCAAAGAAAGTGAGTTATGCGTCCGCGTTGTTTGTTGGAGCTGCTCGTGCATGGTGGAAAACCCAGGGAAGCATATACGGTGAAGAAATTATTCAGACTCTAGAGTGGAACCAGTTCCTAGATATGTTCAACGCAAAGTACTGCCCAGTCTACCAGCGAGACAAGATGGAAGTCCAATTGATGCAACTGACTCAGGGAACAAAGACTGTTGATGAATATGAACATGAATTCTCACGACTATGCGGCTACTCCTCATATCAAGTAGCTACTGAAGAAAGGAAGATGAATAGATTCCGTGGAGGACTCAACCCAAGATACCGGCACCCGATGAGCGCAATAAAATATAAGAGTTACTTAGAAATGGTCGAAGCGGCAAGACAAACAGAGAGAGGATATCTGGAGTATGGTGATCAGCTCTACGCTCCATCAGCAAACCCACCATGTCCTTCTCCTCCGAAGAAGTAGAGATTCGGCAGATTCTTCAGGCCAAACAAATCTCAGACTCAGTAATCTCAATAATCCCAACCGAAAGCCCAAGCGTATTCACTTACAAACGAACCTCGATTCTGCAAGAGATGCAGAAAATCACACATGGGACTATGTAATCCAGATGACGTCACATGCTTTGCTTGCAACAGAATCGGTCAGAGCAGTGAAGAGTGCCCACAGCAAGGACGCGGATGTGCGAAATGCGGGAAAAGAGAACACTTCATGTATCAGTGTCGCAGCGGGCAACGAGGACAGTCACAGTCGTCAGCTGGAGGATCTACGATGAAGAGTTCAGCTGCTACTCCGACCGCAAGGACTCGGGCTTTTCAAATAACAGCCGAGGAAGCAAAAGAAACACCTGACGTGGTTACCGGTACGTTCCTGCTTAACTCAATCCCTGCTCGCGTATTATTCGATTCCGGTGCTAGTCGTTCCTTCATATCAACTACTTTCGCTCAAAGATTATATAAATCTCCCTCGAAGCTTCCCGTGATACTTGATATTTAGACAGCCAGTAACAACTATGTTATGGCTGATTCTGTTTACCGTAACTGCACTCTACTTGTCAACAACATCGTATTCAACCTCGACCTTATCCCGATTCCATTGAAAGAGTTCGACGTCATCATCGGCATGGACTGGCTAATGAATAACGAGGCTACGATCGTCTGCAATTGGCGAATCATCAGAATTAGGTCTTCAGACGGCCGAGTATTGGAAATCAAAGGCGAGAAGCGAAAAGGTGATCACTGCTTCATTTCTGTTGATAAAGCGTATAAGTATCTATCTAAGGGTCACGAATCTTATCTGTGCTACGTCTCTTCTGAATCTAACTTTGAAAAGAAAACCCTAGCTGACATTCCAATCGTCTGTGAGTTTCCAGACGTTTTTCCCGATGATATTTCTGGAGTGCCACCGGAACGTCAAGTCGAATTCGGCATTGACTTAGTTCCTGGTGCGGATCCCATTGCAAAAGCTCCCTACAGACTTGCACCTGCAGAAATGCAGGAAATGTCAAAGCAGTTGCAAGAGCTGCTGGAAAAGGGGTTTATCCAACCGAGTTCAAATCCGTGGGGTGCACCTGTCTTATTCGTTAATAAGAAAGACAGAACTTTCCGTATGTGCATCGACTACCGCGAGTTGAACAAAGTTACTATAAAGAATAAATATCCTCTGCCCAGGATCGATGATCTGTTTGATCAGCTACAAGGAGCCAACTACTTCTCGAAAATCGATCTTCGTTCTCGGTATCATCAGTTAAAAGTCAGAGATGAAGATATTCCGAAGACAGCCTTCCGAACAAGATACGGTCATTACGATTTCTCGTGATGCCGTTCGGTTTAACGAATGCACCAGCGGCGTTCATGGATCTCATGAATCGCGTGTGTAGACCGATGCTGGATAAGTGAGTTATCGTATTCATAGACGATATTCTGATTTACTCCAAAACGGAGGCTGATCATGCTATTCACTTGCGGCAATTGCTAGAGTTATTGAGAAAAGAAAGACTATATGCAAAATTTTCTAAATGCGAATTCTGGCTCAGACAGGTATAACTTTACATTGTCTTGAGCTATTCCTTAAGCGTTCTTTGATTGAACAAAACCTGAAACTTTATTTTGTTTCTTTTATAGATTCAATTCCTTGGCCATGTTGTTTCTGGCGAAGGTATTTCCGTTGCTCCGTCTAAAGTCGAGGCCGTTCAAAAATGGCAAACGCCTCGCAATGCCTCCGAAATCAGAAGTTTCCTTGGATTGGCCGGTTACTATCGGCGATTCATAAAGGACTTCTCAAAGATTGCTGTGCCACTTACTATGTTAACACGAAAGAATACACCTTTCGTGTGGGCTGATGAACAGCAAGAGGCATTTGAAACTCTGAAGCAAAAGCTTATTCAAGCGCCGATCCTAGCCTTACCAGAGGGCAACGATGATTTTGTCGTTTACAGCGACGCATCTGGTACTGGCTTAGGATGTGTTCTAATGCAAAGAGGAAAAGTAATTGCCTACGCTTCAAGGCAATTGAAAGACTACGAGAAAAGTGCACCAACTCATGATCTTGAGTTGACTGCCGTTACCTTTGCTCTGAAGATCTGGTGTCACTATCTTTATGGGACTCGGTGTCAGCTTTACACCGATCACAAAAGTCTCAAACATCTTTTCACTCAAAAGGATCTAAATATGAAACATCGTCGGTTCTTGTAGCTTATTAAGGACTATGATTGCGAGATCCTATTATCCCGGCAAAGCTAACGTTGTCGCGGATGCTTTGAGTAGGAAAGTCTATCCGGAAAAGTGCTGTTATGCCCTAACTCCGGTTATATTCTCTTCTGATCTTATTGAAGACATCAGAATTGCTCAAGCTGAAGCATTGAAAGGAGAGAATATTGATTCTGAAAATCTTAAAGGGCAGCTGCAATTTCTAACTCTGAATCATTTGGGACTTCATTGTCTCAAGGGAAACCGAATCTGGGTTCCTAAGTATGGTTCAATTCGCAGCACTCTTCTATCTGAAGCCCATCAGTCCAAGTTATCTATTCATCCTGGCAGCTCAAAGATGTATTTTGATCTGAAAGCCGATTATTGGTGGCCAGGAATGAAGAAAGACATCGGAAAATGTGTTGAAAGCTGCAGAGTCTGTCAGATGGTAAAGGCAGAACACCAGAAACCCTTTGGGGATATGCAACCACTGCCAGTTCGTGAGTGGAGGTGGTAGCATATAACAATGGACTTCATCACGAAGTTGCCGAAAACCAAAAGACAGCATGACTCCATCTGGGTAGTCGTGGATCAGTTAACGAAGTCAGCTCACTTCATACCGATGAAAGAAACATATTCCCTCGATAGATTGGCACAGCTATACATCACTGAAATCATTTCTCGTCCCGGTGTGCCAAAGTCTATCGTATCCGATCGTGATAGTCGTTTCACCTCTAGATTTTGGCAAGCACTACAAGATGGGATGGGTACTCGAATCTTAATGAGTACAGCTTATCACCCAAGTGCAGATGGCCAGAGTGAGCGTACTATCCTTACTCTAGAAGTTATGCTTCGTGCCTGCATTCTTGATCTAGGTGGTAACTGGGATGACCACTTGCCGTTGGTCGAATTCTCTTACAACAACAGTTATCATTCAACGATTAAGATGGCTCCTTTTGAAGCTTTGTACGGAAGAAAGTGCAGAACTCCCACCTGTTGGCGTGTAACAGGTGAATCGCCAATAGCGGGTCCTGCCCTTCTACAGTTGACTCATGAGAAGATTCAACTTGTTAGAAGAAATATTCTTGAAGCTCAAAGCAGGCAGAAGTCATATTATGATAATCGACACAGATCAATAAGCTTTGCAGTTAACGATTGGGTGATGCTGAAAGTATCCCCAATGAAGAATGTGGTGCGGTTCATTAAAAGAAACAAGCTAGCTCCGAGATTCATTGGTCCGTTCAAGATTGTCGAAAAGATAGGAAATCAATCTTATCGTCTTGAACTGCCAGCGGACTTATCCGGAATACATCCTGTATTCTATGTTAGTCATCTGCGAAAGAGCTTAGCCGATGAAAGAGAAGTTCAGATACCACACGTTAATCTACAGATTGATGAGAAGCTTCGCGTGGTTGAAGAGCCAGAACGTATTCTGGACTCGAAGACCAAAAAGCTTCGGAATAAAGAGATACAGATGGTGCTCGTCCAATGGAAACACCATAAAGGTTCGCATCAGTCTTGGGAATCCAGAGATGTCATGAAAGCAACTTATCCAAGTCTGTTCGAACATAGCTAACTTCGGGGACGAAGTTTGTGCGTGGTGGAGCCCATTCTGTAACAACCCAACTTTTTGTCAATCATGAAATGTGTGATTTTGAGATAATAATGTAATTTTATTACATTATTTATGTTGCAATTTAATTAAGTATAAAAAATTATTTATATTAGAATGTGTAAATGTCAGGATCTAAAACTGAATAACCAAGATTAACTGATTTGAAATTTATCAGAGTATAAATCAATAATCTTGCTTTGAATCAAAGTTTAATTAAGAAGTTTACGGAATAACACTTAATTATTTTGACAAAAACTTTCAGAACCAATGAAGCATAAAACATAAAAAGTAATCAAGACTGTTTGTATTGCTGAATTCAATGATTACAATCACCTCTAATATGTTTGATTAGACGAAGAACACAGACTGTTCTTAGGGTTTTACAACCTTAGAGGCTTAAGAAAACTTAATCAATAAAGCAATTACAGACTCAAAATATGCAGAAAACTCCTATACAATAGAACGACCTATTCTCTGTATTTATAATGCTTCTTGATATGTTTCCTTGACGAACTATGACTTCTCTGATAGTAGATTTGCTGGAATCTTCATGTAGATATCTTTCCTGAAAATCAGCACTTTCTGTTTCTGAAACTGTTGAGCAGCTTGAATCTCTTGACAGCATGAACTGAGCAGCTTGAGTTGTTTTGCTCTGGCAGCTTGAACTTTTACACTGGCAGCTCGAGTTTCTTCAACTAGCAGCATGAACTTTGTATTTACATGTAAAATCTACTAACAGTCTGAGAAGTCTAAACTAACAGTTTGAACATACTTCAACTATTTCCCAACAATCTCCCCCTAACTTAAATTCTTTGCACAAGACTTTAAGTTCTATACAAGAATTGGAAATGAATAAGTAAACTGTTATTTACAAACCAAGGCTTTCAAAAACTTACAAATGTGCAAGTTTATGATCTATAGCCTTCAAAAATTCTTTCTTCATCTCTTCTTTATCACAAGATATTCTAGCTGATCTAATTTGCAGCAGCATATCTTTTGAAAAATTGTAAAAATCAAGATTGAAGAAGATACCAGATCCATCTGTGAATTTGATTCTGAATGTCTTTGACTTGACAAACAGATCAATCTGCTTGATCTTTTTCCCTTTCTTTTCAGCATCTTCTATCTCTTGTCTTGCAAACTCAGGGTCAACCACTGTACTTAGATCTTTGATGAGTTGCTTGACTTGTGGAAGAGCAGACCTCACTTGTGTAACTGACCCTATATTGTACATCTTTATTAGCTCATCTCTGGTCAACTTTTGAACTATTTGCAAAAAAGTATCATACTCTTCTTCAGGACCAGACTCTCTTCTTATCACAAACTTAATTCTCAAGTCACGGTCATCCAGTGACTTAGCAAACCAGTAGTTGATTTGAGGCTTTGTAAAATCATGCTGATCAATCAGCTTCTCTATCTCCATAGCCTTTTGTAGTTGTTGCTCAAAGAGCACCCTTTTAACCGATGAAGGAATAGGGACAACTGCTTGATCAGTGGGAGTAGGTGCACTGGCACCAGCTTCAGTTTGGACTGATTGGGTTGTTGGTTGGACTTCTTGGGATGGTTGAGCTTCTGGAGAGACTGTTGTTCTCTGTCTTTTGTCCATCTCCTTATCATGAATCTCCTGCAGCCTTTCAGTAGACATGGACTGAGCCATTTTCTTTGGAATACCTGCTGCAAAGGCAAAATTGATAAGAAATCTTCTATGCTCAGCCTTGGAGTGCCCTGTTGGCATCTTTCTTTTCCTTTCTCCTTGCGTGGCCACAAACCCCTTCAAGTAATCACCTAAAGTCTCATCATCATCCATTGGGGTTTGGGCTTGCTACTCTAATTCTTTGTCTTGTTCTTCTGCTATTTTTCTGGCAACTTCAGCATCAAAGGCAATTTGGGCTTCTTTTGAAAAAAATTTATGCTTTGGAGACTCAATGAGAATGCCCTTGCCCTTGTCTTTTGTAGCAGATGTTGTAGCTTGGACTGTGCTTGATGGAGCTTGAATACCTTCCCTGATTACAACTCCAGTAGCTTTTGAAGGAGCAGCATGAGTTTCTAGGCTAACAGCTTGAGAAGCTGTTGGGACTGCTAGCCTAGAAACTAGAACTGTTGGTGCTGCTTGGACTGTTGTTGTTAGAGCTGCTTGGACTGATTTGGGAACCTCCTGATTCTCCCCCTTTTTGGAAGCATTGGTTTGGTCAGAAGGACCTACAACCTTTGCCCCTTGGGTTTGAATCATCTGCTCTAATTTCACAATTTTATTTCCACAGAGAGTGAAGCCTCTGTGAAGATAATCCATCCTCTTATTCTGAGCAGCCTCTGCCTGCTTGAGAGCAAAAATTTGAGCTCCCTGTGCAGCAATGATGGACATTTGATAGTCTAACATGGCTACAACAGGTTTGAGCCTGGGATCCGTTAAAAGCAGTTGTTGCAGACTAGCCTCAAGATCAGAGAGCACCTGAGGTGCTTGTGATCTATCACTGACATTGAAACCAGAAGTAGAAACTTCTGGGCCCCTCTTTTCTTGGTTCTGGGGACTTCCAGCTTGTGTTGGCACACTTGCTGTTGCCATGGGCGTGGTCTTAGCTATGTTGGCACTGTCATGTGCCTCTTTTGCAGAGACATCAGTAGTGCCAGCCACAGAACCCATATGAATCATCTCTAAAGAGATGTTCACCTCCTGAGAGAGGATGAGAGTTTCCTCAACTGGTTCCCTTTGGATATTCTGTGCAGGAGTATCCTCCTGCACAGGGATATATGGCTCTTGCTGATGGGAGGAGGAGGAAGGAGCTCCTGGTCCCCTTTTTCTTTTGTATATGTTTCTGAGTGGGCGTGTTGGCTGTACAAAAGGATCAGAGGGAGTTTGTGTATCATGAGGAGGGGGTTGGGGTCCTGGGGGTGTAGCAGTAATGATGGGCTGAGCCTGCTCAGGACCCTCTCCTCTGTTTCCTGAAATGATGTTCATCATTGCAGAGGGCAATGGAACATCTACACTGACAAAATTGGCACTTGGCTTTATCAGCCTGATTGAAGACAATGAGTGCCTATGGGAAACATGTATCCGTTTATGTAAATGTGGAGTTGTGCAGGTGTGTGCAATAAGTTCAGCCAAAAACCTAGGATACATCAAAAATTTTCCATTCTTTAGGGAATGATGCCTTAACATTCCTTGAAAGATCATGTTTGAAAAATTGAACTGTTGGCCAGTAGAAAAGCACACTAAGGCAGTGGCAATATTTGAAGAAAACTCAGACCAACCAGTTCTTTTGGGGCTTAAACATTGCTGAATAATGTGCACAAGGTATTTCCATTTAGGAGAAAAATGTGCCTTAAGAAAAGTAAAAGAATCAGCAGGACCCCTATAACCAATATTTTGAAGACCAAAATGTAAAGCTTGAAGGGATAGGTCGGTCATACCTGAGGCATCTTGAAGATGCAAGTGATGTCTGATGGATTCCTCAGTGATATTGATGACAGTTCCATCAATCTTGGATATGAGAGTAGGCACTCCATTGATGGTTTGAACAGAAGCATGATTCCAAAACTGTTCAATATGGGAGATGTATATAGTAGGGTTTATGGTTAGGGCATAATGGATATGGGAGTGCCTGAGGAAATCCATCATTGCATGAAACGGTTGAAGTTCAGAGTGTTTTAGGGTGTATGGGAGGCAGTTATGCTCTTTTACGAACTCCATGGATGAACAAACGATGGTTGTAGGGTTTGAAAGAAGAATGTGTGATTCGTTCAGAGAGAAAGCAGAAGGCCGTGGAAGAAGAATATGTAACTGGTAGTTACAACTGAACGAAACCGGGACCTTTAAAGGTTTCGAAAAGGTTGGGTCCCGCGCACACATTTGAAAAATTACCCAAATACCCTGCACACTTTGACAGATCAAGTGAAAATAACTAGCAGTCCGAGAAAATGAACTAGCAGCATGAGAAAATACTCATGCTGTTAGTGTAAAATTGTGCAACTTTTCAATGGAACAGTGTCTCCCCCTTAAATTAGCATACTGAGTCGATAATAATGAAAACCAATTAATCCATGTTTACCATACCAATATTTGATATTAGGAAAGTGAACCTTCCCACATCAAAAGGTTTTGTAAATAGATCAGCTAGCTGATCATCTGTATGTATTTTGGTAACTTGGATTAACTTCTTTTCATTACAATCTCTGATGAAGTGAAACCTGATTTCTATATGCTTGGTTTTTGGGAATTTCACTGGGTTTTGCACAATGCTAATTGCACTTGAATTGTCAATATAAATAGGAGTGGATAAGAAATTCATACCATAGTCTCTTAGCTGATTTTGAATCCACATTACCTGGGAGCAGCAGCTTGCAGCTGCTACGTATTCTGCTTCAGTGGATGATGTGGAGACAGTTGTTTGCTTTTTGCATTGCCAAGAGACCAGTCTTGCTCCTAAGTATTGACATCCACCAGTTGTGGATTTCCTGTCAATGTTGCAACCACCATAGTCACTGTCAGAATAAGCAGTTAGTTCAAAAGGAGAGTCTTTAGGATACCATAGGCCTAAATGTGGTTGGCCTTTAAGATATCTAAAGATTCTCTTAACAGCAACCAAGTGAGAATCCTTTGGAGAGCATTGAAACCTAGCACACACACAGACAGCAAACATAATATCAGGTCTTGAAGATGTTAGATACATGAGAGATCCTATAAGGGATCTGTATAGATGAATATCCACATCTATGCCATCTTTGTCTGTATGGAGCTGTTTATGAGGATCCATTGGAGTGCTTGCAACCTTTGTGTCTTGATAGCCAAACTTTTCCAATATGTCTTTGACATACTTTGATTGACTTATGAATAGACCAGTAGGCTTCTGTTTAACCTGCAGCCCTAGAAAGAATGTGAGTTCCCCCATTGAACTCATTTGAAACTTTTTGTGCATTAGGGCCTCAAAATCTTTGCACAAACTATCATTAGTTGAGCCAAAGATGATGTCATCAACATAGATTTGGACAAGAAGAATCTCAGCTTTGATGGATTTAGTGAAAAGTGTTTTGTCCAGAGTGCCTCTCTTGAATCCATTCTGTAGAAGATATGATGACAGTGTGTCATACCATGCTCTGGGGGCTTGGTGAAGACCATAGAGAGCTTTGTCTAGCTTGTACACCCTGTCTGGATACTTGTAGTCTTCAAAACCTGGAGGTTGACACACATATACTTCCTCTTCAATTGTCCCATACAGGAAAGCAGACTTAACATCCATTTGATACACTTTAAATCCTTTGAAACTTGCATATGCTAGAAATAGTCTGATGGCTTCAATTCTTGCTACTGGAGCAAAGACATCATCATAATCTATTCCTTCTTCTTGAGTGTACCCTTGTGCTACTAGTCTTGCTTTGTTCTTGATGACTATTCCTCTCTCATCCTTCTTGTTTCTGAACACCCATCTTGTACCTATTGCTCTCTTACCTTTAGGAAGATCCACCAGAGTCCATACATTCTGAATTTTGAACTGTAAAAGCTCTTCCTGCATAGCTTCAATCCAGGATGAATCTTTTAGTGCTTCTGATGCCTTTTTGGGTTCTAGTTGAGACATAAAACAGGCATGTTCAAAAGCAGCTAGACTGAATTCAGGAACTGATTGTTCAGCAGCAGCAGTCTCATTGTGAACCATTTTCCTTGTTTGAACAGGAGTGCTTGGATCACACAGTATTTGATTGAGAGGGTGATACTTGTGAACTCTTAGTGTGGGCTCTCTCTCTGTTTGAAAAGAAGTTCCAAGGTTTGTATCATCTCCATCAGAACCAGTGAATGGTTCAGTTTCTGGAACAGCTTGAGTTTCTAGGCTAACAGCTTGAGAAGCTGTTGGGACTGCTAGCCTAGAAACTGGAACTGTTTCCTTTTGTGTTGGAGCTGTGCTGTCAGGACTTGGAAATGGCACTTCAGTGTCGGGATTTGCATCATGTTAAGTGCTTAGGACCCCTGGAGGATCACATGACAGAAGTGGTAGAGTGGTGAAATCATCCCAACTTGTTGAATCTGCAGCAGTCTGAAACTTTGTGCCAACAGCATGAGAAATTGTATTGGCAGCATGAGAATTTGTGTTAGCAGCTTCAACCCTGTATGCATCAGCTTCTGCAGTATACTCAACAAAGCTCAGAGAATTTGTTAGTGAATCTAAATCAAACAACCAATCAGGACCAGTGCCTTTGATATTAGCAGTATTTTCATTAAATTCAACATTGGCACTTTCTTCAATTGTTTTAGACACACTGTTGTATACTCTATAGGCTTTGCTTTGAGTTGAGTATCCTACAAAGAATCCTTCTTCAGCTTTACTCTCAAACTTCCCTAAGTGAGTCTTAGTGTGAAGGATAGTACATGGGCATCCAAAGAGCTTGAAGAAAGCTATTAGGGGACTTCTGTTATGGAATAACTCATAGGGAGTTTTCCCTTCTGATTTAACTACTTGAACCCTATTTAGAGCATAACAGGCTGTATTAACAGCTTCTGCCCAGAAAGTCATTGGCTGATTTGAATCAGCTAGCATTGTTCTAGCAGCCTCAATTAATGTTCTGTTCTTTCTTTCAGCTACACCATTTTGCTGTGGTGTTCTTGGTGCACTATATTGTCTAGCAATGCCTTTGGACTCACAAAAACTGTTTAGAATGTGATTTTTAAATTCAGTTCCATTGTCTGATCTTATCACCTTAACTTTGGAATTGGATTGGTTTTCTATCTTAAGGACAAAAGACTTAACTAGCTCAGCAGTTTCATCTTTGGACCTAAGAAAGTAAACCCAAGTAAATCTGGTGAAATCATCAACAATGACTAAACAGTATGCCCTTTTATTCAAACTCAAAACAGATGTTGGACCAAATAGATCCATATGTAACAACTGAAGAACAGATGAGATTGAATTTACTTCTTTGGCCTTATGAGAAGTTTTGTGTTGCTTACCTTTAAGACATGCTACACAATGATCATCACAAATGAACTCCTTTTGTGGTAATCCTCTTACCAGATTCTTTTTAACTAAAGCATTCATGGACTTGAAGTTCATGTGACACATCCTTCTATGCCAAAGAGCAGACTCATTTGATGATGCTTTGGATATTAAACAGCTTAAAGTATTTGATTTAGTCAAGAGATCTGTGTCCAGGCAGTAAACATTGTCCTTTCTTGGTGTTCTAAGTAAAACAAGATTTTCAGGAACTTTGAAATCCTTTGAAAGAACAATGCACTCAGAATCTGTGAACAGAACAATGTTTTGTTTGTCACAGATTTGAGAGACACTCAATAAATTGTACTTAAGCTGTTCAACATACAGAACATCATGGAATGTCATGTTGCCTGCATTAACAGTACCTTTACCTGTAACCTTACCTCCTTTTGAGTTGCCTCCAAATGCAACAAAACCTCCATCAAAACCTTTGAAATTTGACAAGCATTCAGAATTGCCTGTCATGTGCCTAGAGCATCCACTGTCCAGATGCCATCTTGATCTATGAGGAGACCTGTGGTTGCCCTGCACAAATAACAGCTTAGTTAGTAGTGGAGTAAACCCAAACCAAATTGGTTTTGGGTTGGCCTTGTACATTGACATAACTAAAAACTGTCTTTGACTTCTTATATTTAGTGAGATCAACTGATGGAGTCTTTGGAGAGTATTTAGTGATAATATGAGGTATCCAACTATTTTGATCATCTTTTCTTCTGACAGTCTCAGATAATTCACTAGCAGCTCCAGATTGATGCCCAGCAGCTTGAGCTGTGTTTGTAGTGCTAACAGTTTCAGTTTTTGCACTAACAGCATCAGATTTTGACTTAGCAGTCTGATCTTTTGCATTAGCAGTTTGAGCAACAGATTTGTCCTTGACACACCATATTTGTTTAAAACTTGATTTAGGCTTTGTCAAAACTTGTTTTTGATGTGTGGACTGTTTTTTATTAACTTTTGAGAATCTGTGATCAACTGTTTTCTTTGGAGATGCTATGGAAGGTTTCACTTTTGAGTGCTTTGCCTGATTAGGATTTGATTTTGTGTGATGCACAGTCTGTTTTGCAACAGCTGGTTTGTAAAAACAATCCTTGGCTAAGTGATTCTTCCTTCCACAGTGAAAGCATCTTTTGACAGTTTGAATTGGAACACCAGAATTTTCTGTCAATTTCTGGTTCTTGTTTCTCTGGTTTCCTCTTACCTGCTGTTGTTTAGGAAACTTTTGAACACCATGCTTTTGGCATGTGCAGATAGAAACAGTTTTACCTCTTTTAGTTCCTTTTGATGAAGATGCAGTGTTACAGTTAGAATGTACAGAAACTTGTGGAGTAGCATTGCATACACTCATCTTCTCTTTTCCTTTCTTACTGGAAGCTTGGACTTCTATGGGTGCACTCTTTGTGTCACAGTCTCTATTTTGACTCTTATCTTCTTTTAATTCAGGACTGTTATCAAGAATAGGATCTACAATAGTCATAGACTCATCTAGTGGTTCATTGACAAGTCTATCAGCAACGTCACTCATTGGATGAATGTACTTGTTATTGTATGGAGGTGGAGTAGCTTTATATCCTATTCCTTCTTTGGGATTGACCTGAGATTTCACTCTATCTTTGAATTGAACTTCCATTAGGTGTTCTAGCTTTTGATTTGCTAACTTGAAGTTTCCTAGATCTATGTTAACAGATTCTAGCTTCTTATTAGCCTCAAACACCTTTTGTTCAGTCTCTTCTACCTTTTTATTTAGAGATTCTATTTTCTTATTTAGCTCCTTTTTCTCCCACTCATGATAGGTTCTATCATAACCCATTTGAATCTCATTGTCCTTATAATCATTGATCTGTTTTTCCAGATCTTCTATGGCTTGCATGTATTCATATCTCCTTTCTTCCATCTTAGCTAGAGTTTTGCACATGCTCTCATTATGATCTCTGTACTTTTTAACCATATTTTTGCATGATTGAGAGCAGAGTTTAGAATTTACCTCAGATGGTAGTTCAGTGGAGGAGACATTTGATGTTTCTGCCATAAGTGCTTGATTTTGAAATTCTTCCTCTGTCTGATCACTCCAGTCAAACACATTGTCTTCTTGAGAGACAAGTGCTGTTGATGAGGACGCTTGGATGGGCTGTGAAGTCCTTGATGGCTGTTGACCTTGAGATCTACATTCTCTGGCGAAGTGACCAAGCTTATGGCATTTATAGCATTCCACTTTTGATTTATCAAAAGATGGTTTGCCTTCTGTCTTGGCTTGAAAGTTGGCCCTACCAGTTCTTTTCAGAAATCTTTTGGCCCTCATGGTCAGCATTGCATGTTGCCACTTTAAATCCATCTCTTCAAGATCATCTGGATGAATTTGTTCCAAGTCTTCAACATTTAGAGCAAATAATCCATCATTGGCAACAAAGGCCTCATAGTGAGTTTCAACAGAGTTGCCATCACCACCTGAGAAAGAATCACAGTTATTAGATTTTTCAGAAGATAGAAGAGCAGTATTGTGATTATAAGAAAAAGATTTCTTTTTAGCATCAATCTCAGTCTCAAACACTCTTAAACTGTTATACAGATCATCCAATTCTATCTCATCAAGAGTGTCTTTTGTTCTCCACTGTGCAGCATAGACTGTCCATTCTTCTCCAAGAGATCTGAGAAACTTTCTGTTGACTTCATCTTGATCCAGATTGACCTTTGCACTTTCCAGTTCACTTATCAGTTTGTTGAACCTGTCAAAGATTTGAGTGAGGTTTTCATTCTTGCCACCAGAAAAGTTTTCATACTGCTGTTTCAAGAGGTCTTTTTGATTTCTCTTGGTACTGGCATTACCAGCAAACCTCTTCTCTAAGGCATTCCAAAGAGAGTGAGCAGTATAAAACTTTTTGAACTGATGTTGATAAGCATTAGGAATGGCTATTTGTAATAGTGTGAGTGCTTTCACTTCATTCATTCTAGCCTTCCTTTCAAGTTCAGTTTTTGGAGGAGTTTTGACTGGTTTTCCCTCATCATCAAGTTCTGGATCAACTACAGGAGGGAATTCAACAGCTTCCCATATGGCATAATCAATGAATTGAATATGCTGTTGAATCCTGAGTTTCCACATCTCAAACTCAGTGGGCTTGAGCATAGGCACTTTGAGTCCTTGCCCAGATCCACTGCTGCTATTTTCAAATTCCATTGTAAAAGATTAAAAATTTGAAAGAAAGTTTTCGACTTTGAAAAACAAAGAATAACCTGGTTTGAAAAACCTGATTTGAACAACCTGGTTTGACAAACCTGTCTCTGATACCACTTGTCAGGATCTAAAACTGAATAACCAAGATTAACTGATTTGAAATTTATCAGAGTATAAATCAATAATCTTGCTTTGAATCAAAGTTTAATTAAGAAGTTTGCGGAATAACACTTAATTATTTTGACAAAAACTTTCAGAACCAATGAAGCATAAAACATAAGAAGTAATCAAGACTGTTTGTATTGCTGAATTCAATGATTACAATCACCTCTAATCTGTTTGATTAGACGAAGAACACAGACTGTTCTTAGGGTTTTACAACCTTAGAGGCTTAAGAAAACTTAATCAATAAAGCAATTACAGACTCAAAATATGCAGAAAACTCCTATACAATAGAACGACCTATTCTCTGTATTTATATTGCTTCTTGATATGTTTCCTTGACGAACTATGACTTCTCTGATAGTAGATATGCTGGAATCTTCATGTAGATATCTTTCCTGAAAATCAGCACTTTCTGTTTCTGAAACTGTTGAGCAGCTTGAATCTCTTGACAGCATGAACTGAGCAGCTTGAGTTGTTTTGCTCTGGCAGCTTGAACTTTTACACTGGCAGCTCGAGTTTCTTCAACTAGCAGCATGAACTTTGTATTTACATGTAAAATCTACTAACAGTCTGAGAAGTCTAAACTAACAGTTTGAACATACTTAAACTATTTCCCAACAGTAAATATTATGAATTATCAAAAATGATTAAATGAAAAGAGATGTAAAATACAAAAGTATAATGGGTTAAATTGCAAACATAATTTATTAAATATATAAATCAAGATTAATGACTTTTATTGTCATTTAATACAAAGTTACTCTCTCTCTTCTTTCTCTCTCTAAGCCTACGACTTCTTCTTCATTTCATCAAAGAGATTATAAGTTTCAAATTAATTGAAGATTTAAGACAACTGAAGGTTACAAGAAGCAACAATCATCATCAAGCAACAAGATTTAGAGGTAATTCTTAATTAAATTTCAAGATTCTAAGATTTTGGTTCGGTTTTGTGAAAAACCGAAACCATGGAATTAAAAGATGAAAAATATGTGTTGCATGTTTAAGATTTTTGTAGATTATGATGAATTTAAGTTAATAGATGTCAAAGAAACAAAAATTTTAGTTTGGATTATCCAAATAAGAAGAAAATCAAAATTTTTGACAAAAATAGTGTTCTTGGCAAAAATAACATATTTTGGATGATCTTGACCAATTGATTGTGTTATTGATATGGAAATTAGTATAAAAATATTCTAAAAATGATAATATATAAAAGTATTACATTGCATGTTACAAGAAATAAGTTTTGGGAATTTTTGTGAAAAATCCGTATGAACAATATGAAGAACAACAAGAACAAATCTGGAAAATATTCTAAGTATGGGATCTGAATTCGGATGACCCGAATTCGGATGAGACCCACTCCGGTTCCCATATTTCGGATGCTAAATTCTATTTTGTTAAGTGATGGTCCGAACTCGGATGACCCGAGTTCGAATGGTCTCAATTTCGGATGTGTTGTTCCAATTTCAGATGCTACAAAATTCGTCTGAGTCATAATTCGAACTTGGATTAATGCTATTTCGAATGGTGTCAAATTCGGGTCCTATCTCGGATTAAATCCCAATTCGGATGTTTAGGACCGAATCCGGATGGTTCATTTCGGTTAGGATCCGAATCCGTATCCCCAATCCGGATGATCCGAATTTGATGGATTCGAATCCGATTGATTTATTTTGATATTTCAAAGAATTCAAAGAAAATGAATCAAAAAGATTAATGAGTTATCAGAATCAGATAGAATTAAAGATTTTAAAGACTAAAAGATGATGAAAATTGACATGATATTGATATTATAATTCTGGACAGGTTCAGTGAAATTCTGAACATAGAGACAAAGATTTAAAAGATTTAAAGCGGGTCAAAGACTTGAATAGACAGAACAGATTGACAAAGATAAAATCCTGAGATAACTCAGGTGGCAGATTTTACATCTCTTTGATAAAGACCCCGATCTGTGAGTTATAGATATTCAGATTTAACATGTTTGAATTTCCGGTTGAGACATATTGTTGATACTAGTTTGATTGACATTCATATTATCAGCTGGATTGTGACCTGTGCACACCATGGTAGGGTGTTGCCCAGTGAATCATGATAGCTATTTGACTTATCATTTCATATGATATTGCTTTTACTGTTCATTTCAGATATTGCTTTAAGATTACTGCTATCATGACATTGATTACGTATGCTTCATCATTGCATATACTTGACATATTGATTCAGCTTGATTAGCCCAATTGGTCTATTGTTCTAGACTTGCCTATTTTCACCAGTTCAAATGAACTTGGTAATGACCTCTGATGTTCCGCCATATTGACTTACTGGTAGCTAGCCCAGTATGTGGCTGATCCCCACAATTTTAGCGTGAGTGTGGCCTGAACATCATCCGATTCTATGACTTCTATGTCTCAATCATGAGGGCTGTAGCGGCAGCCAAGACATATCACGCTAGACTTATGATCCGCATGATTATGCATGTTGATTTGAAAATCTATTTACTCACTAAGCTTTGCTTATAGTTGCTACATATAATTTTTACAGGAAAAGATAAAGGAAAGTCACCTGCTGGACCTAGCTCTTAGGTCTATTAACGATCAAGACAGAAGTATCATAGACCACTACACAACAAAACCTTTCGGTACTGATTGAAAGACAGCAATTGTTGTGGTTTTGGGTAGATTTGATATGATTTTATGATGTAATGATTAGATTAGATGGTACCCTTTTATAAGTTTAATTTAAAAACTTTAATCTGTATTAAACTTAATCTTAATATGTTTGTACCTGTAATTTATAATTCCGCAATTAATTACTCTATCTTAGTATGATTGATATCGTATTACATGATGTGGGACCTAGACTCGTGATCACCGCCCCGCAAGGGGTGTTCTTCACAATAAAATAAATATTCTGCGAGTAAAATGTTAGCAACAAGTCAACCAACTCGAGGAGGAGAACTACAATAATTATGAAGAAAAGAAAAGAAAATTGAATTTAGTTAACCGTTTACAAGTTAAAAGTAATGAAAGAAAGGCATGGATTAAGATGGCGAACTCTAATTTTGGTGACGGATGGATATATGCTAACATATACGAGGCGAACCGTTCTACATCTTCAAGATCAAAGTCATTCTGATTAAGATACGATCTATGATGTATGTCGTGAGTGTTGACATACTGAATCAATGATTCAAGAAAGAAAGAACACTAATACTGCATTGAAAGCCGAGTGTAATCGAAATGTCGATCAACTTAGAGAGGGTCAGATAGATGATTATAACAAAATAAAAGAAATAGACAATGAGGTTGAAAGTTATAAATCATCCATTCAAGAACAAATAGCTTAGATTGAAAAAATGAATAACCGGATCAGTAGTTTTTTTCTTCGTATGTTGCTTTATTTTATAAATGACAATTTTCATATTATTGTATTTGTTTCAACATTAATTAGAATGTCAATTTTCAAATAATTGTATGTGTTTCAACACGAATTAGAATGTCAATTTTCAGTATGTGTTTCAACATGAAGTAGAATGTTTATTTTCAAATTATCATCAATACACAAAACTTTTGGTCTTTACACTTTTGTCACTAAACTAACTTTCATCTACTACAAAATAACCCCTGAGAGTATCAAAATTGTAAAGTTAAGAATGTTTTACTCAGTTCTTCTTTCTTCTGGAGAAAGCCCATCTGGTGAACCATCTTCAACATAATTTCTAGTAGAATCAT
Source organism: Centrapalus pauciflorus (assembly GCA_020465985.1). Taxonomy (NCBI): domain Eukaryota; kingdom Viridiplantae; phylum Streptophyta; class Magnoliopsida; order Asterales; family Asteraceae; genus Centrapalus; species Centrapalus pauciflorus. The sequence continues at coordinate 184,218 of JAANYP010004615.1, read as the reverse complement.
CATCATCATTTGATGTACCACAAATTGCTAACGTTGAATCGGTAGCTTGTTTATTCATAACCAAGGTTATGATTTGTCGTCGAATGGGAGGTAATTGCATCAAGGCACAATACATTTCTGCAAATGCAAACTTATAATCCAATTGTAAAGTCGATAATCCAACCTGAATTCCAATCATAATGCTTCTACTCGTTAATCCAACTGTAAAACTCATATAAAACAACAACACCATGCAAAATTAAATAATCTTCCTTTGACAACAATAGTATAATCAAAGTAACTAGTAATGACGTACCTTTCATAGCCTGACTGGAGAAGTAAGTGTATTGTGAAGAAGACGTTGATTGTGGATTGTGGTGGTTTTTCATATCATATCATCGAGGTTTGAACTCCATTATTGCAGGAATAGAGAATTGGAGAGAGGCTTTAGGGTTACAACAATTCGTAACGTCAATAATTAACTTTTTACAACAAAAATTATTTAAATTTGATTATCAATAGATATATATATTTACAAGTAATGTGTTTAAGATCTATTATTGTATATATTGATTATCTCAGGTATTACATGGGTGTGGCCCTACATTCCTTCACCCTCGTCTCGTGGCAATATTGCTTTGAGATGTTGTCATTCTGGGTTCGGGCATTGACGATTTTTCTACAATTAGTGTTTCAAATATTTAGTTTAGACTAATAGTCGTGTCGTAGTCGTTATTTTCTGAATACTGATCATATGGCAAAGCCGAAAGAGAATCTGAAGGTCCCTCACTTAAACCACGTTGGGAAAGCAACATAACCTCTGGCGGGACTAGAGAATCGGTTAACGACTGAAGTCAGAGTGTAAAAGTTATCGTCCGAAACGCTACATGGCATTGTTTGCTGCACTGGTGGGTATGAGTGTGTACTCATGTTGAGACAGATTTGTTAATTTGTCCCAATCAATAATATTTGCACTCACAATATTAAACAATGATAGTAATATTCCAACAATGAGAATTATCACTCAATCAAAGATGAATATGTCAGAGAGAAAAGAGAATGCAAACGGCGGATGCTTTTGCAATTGTGAATAATGACAAAACTTGTGGGAAACCCTCCTTAAATATTAAATCTAAGTTTGAAGGGTTTACAAACTATACCCCTCAACTTCTAAATACAATAATTAACTTACAAAAGAAAGAAATAAAATTACATGGAAAAAATATTAAACTAACTATTACAAAATAAACTCCACTGGATTGAAATTTAAAGTGTAATAAGCTCCCCGTTTTCGATCACTGTGGAGGATGACAAGCTTGCTCTTCAGATTCGCGTAAGCCAAGGATAACATCAAATCTTCTTATCACCTGTCGAGCATGCAACCTGTCATTTATAAGATCTACAATGTTGAGTATGTCCTGAATCTCCTTAGGCCTTCTCTTGAGTTCAGGAACCTTCTAGGCATCATCCTGCTGGAGTCTCCCATTCAACTCTACTATAACTAATCGGAGAGTGTCATCAGAGTAACAGGGAAACTCCTCAAAATGCATGAACTTCTCCTGTCCATTTTTATTCAAAAAGATGACTCCTTGTTGACCTCCCATGAATACTCGATAGATTGGTTGATGATCGATGCCAAAAAGAATTCAAGATCGGGAGCCCTGTGTCCAACTTTGACCAGAAAGCTTTCTAGCCAGTTGAAAATCTTTTACACACATAACCGTGGATTGTCTTCTTAGACTCCTTGTAAGCGCCGCCAGAGCCGTGACATGCCCCTTGACTTTGTATTTCAGCTTGTTATGCATTGTCTCGATGTCATCGAGTTCATGAAATCCAGATCACTCTCGTGGATCAATTGTGATGACCCGTCTGCTCGATTGAGTTGAAATGAAGGCGTAAATAGACGGGCTCTTTTGTACATCGAAATGGAGATGATATTTACCACCTTTGACTTTGACCAATATTCAGACTTTGGTCTCGTTTCCCACAGCATCAACTGATTGTACTCAGCCTACTCAGCTTTAGATACATCACTGAGCTCCATGAGTAGCCTCGTCTATTTTATTTTCCTGGATTCTTCATGAATATGACCTTGAATTTATCTTCCAGGTAGGGCTCAAGAAAATCTTTGGATTTCATTTTCATTAAGTATTCTTTTAGCCCTTGGACTAGAGGTGCTTCAACCTCTGCTGCGGGAATTTCCAACATGTTGTAGACTCGACCCCGGTGGTCGAGTCTCAACTTAAATCTCTCTTCAACCGGCAGAGAATGTACTTTTCCTTTTAAGAACCATTTGACCCAGTCCATGTCCACTATGTCATATTTGAGTGTTGCCTCAAGGTCCTCTTAGAAGCAATCAACGGTTTTGAGATTTGGGTGGTCGGTATTTGGACTTGTGGGGTGGTGGTTGGTTCATGAGTTGGCTGTTAGACAGGAGGAGGGTTAGGAGCTTTTAGAGCTGACATTATTTCTTCTTGTGGAACATGGGTTGGAGAGTTCCAAAAGTCAAATGAAGAGGATGATTTTTGTGGTGATTCTGGCTCAGGTTTAGGTGTCTTCAATGGTTCGTCTAGATCAATCTCAGACTTTGTATCAGACGATAAGACGATTTTGACTTGATCGAAAGAAGGCTCAAACACTACCATCGCCTTCAACATATCTTCTTTTGTTTGACCTCCTGAAGCACCTGGGAATTTCTCCCCACTCTGTTCACTTTCTGCTCCCCCTACACTTTGCATCTCTCCTTCAAACTGCAGTCTTTGGCGTTTCTCCCTCTCAGGATGACCAGCGTCCTCCTGGTCATCATGTTTTCTCTTTCACGACTAAGGTTGAGGTGTGCACATGGTCTGCAGATCAATGACAGCTGATTCTAGCCTGTCTATCCTTTTATTCATCAGAGCCTCGACATGCGGAATTAGCATTCGGAGGCTTTCAATAGAGTCGGTAAAGATTGCTACATTCGTGGCTATTTGCTCTTGAAGCGCGGCTGAAGATTGGACTGGCAACTCCTGAGTTACAACACCCTTACCCTTCAAGAAAGAAAGAAGGGAGGAATGTTGTTCCTCGGAAACTGCCTTGAGGGCGTCCAGGTCAGCCCGTGTAACAAGCACGGAGAGTGGCCGTTAACATCTCAGGAGTTACCCTTGACGGCATAAAGCGGATGGCATTTGAGTGGCCGCTTCAAGACTTCCTTCTATCCTTTCTGCCTCCCCAGTTAGGAGTGAAGATCTGGAAATTTCTAGAGACGCCACGGAGGCGTCTCTTATTTGTGGGGACGCCACGGAGGCGTCGAGCATGTGTGGAGTGTTTTGTGGTGGGGAATCATCCGTGATCAGTTCATCGGCGGTCACTGGGGGCAGCATGTGACCTTTTTAAACATCTCCCCTCTCTGAATGAGGGGGAGATGACGTATGTGCAAATCCCCATGTTTTGAAGGAGGATCCCTTTAAGGGGAACCTGAGTGGCTGGATTGGGTGAGTTCGACCACTGGACTGGTGGCCTTTTGCAGGGTTGTCCGGCTTTGGTGTGTTTGGACTCCCTCAATTATTATTCTCTCGGCCCTTAAACGGTCAGAGACGGTGCGTTTAGAGTCACCCGTCTCTGGCCTTTCACGTTCTGCTCTCTCCCTCTCAACAGTCATCTCCCACTCCCCTGAACCCATAATATTTTCAAAAGCCTCCTGTACACCCTCGTCCTCACTCATTCTTTGCTCACCTTCGGATGTGGTTGGCTTTGTCGGTTCTGACAAAGCCTCATCCGGATACACTCCCAGGTAATATACCCTGACCCTTTTTATGCTCTGATCTGCCATTTGGAGAACTGATAACGGAATATTCATTACTTGGATTCTAGGGATGTCCTTCGGGATGGTACACGTCTGATTTGGGCCTTTCATGAATGTCATCATCTTGGTTCATGGCAAATTGGATAAACAGTTGGAGGAACCATTGAAATGGTATAAATTTCCTCTCTATCTTTGTTCCTTTGTCCTGGACCACCCTCTTTAGCTCATAGAAAATAAACGCCGCATAGTCAAAGTGTCTGTCAAATGTGAAGGCGGCGAACATGGCAAGCACATGTATGGATGCAGAATCATGACCGGAATGCTTTCTAGTGAAGCATTTATTGATTATGTCAAAGAAAGCCCTCCAATGGGATTGGTGTTGTTTGGTTTTGAAATCAGATGATTTTGCAAGGTTACCATCATAGCCGATGGATTGGACTTCTTGGAGTGCCTGGGCTGGGGTTGGAATGGGGGCATAGGAATATTTGGTGATGGAGAAGTTTTCGGTTGGTAGTTGAAGAATGTGTCGAATGACTTCAAGGGTTAGGCGGATAGGGATTGAGTGAATCTTTGTTGTGAAATGAGGGACTGCCTCATTGTCAAAAGTTAGGTGGTGCCAAATTGTTGAAGATAGATTATGGGTACAGAGATGGCGGTGGTTAAGGAATAGAAAATTGGGTGGCCTTTGAGGACATCAAAAGTTCCCCGGCTTCAGAACGAAGAATGGAGAGGTCTAATTGCCAATTGTGAGGAGCAAAGTCTGTGAATTGATCGGTGGAAAGAAGGGTATCCTCTGGCAATTGTCGGTTATGGTTAGGTATGGGAGGATGGGGGATGTTCAAGGTGATCTGGGGATCCATTAGTCCTATAGAAAAGCAACACAGTTAGTTAAGCAGACTTGTGTATAAATAATACATTGATATTAAGTCTGAAATAAGTGTGAAATTGAACGTGTCTATTCTGTTTAAAGCATCGAGATTTTTATCAATAGAATGTAAGTTCTACTGAATTAAATCCAAAGTCGATCGTGAGAGACCAATGTTAGAATAGACGTGTTCACTCAAACACTTATTCGAACTAGAACCAATGGTGCAAAGGACATGGAATTTTGTAAAAAATAATGAAATGCAAAGGAAAATATTAAAAAAAAGAAGTGCTAAGTGTCGAAATTCGGTTGATGAACCGAATTTCGAGTAGGATTGAAACTCGGTTGTGGTGATCCAAATTTCGGGTAGGATAGAAACTCGGATGTGTGATGCATGAAAAAGTAAAAATCTAAAGAAAAACTAAGTATGGAAAATTTGTGGGGGACCTCAGTTTCGGATGGATCCGAACTTCGGGTGTGAATGCTTACAAAGTTCAGAGAGGGTTTGAAATTCTTAGGCTAAAAATGAAGTTATAAAGTTCAGAGTGGGTTTGAAATTCTTATAAAATATATAAATGTTAGCAGGGAGCCGGCCGAATTTCGAGTGATCCGAAATTCGGGTGGGCCAAAGATAATATTTATATATTTTCTAAGCTAAGTCTGTCAAGTGTTCTGAATTTCGGATGGATCCGAAATTTGGATGGGCTCCATTGTGTATGAAACATTAAAGTTAAAATTTACACTAAGTGAAGGTCATCCAAATTTCGGATGGAGCCGAGATTGGAATGGCCATCCGAATTTCAGATGTATCTGATTTTAGACTTAGAAAAATATGCAGTTATAATGTTCATGCAAATGCATACGTCTACAATATCAAACTTCATAAAATGCATGAAAATGCAGATCCTAATGCTAATAATGGTAAGGAACATTTTATTTAATTGCACTAAGTTATAAAAAACTGATTTCATAACCTAAAAATGCAAAAAATCAAGTTTAAAACCCTTTAAAATATGGAAAATTAAAAAGCCGTAAATGGAAGTTAAAATGCGAAATAAAGCAAGAAATGAGTTACCTGATCGTAGATGAGAAGAAAAACGCAAGAAAAACGATGAAGAACAGTCAAGAATGGAGCTTAAAAGCTTGAATATATGTAGCAATGGCGGTTTGAACGGTGACAGTGATGAAGAAAAGATTGCGTAGGGGAGAAGAAACAAATCCCGCCTCTATATAGATGGGTCGGGTCGGGCGAGCATGACTAGCGTGTTTTATTTCAGCCGGTGGGCCAAACAAACCACAAACCAAACTAAAAAAATGGGCCAAACCTTAAATGAACTAAATTAAACTTAACTAAATAAAAATTGGCCCAATCAAAAATCTTTTTGAGTTTTCTTTAAAATTCCTAAGACACAATTAAGTAAAATAAACTAAACAAATAATGAAAATATTTTTAATTTGTTTTTTATTAAACTGCTAAGTGAAAATTAACTAAGTAAAAAAATTAAATGAAGACAGATGATAAAAACATTTTTGACTTTTTAAAAATATATGGCAAATAAAAATGAGCAACAAATATAAGAATATAAATAAAATCTTTTTGTGTTTTTCAGAGTATGTTACCTTAGAAAAAATAAAGTTAACTTAAGAATAAAATAAAATAAGATAAGATAAAGTAAGATACATATCCTTATTTACTCCCTCTCAAATAAACAATTAACTGTTTAGATTGACCCATAAAACCCTTTTACCATTTGAAATTCAGATAAACCTAGATATAATTGGCGTCCGACTCAACTTTGAACTATTCACATAGCAACTTTCAGGATCATTAACATTAAAGATATACATAGGTAAATAAATACAGAATACAATTTTGTGACACGACCTTTAAATTTAAAATTCAGATATTTTCTAAATAAAGGAATTTCAAACAATTACTTGTTTAAAATAGAATTATTCAGAGAATTTCTAAAATTTAAATAGAAGGTGGATTCAACAAGCTGATTTGAGATACTAAGAACTGAAAACGAGGTTCGTCTAAAGCCTTAGTTAAAATATCAGCATGCTGAAATTCCGTGCCTACAAAATATAATTCAATTGTTCCTTTTTCCACGTGATCTTTAATGAAATGATACCTGATGTCTATGTGTTTTGTTCGTGAGTCCTGCACGGGATTGCAAGATATAGCAATTGCGCTTCTGGTGTCATAGTATATTGGGATGTTGGTGAGAGAAAATCCATAATCACGTAACTGTATTCTCATCCTCAGCACTTGAGAGCAACAGCTTGCCGCTGCTACATACTCAGCATCGGCTGTGGATGTGGAGACAGAGTTCTGCTTTTTGGAAGACCAGCTCACCGGTCTGTCGTCCAAAAACTGAACCCGCCTGAAGTGCTTTTCCTATCTACTCTGCAACCTGCAAAATCAACGTCTGAAAACGCGGTAAGATCTAAATTGGTTCCCTTTGGATACCATAGACCAAGATCGGGTGTACCCTTAAGATAACGAAATATGCGTTTTACCGTAGTGAGGTATGATTCTTTTGGGTCGACCTGAAAACAAGCACAAAGACATGTAGAGAATATTATTTTTGGTGTACTGGCCCTAAGATAGAGTAAGGAACCGATCATCCATCTGTAAGTTGTGTTATCGACACTTTTCCCGACAGGATTAGTGTCTAACTTACAGTTTGAAGTAATGAGAGTTGCGATAGCTGTGCAAGAGGCTAACTTATACTTCTTGAGAATGTCAAGAATATATTTCGACTGGTTCACAATTATCCCATTTTCAAGTTGTTTGACTTGTAATCCGAGGAAAAAATTCATTTCCCCCATCATACTCATCTCAAACCTGGACTCCATTAGGGATGAAAATCCTTACGAAACTATGGTCAGTAGATCCAAATATAATATCATCTACATATATTTAGACCAGTATTATGTGCGGGCCTTCATTTTTTGTTAACAGTGTTGTGTCCACCACACCTTTACAAAAACCAGCAGAGATAAGAAAATTAGAAAGACTGTCATACCATGCGCGAGGTGGTTGTTTTAAATCATAGAGGGTTTTATCTAGCACATAAACATGGTCTGGTTTATTTGCATCAATAAAGCTTATGGTTATTCAGCATACACCTCTTTGTTAAGTTCATCGTTTAAGAAGGCTGGCTTGACGTCCATTTGGTACACCTTGAAGTCCTTGTGTGCTGTATACGCCAAGAAGATTCGGATAGCTTCAATCCGTGCAACTGGAGCGAATGTCTCGTCATAATGAACGCCTTCTTGTTGTCGGTAGCCTTTGGCGACTAGTCTCGCTATGTTTCTTACCACAATGTTGTTTTCGTCTCGTTTGTTCTTTAAGATCCCCTTGGTGCCGATTATGGCTCGACCTTTGTTTTAGGAACTAACTGCCATACTCTTAGCTGTTCGAACTGGTTGAGCTCTTCCTGCATTACTACTATCCAGTCTGGGTCTTTCAAGGCTTCATCCACATGATCAGGCTCTAAAATACTAAGAAATGATGCAAAGAGACATTCATTAGCAGATTCCCTTCGAGTTTGGACCCCGATAGAAATATCACCAATGATCTGTTCAGTTGGGTGATTTCGGGTCCATCTCTTCTCGTATGGAAGGGGTGAACGTGATGGAATCTCAATGGTGAGTGTAGGGATGGATGAAGAGTTGTGATCGATGGTTTCGAGTGAAGGTACCACTGGTTCCAGTTTAGGGTCTGTTGGGTCTTCTATAGGGATAATGTTTGTGACGATGTGTGATGGTATCAATGGAGTAGATTCAACGTGAGGAGTGTCTATGGATGAGGTGGAAGGTGAAGATGATGAAGTAGACAGTGTGTGGATTGAGGAAAGAATTGATGGATCTGATGGTGATGACTGAGCAGCTGAATCAGATGAGGATGTGTTGACTGCTGAAGAAGAAACAGACGAAGAATTAATACTAGGACCAAAAAATTCTACACAAAAAGGATCAAATAAATTAACTAAATCAGAAGAAGAAAAATAAGTAGATGTAGATAAGTCTCCATGCATTTGAATAATGCGAGGTCCTGATTAGTCAACTTCCGGAGCCAGTTCAGCCATTTCATCGAATGTGATATGATAATTCAATATCCACAACAAACAATAATGCAATTCAACAATTAAGAACACAGACAACTGAATGATTATATTGAGATTAGAAAGATATTGCATTCGGTTCTTTAGATTTCTCCTTGACAATCTTGCACTTCCAGATTTATGTCTACTCCGTATAACTTGGACTGTTCATCCATACACACAAACAATACCTCTACTAGTATTTATATACAATTACAAGTATTGTATATTTACAAAAAACCCCCTGAACTCTTACAATAAAATTGTTTTCAACTCTATATATAAATGTTCCCAACGATCTCCCCCTTAGAGATGAAAGTAGTTTTTCCAATTAAAGTTCAAAGCAGGGACTTTAAAACTTTTCTCTTTTCTTCTTTTCGATCTCTGAGTATTGAAATAAAATTTCTTCTTCATTGTCTCTCTCTGATCTTCATATCTCTTCATATCTGATCTTCTCTTTTCTTATGAGCAAACTCTCCTCCTTGAATCGTGAACAGGTTTCGATTCTCTCCCTTGATAATCATAGACAACATATCATCTTCCATCTTTAACTCTTTTGCAGTTGTCACAATTGACTTGTCAGCATATGTTGTCAATATCTTCAATCTACTCAGCACTTGTCTCTGAAATACAACTTTTCTCCCCCTCATGATGATCATAAGAATTATGAACATCATGCAAATTCTTCAGAGACATAGATGCAGTGAATTTACAGTAGCAGAAATACAATAACAATTACAACTCAGAAATCAAAAATATTGCAAATTGTGTCTCTTCCCCTCAAATGATATCCTCTCCCCCTATACTGAACAAATATAACACTCCCCCTCAAATTTATACTTTTTCCTTTCAAAACAAACAAAGCTTTTCAACTTTGTGAAAAATGAAACAAATTCATTTTGTAAGTAACAGAGTCCAGGTCCACATCAGAGTCCTGTTTGCACAATAGACATAATCTATGTGACCTACTTTCAGCGCTGGCGTGATGTTAACACTGATAGGATTTACACATAGTTATCATGAAATCATTTATCATGGAAGAATCACTCTTATTTGTTCCAGCTTTGTCACTTTGGACTAGCAGTTTATAGTCACGCAGACTCATGTGTCCTAAAAGTGTATATAATCAGCTCTAGACGCAATGTGCAACAAATGAAGTCGGAGACCGGAAAAAATGTCTTCCTTGTTTCAATGTCAATAATATCCAAATGATATATCGATAGAAATGGGCTATATCTCTGTGATTATTGAAACAGAAATCTTTTGAGAGATAATTGAGTAGTTAATGGGCTTAAGTGAATGCGTCACTGGGTCCATGACGTCTTTTTCAATATCTAGTCGCTTAGGGCTTGATAGATTATGAGGTTAACCCAGCTGACACAGAGTAGGTAGGATTATCTTTTCTACAAATCATTTCTCAACTCTCAGCTCTCATCAATTTTCAACTCAGCTCTCTCCGGCTCACTTTTCAAAAATAATTTCAGTCAGCTTTATAGTGAAAGCATGATCTGATGCACCACCGTCTCCTTTCAATATACCCCTCTCGTTTACACTTTACCTCTACTTGACCCTGTCAGTATCCTGTGATAACTGACATTTCTCAACTAATAGACCTAAAGAACCCTCACCCACACAAACTATAGATGGTTTACTCCTTGGGTAGGTCTTCCGGTTTAGGTTAGACCATAGAAGCGATGTTTATGCCTTTCACACAATTTGGTGCATAATCGGAGTCAGCATAAATAATGTTTAGCATTTCAGCTCATGGGATATCAAACAAAGAAATGATTAGGATTTTCAGGTCAGATGTAGTAGGAGATGAAATTCAGAATGAATATGGGGAATGATGAGTTGGGAGATATCTGAATGAAATGTAAAATCTGATATAAGATATGAAATGAGTCAGATTTTTATGAAAGAATTTTCTCATGGAAGATCACGAGAGAATTTAGTATGAATGAATTGGAAGAATTATAGTAAAGAGTATCTCAGAAGCAATGGGATTATGAAAAATCAAAGAGATTGGATCAATTAATCTCAATGATATACTCAGAGAATGAAGAATTAAGATTCTTAAAAATTATTCTTTTCAGCTCGAAAATATTTTTATGTGTGCACAAAATATTTTCGTGAAAAATACACACAGTTTTGTGAAAAAGATATCATCGTCAGAGTGCATCAGAAACTCCCCCTAGAAATAAGCACACAAAGTTAGTCTGATTTAACTGAAAGCCTTTAGCTCGGGTTCTGTACTGAGACGTACAAAAGCCATATAATTAAGGCTCGGGTCCTGAACTGAAATGAACAGGAGCCATATCAGATGAAGACTGGGTTTTAGTCTGATATGACTAAAAGCGTTTTAGATGAAGTCCGGGTTCTTCTCTGTTGTGAGAAGAAGCCTTTGTTCTGTAAAAATCAAGATGTCTTTGGTATCCAAACCGATTTGGATCTAGACTTGTTAGCACTTTCGGGTACCCATCTCAAAATGGGTTTAGGTAACCACTTCAGTACAGGTTTAGGTACCCATTGCAGATTGTATTTCTTATCGTCTCTCTCAACCTCAGAAAGGAAATTTCTTTTTGTATGATGAAATTGAAAATCTGAATTACACAAGAAACTTGAATTTAAACGATCAGAATTTTGCAATCTCTTCTTTCTAAAAAAACTGTCTAGTGCTTGCCTGTTCTCGATAATACTTGGTGTTATTCTGTGAAGATGTTTTCTGATACAAATAACCAGTACTTTCAGAAACTTTTGAAAGCTTTGATTTCGAAGATTCACCAGGGTAAATCTTGATCGGATGTTTTTTTAATTATTTTATCTTTTCCTTCGTGTATCTTTAAAAGATACTTGAGTTTAAGATCTGAAGTTGAATCAAGCTTAAGAGGTTTAGTTAGATTCTTAACACTTTCCAAAGATAAATCAGAATGATCAACTTTATGTTTTAAACAATCTGAAGAAACCTTAACCTCTGATTTATTTGAAGAAGGGAAAACAATAAATTGTTCCGAAAGATGAAATATTTGATCTCTAATCCTTTAGTTTTGACCAAATATGAATTTCTTTCATCTTTAAACATTTTAAGTTTCGCTTCGAAATCTTGTTCTTTAAGCAAGAACTCACTTCTTTCTTCTCAAATAAATCTTTAGTTAACGAACACTCCTTTCAAGAGCAAAAAGTTCTTCAGAATTGTTTGAAACATAAATAATGAATTGTCTTTGAAAGTGTTGTTTCAAGATCTTTAACTTTCTTGTAAAGATCAGAACGTTCAGGCAAAAGATTTTTCAGTTGAGTTGCATTCAAAAAATTCTCTTGTTTAGAATCGTCAAGTTGTTTTGATAATTCAGATATTCTCAATTTAAGCGTATGAATCTCAGAATTCAATAATTTCTGGTTTTCTTCAAAATTTAAAACTTGTTATTTCAATCTTTTGACATCATGTAAAGCAAAAGCTTTATCTGTATTCAATTGAACAAGAATATCATAATTGTTCTTAAGAATCTGTTCAAATTCACTAAGTTTGACAATCAGGTCAGACTTTGTAATATTCATAAACTGATTATGATCTTTTGCCATTTTGAATGGCTGATATTGAACTTCTAATATCTTTTATGGACTTATGAGTGATTACCAGGGGTGTTATTCGGGCGGGTTAAACGGGTTTCGGGTTATTCGGTTCGGGTTATTCGGGTATGAGGGTATATGTTAACTACCCGAACCTGTAACATCCTAATATTAAATTATTGTATTTGAGGTTTATTAGTTTGAATTTGAAATTTAAGTTGGATTGTATTTTGATTATTTATAAAAGTTGGTTGTTTTATTCAGAAATTGATGATTTCAATTTATTAAGTTAATATGATTATTATTAAGTGGTTGAAAGAATAAAATAAGTGATGCGAGTGTCGTTAACCCGTCAAAAATACCACTAAATACCTTAGAAGCTAGGGTAAGTAGGGATCGTATCCACAGAGAGCGAGAGGTTTAATGCACGTATTCGAGCGACTAGCGTTGTAAAATAATTAATTTAAAGAGATTGATTGTTTTGAAAAAAAGTGATTACTTGATTTATAAAATTAACTACTTACGAAGTTTGTGAAAAGAAAACTTAATGAAATTGTTTGATTAAATAAAATACGAAGATAACCATTCCCGGATTCCACACTTAGCTTTGTATTTAATTTCTAAAAACGATGTAAAGATTACATAGACATAATCTTTATTATGATTATTATTATATTCGTTACGTGATCTTGGGCATAGCGCGTGACACTTTTGATTACTCGTCTTAATTAAATAATTAACTCGGCACGAATAATAAAATATCGACGAACTATCTTGCGAAACGCAACAAAACAAATAACGATCATTCGTTTACAACCTAAACATAATTAATAAAACCATGCAAACATAAAGTAATCGTTCATAAAATAAAACACTTAGCGTTGTGCTTCCTCCGAGTATGATTATGATGAGACTAGCCGGACATTGTTGGTGCAATACTCCAGAGTTGTGTATCCATCTTCATAGCCAATGTCGTAACTGAGTTCGTGTGCTCTTCGTACTTGTGTTCGCTCAAACGGGGTTCTTTTCCTTAGCTTTCCTCTCCAAAAACGATCCTTTCCTCAAAACTATATATGAGTTTGTATTTATAAGAAAAGCTGGAAAAACCCTAAAAACGGCCGTGTATTATTTTAATGGGCTGGGCGCAGCCGTAGGCGCAGGCCTGCGCCCCCCCCCCCCTGCGTCTGTCTGTAAAATCCGTATTTTTGTGAATTAATTTCTTCTGCCGAACACTTGGTCTGGGCGCAGGGCTGCGCCCCCCTCTGCGCCTGGCTCTGATATTTCGTCCTTTTTTCGCCAATTTAGACCGGATTTTGTTTACCTGTACAAGCACATAATTTATTCAACAATAGCACATTCTATGACATTTTCTTACTAAAAAGAACTCTTTTAGGTTTAATAAACATGATAAATTATAACCCGATCAAACTTCCCCAACTTAACCCTTGATCGTCCCGAGCAAGCAACGAAAATCAGACTTTTAAAACATCGAGTTTATCAAGCATGAAAGACATAATCAACTTATTTAAACAAACACTAGCCTTCATAACATCACAAAAAATCAAAGACACGAACAAAATTTATTTCAGATATATCGTGATGTTTTTCAAATGGTTGTTCAAAAATTCCTCACCACTATTATCCCTTTAGCTCAAGGTTATAAAATTGAATTCACGTGGGTTACTGGACCATCTTTTTCCTCGATGCATGATTATACATACTGGTTTTTTTTCTTTTCTTGTCGTTTTAGTCTTTTTCATGCAATGTTTCTATTTTTTCGTTCAAATTTAACATGGCTTTCTAGATGATCCGTGTAGCAGGATTTGGGTCAGCCACTCCCAGACCAGTTGGCCTTAGGGGACTAGGCATGATGGTACCCTTCAGACTTAATCTCCTGAATCAACTAGGCCACACTTGAATTGAGGCTCTATTCGTGTTCGCTTCCTCCCCCTTATTTCATGAATAAGTAGCGGCTATTGGAATCCTTGTTATTTATCACTCGCTACAACATAATATATCCTACTTCAAACCCGGTTCACTTCCTTGGTTTTAAGCATCTATGACTCTTTGTGTTATATTTAAACTCATATAATTACATCTTTTTGCTTGAAACCGACCTAACTAACATCATCATTTTTTTGTTGCACGCTCAACTACAAAGATTTATAGGGTAACTTGATCGGATCTTTTTACGGCTCGCTTTTCACATAATCTTCTAAAAAGAAACACATTTATTCAAAATAACAATGCATGCAAAAACAAAACAATAATTGCAAAAACAATAAATCATCCTACTTAAAGAAAGGGAACGTAAGAACCTGACTACTGCGGTGGTGGTGGCGGTCCAAAGATACCAGCAAAGAATTCCCCGAAGGGATTTCGGTCTTCTTGCATGAGAGGTGCAGGCGGGTATGGGTTCGTAGGGTGCACCACGCTGTCTCCTCGTGTCGTGGTGGGGACTCGACCATAGGCTGGGAAGTATTGAGGAGTTCGATCCTCAATGTTCAACCTTTCGAAATTCTTTCACTGATAGTCCTCGTATGGTTGATATGGCAACCCGGCATTGTAGTTCATATGATCTCTCACCGCATCAGTGTACGTCCAGTGCTGCTGGTTGTAAAAAGCGTTCTGAAATGCTGACGCCCGCACACCTGTGTAAATCTCATCAATACGGCTTGTTTGGGTTTCCAACTCGTGCTGGAACTCATCCATCCTTCCAACCACATCCTCTTGAAAAGTACCCAAACACAAGTTCATTGCGTCCAACCGTGCGATCACCTGAGACATATCATTGGCTTCTCCCGCTGCATGTACTCTCTCTGCCTGATGCTGATGGTAAGCCTCTGCTACTTCTACGTCATATAGCTCTCGGTGCGTCTTTCCCGTGTCTGAGTCAAAGATTTCAAATCCTTGATCTGTTTGGCGCATGGTGATGCTTTGTATCATAGCTGCTGTAATGACGGCGCCGGAGACTCCCTTTGGAACAGAGATGGGGGAAATTGCTGCCTGAGCCCTCAAAAACTCTGATATAATCCATCCGTGAGGGATTATTTTCCTCTCCCTCGTGTCATACATCGACCACAGGTCGTTCATTACAATCCAAGCAAAGGAGAGGCTCGGCTCTCCTGTCATCAGCGCATAAAGGATAGTTACCTCTTTGTGCCGAATCTTTGTTGGATCACTGTCTCTCGGAAGCACATTGTTGGTAACAATCTTGTGCAATACCTTCGCCATGGGGCTAAGATCACGCCTAGCGTATGCCGTATATCCAGCCGCAGCATTGTAGTCGATCTTCAATATTTCCGCCAACTGTGTGGTCCATTCGCCCTCCCAAGTCTTATCTATGAATGCTAGTTGCGCATCCGTCTTATACTCATAGTTAAAATTCCGTGCTCCGTCCTCTCCAACACCAATATCAACTCCAAAAACTTCTCTTAAAGCTTGTGCATTCATCGGAAACTCATGTCCACTTACACGCCCTATCAGTGTAAAATCGCCTCTGAACCGTCCTTTCTCTCGTCTCAGCGTTGACATCCACTCTACAACCTCGTCATGATAGATATGCTCCCCTCCTAAATCCAAAACCGCCTCCCATCCTAAACGGTCAAAACATCTCACTACCCTGTAGTTTTCAAATTCGTCTTTCTTTACTCTCTTTTCCACTAATACTTTGCCTGAGAACTTCTTTGTCATAAATAAATGCCGTCGTATGTTGGCCGGATGCTGTGATAGATAAAAGTCTGGGTTCCATTCTACTCTTGGTTGGGTTGAAGAACTGGCGCCTTCGCCTACACGTTGTCTTGTTCGGTGGGACATCTGCAATTACGATGACTTAAGTATATACATATAATTATAAAATTCTCAGGTCGTTCTAATTCATAATAAAGAACCATAATTGATGGTTTGTGCAATAATCATACCATATGTAACACAAGGATGCATAATTTATTCATATCACACATTGTCACATTTAACAAATTAAGCAAATTGCACAAAATAGCAATGAACTTTTCAGAATTTGACTAGCATGCCTTTTTTTCTTAATCGTACCCATAATTTCACTTAATACTCTATTTTACACTATGAAAGAACTAAAATTATTCTTTATAAATGGTCATACAAAAAGTCAATCTAAAAGTCAAAATTCAACTTCAAAACTTCATTAAAGCTTAGTTGTTCAAGAATGGTGGAGTTTTGTACCTTGCTTTTGATGAAGAATGAAAGAAGAGTTGAATCTAACTTTGTAGTGGATAAGTTCCTAGCTTGAATTCCCCTTCCCCAACATGAGTTGAAAACTCAAGTTCCTTTCCAATTCTTGCGTAATGTGAATGACTAGCTTGATTTCTAGTGATTTTTGTAGGCAAAAATGGGTTTTTTAGGTGAAAATATGTGAGGAAGATGAGGAAACCGTAAGGGGGGCGCAAGGGTGCTCCTTGTAGGGTTTTATAAAATTTTTTCTATTTAAAATGGAGCAAAAACGGGCAGGCGCACCCCTGGGCGTAGGCCTGCGCTTGGGGGGCTGTTCGGTTCAAAATTTTTTCGTTTTTTCAGTTGGTTGGGTGCACGCTTGGCTTGATAATTTACGCTTTTTCAATAAAAAAGTATGGTTTACAAGCATTTTTCCTACTTCTTAACACATTTATGTGTTTCCCCTTCCCCAACTTGAAAGATCGTGTCGTCCTCGACACTAAGGAAGCTGAAAATAAGTTACATGAGACGAGTGATATGTAGGTAACAGAAACAGTGCAAGTAATATGTCTACTAATCATGGCCCGAAATTGTTACGAAATCTCAAAGTCTTTGGTGCCAACATGAACACCGAGCACATACTTGTTTATGGCCTATGGCCAATTACACAACCAACTAGTAATTGTTTAAAAGTCAAGAACCATAGTGTTTTAGTGGAGATTTCTCGGAACAATGAGATCAATATTCATCGGGAGATGTCATATGTGATGTGCGGGCAGAGGTGGTGTGGGAACTTCGGCGGCCGACAACCCGTTCAGCTCCTCTACCCTTGATTGGAGGCTAGAGAGCCAACGGGAGTGAGCTCCCACCAAAATTCCGTGGACATTGAAATCGTACTTTAGCTTGTCCTCCTCCATGAGAACTGCTTTGTTTGCTGCAAGTAATCCCTCAACCGCGTCTTTGATTGCGGTAAGTCGTGCTTCCAAGACATCCTTCTCCGACGGGCGTGATTGGGACGGGCCGCCCTTTTCGATATTCTCCTCGCCTAGCCTTGCTTTTCCCTTCTCCAGAGTCTGCTCATACCGATAAAAGGAGCGAGTTGAAGGGATGATTGAAACAGTACCGTGGGCTGGATCGCTAATCAGAAAGGTGCCAGAAACTTGCTCAAACGTTAAGCCCGCCATGGTATGTCTAGTAAACCACACATCATTTGGTCCCAATAACCGTGGGCTAGCTCCGTCCGAGATGACTCCCATGTTGATAAACAATTCACTGAGCATACGACCGTAAGGGATTTCCATCTGTGTTTTTGAGAGGGTCGCTTCCCAGATAGTTTGCATCATGATATAGGCAAGGGAGATGGCAGGTTTTCCAGTAATCAAGGCATGAATGAGTATGACCTCTCGTCTCCAAACGGCAGTGGTGTTAGAAGATCGTGGTAAGATGTTGAAAACAATAATTTTCCACAAGACCTTTGCCCATGGGCGGAGATCACCTCGATAGTACTTGGAATAAACCCTAGCTTGCTCGATAGTAAGATTGAATACTTCGGTCAATTTCTTAGCCCATCGCTCTGAGTGTCGTAACACACCACTTGATAGATCTTGTTCAGTCCAAATTTCCCTCGTTACCGGTATCTCAGTATCAAAATCAAAGTAGTCACACAATTCCATCCTAGAAACTATAACCTCCTTCGCATTAATACGTCCCCGCAGTTCGAAGTCATGTTCCAAGTCCCCCTCTCTCCGAATGAGAGTTGTCATACATTAATAAATCTCGGTTTCGTGCACATAAGGTGTCTCGATTTGTAAAGCCCCCGACCACCTATGCGATCAAAACTCTCTATAATCCCAAAGATTTTAAAGTCCGATTCTTTCAAAGTCTTTTCGATGAAAAAGTGAGTGGGTGGTTCGGAAACCGGTGGTGATGGTGGGGGTGAGGGATACTCGATATTAATTGGAATGGGTGTGTGCACGCGCATGCGTGGGGTGCGGGTGATACGTCGACGAGAGTTTCCTGCAAATTGCTGTGACATCTATGCACATATAGCAAAGAGAAACGGAATTTAGCACGAATAAATGCACATGATGGCACACAAGCATATTAATCTCGATGGAGTCCGAAGAAACCGGTGAGAACACATAAATGTCAAGTGCAATGTACACCACGGAGATGCAATCAATTCGATGTAGTGACCATTCTCCATGAATTTGTTACATGTGTATGAAAGATGATGGTTACGTAGCATGGCAAAATTTTGTACATGTCGTGAGGTGCATGATTATGAGCGACAACTAGGGCGATTGAAAGTACGAATCATGCAACTTGTGAGGGAATAACGTTTGCCTACTGATTTTAACAAGATAAGTGAAGATTCTAAACTTAGCAACATCAAGATTGTGAAGCTTCTAAGCACATTGCAGAGAGTAATTTCTAGAAATCCAAAAATTAAAAATACAAGAGAAACTCATTGAATGCACTTATTCCTATGAATTTCTACTCACTAGCAACATTTTAGGTAAGTAAACAATTTATATCTTAGTAATTTCGAATCTAGGGCAGAAGGCAAGAACTTATCATTTTCATGAGAGAGTAGCATTTCTTGGTCTAAAATTAAAAATAAGGAAGAAAGACAGCTTACATTGGTGAGATGATCAAAGGAAAAGCACGAATCAACCGGAATTTCCACGTCACAGAAGATTCGAGAGCAAAAAGGAGGTTAAATTTCGGTGGTTTTTGAGAGGAAATGAAGAAAATGAAATGAAAAAGGGCTTAAAACCGCTGATATGCATCGAGCCGCAGGCGCAGGCGCACCCCTGCGCAAGCCGGTGCGCTTGAGGCGCACCGCGGGGCGCAGGCCTGCGCTGGCCGGTGCGCTGCTCTGCTGCCAGGCGATTTTTGTGTGTGCTGTTTGTAGTGTTTGGTCCCCCCAAAAACTAACGAATTGACGTACAATGTACCGAATTTTTGTCCTCTATTTGCCTAAATTTTCGTCGTTCTTCGGCTTGGGATTTGCATCTTCTTGATGGGTAAACTTTTCCCCAACTTAGTTGGTTGCGACATGTACCATCTTATTGTAGGATGATTTATTATTTGGCTAAAGTATTCTGTAAGAGCAACAAACTAAGGCATATTAAAATCTGTTCTGCAAAAATTAAAAACACACTTTCGTGGTGAAAACGATTGCACTTAGCGTGTGCAACAAACCTTTAAACCTCTCGGTAGCCCGAGTGGACGAGTTATAGTCTCGTGAGGGTTTCTAGGGAACACACCCACAAAGTTCACTGGATTGCCTTACAGGAAGCGCTAAGTTTAACGTCTTCAGCCAGACCTTTTGGAGCTTTTAATATTTAGGTGATATCTTCCAAGACCATTGTCTCGGATGATACATTTTCATTGTCGGCCCATTGTACAAATAATTTTAATCGATGGTGGTTCACTTTAAACGGTTCACCGCCTTTTTGATCTATTATTTCGACTGCACCATGAGGGTAGATGTTAGTTACCGTGTATGGGCCTGACCACTTACTTATTAGTTTTCCTGGGAAGAGCCGCAGACGTGCGTTGAATAGCCAAACTTTGTCACCTTTATTGAATAGTTTTCGTTTAATTATTCGATCGTGGAAAGCTTTTGTTTTTTCTTTATATATTCTAAAACTTTCATAAGCTTCCTTACGTATTTCTTCTAATTCGTTCAGTTGGTGTTTTCGATTTATACCGGCAGCTGTGAAGTTAAGATTTGCATTTTTAATAGCCCATAAAGCTCGATGCTCTAATTCAACCGGAAGATGACATAATTTCCCATAGATTAGCTTATAGGGAGACATACCAATAGGGGTTTTATACGCTGTACGATACGCCCAAAGTGCATCATCTAATCGTATTGACCAATCTTTCCTATCGGGTCATACTGTTTTTTCTAATATACGCTTAACCTCCCTGTTAGACACTTCTACCTGTCCACTAGTTTGTGGGTGATATGGGGTGGCTATCTTATGTGTTACTCCATAATGCTTAAGTAGTTTTCTAAAGTACATATTTTTGAAATGACAACCCCCATCACTGATTATGGCTCTAGGGATTCCAAGACGAGAAAATATATTACGTTTGACAAATTGACATACTACTTTGTGGTCATTGGTTCTTGTGGCTTCAGCTTCTACCCACTTGGAGACGTAATCGACTGCCACTAGGATATATTCGAAACCGTATGACTTAGGGAAGGGTCCCATGAAGTCTATGCCCCACACATCGAAAATCTCTACTATCAGAATTGGTGTCATAGGCATTTGGTCTCTTTTTGAAATACCTCCTATTTGCTCGCATCGTAAGCATGACTTCACAAACTCATATGAGTCCTTAAAGATAGTCGGCCAAAAGAATCCACTTTGTAAAATTAAATGGCCTGTCTTTTTAGCACTAAAATGGCCTCCACATGCATACGAGTGACAGTGATTTAGAATGTCGTAGTGCTCGTTGTCTGGAACACATCGCCGGATAATCTGATCTACTCCTATTTTGAATAAATCTGGCTCCTCCCAAATGTATTGTTTAGTTTGGGAGAATAAATATTTTCTTTGATGTGAGTTCCAGTGGCCTGGGATTTTCCCTGTGACAAAATAGTTTACTAAGTTAGCAAACCAAGGCACTTTTACAACGAACAATAACTGTTCATCTGGGAAATTATCCCGAATGGAGTCCAACATATCAGTGGTGATTGCTGGCAATCTCGAGAGATGGTCTGCTACTACATTTTCTAAGCCCTTTTTATCTCTAATTTCTAAGTCAAATTCTTGTAGTAACAGTATCCAACGAATTAGTCGTGGTTTAGCATCTTTCTCAGCCAAGAGGTGTCGTAAGGCGCTGTGATCGGAATACACAATTACCTTAGCTCCCCAGACATAAGATCTGAACTTGTCTAACGCATAAACTACTGCAAGCAATTCTTTTTCAGTTGTTGTGTAATTAATTTGGGCTTCAGAGAATGTTTTACTTGCATAGTATATTACCACGGGCTTTTTGTCCACTCTTTGACCAAGGACGGCACCTACTGCGTGATCACTTGCGTCGCACATGATCTCAAAGGGCTGAGACCAATCAGGAGATTGTAGAATTGGTGCCTCCGTGAGCTTCATTTTTAATGTATTAAACGCCTCTATACAGTCTTTATCAAAGTTGAACGGTGCATCCTTAAGAAGAAGGTTACATATGGGTTTGGTTATGGCACTAAAGTCTTTTATGAATCTCCTATAAAAACCTGCATGTCCTAAGAATGAACGAATTCCCTTAATATTAGTCGGCGGTGGTAACGAGGAAATTATTTGTATTTTGGCTCGATCAACCTCCATTCCCCTTTCAGAAACTATGTGTCCTAAGACTACTCCCTCTTTAACCATAAAATGACTTTTCTCCCAGCTTAGTACCAAATTGGTTTCAGTACACCGCTTGAGAACTCTTTCTAAATGAGAGAGACACCCTTCGAATGACTTATCAAATATAGAAAAGTCATCCATAAAGATTTCAAGAGACCCTCCGACAATGTCTGAAAATATGGCCATCATACATCGCTGGAATGTGGCCGGAGCGTTACATAATCCAAATGGCATTCTTCGGTAGGCGAATGTGCCATACGGACACGTAAATGTCGTCTTATCTTGGTCCTCTGGGTGTATCGGGATTTGGTTATACCCCGAATAGCCATCTAAGAAACAATAGAATTTTTGTCCTGCTAATTTCTCTACTATTTGGTCGATGAATGGTAGAGGGAAATGATCCTTCGAGGTTGCAGCATTTAGCTTTCTGTAGTCGATACATACTCTCCACCCCGTTACAGGGCGAGTTGCAATCTTTTCTCCTTCAGGAGTATCGACAACAGTGATTCTAGATTTCTTTGGAACCGTCTGTGTGGGACTAACCCATTGGCTATCTGATATCGGATAGATAATTCCAGCATCTAGCCATTTTAATACTTCCTTCTTCACTACCTCTCTAAGGTTAGGGTTTAGCCTTCTCTGAGCATCTCTGCTTGAATTGGTTGTTGTATCAGTTATAATCCTATGCATACACAGCGTTGGGCTAATCCCCTTAAGATCTGCTATGGTCCAGCCTACCACTTCCTTATATCTCGACAACACATCTAACAAGGCCTTTTCTTGTGCAGCAGTAAGGTCTGTTGCGATGATTACAGGCAGTGTACTCTCAGGGCCAAGAAAAGCGTATTTGAGATGAGCTGGAAGTGGTTTCAACTCTAATTTGGGTGGTTGCTCTAAAGACGGTTTTGCTGATGGTGGAAGGTCAGTGGGAAGTTTCTCGATCTTATGTGTCCATGGTGGTTGAGTAGAATCCACTGACTGCACACGTTAAAGTTCGAACTCCTTAGCTTCAGACATACTATCTAGCTTATGCTCATTATAATATAGCAGCAGCTCCACTGGATCTTTACATGTTATTGTTGATAGTTGTTGTTGTATTAAATCATCAACCAAATCGATCATGTAGCATTCTGAATCCAATGGTGCACTAGGTACGTTGTCATTAAGGCGGAGTTTGCGGTTTCCGAATGCTATGTCTAATGCACCTGTCCTGCAATTGATTTGAGCATTGATTGTGGCTAAGAAAGGACGTCCTAATATGATTGCCGGTTGGCTTTCTTTGTAAGCACTGTCTGAGTCCAACACTAAGAAGTCTACTGGATAGTAGAAGTCTTCGACCTTAACGATTACATCAGATAACATCCCTCGTGGTACTTGTAAAAATGTATTCCCGTATATTTTCAGCACCTTAATGATTTTCTTATCATACACATGAAGAAACAAGCTCAATAAATGTAATATGAAGAAGAAGAGACAATATGAATATAGAGAGTGAATGTGAACAGTGGCGGCTGTATTGTTTAATTCAAATGTCAACCGTAGCAACAAAAAGCAACCCTAGGAGCCTTTTCTAGGCTCCTTTAATTAACTTTCATACATTGGCACATTTAGCCCCTAGACTTTTGCTTAAACATAAATTACATAGAAATTAAATACAAGACAAATTATAAAGACAATAAATATTACAAAACAACTCCTAGGATCGAAATAATAAATCTAACAATTTCCCCCTTTTCGATCACTTAGGAGGTCCTGGAACTCGGGCGTGGTCAGTCGATTCTCGGAGACCAAGTATGACGTCGAAGCGTCTGGTTACTTGTCTTGTATGTAGCCGCTCGTTCAGGTAGTCTATGCCGCTGAGTGTATTCTGTATCTCCGTAGGTGAGCATCTCTGTTCAGGATCTGGTTGAGCATCATAATCTTGTACTTTCTTTGTAAGAGCAGCTCGAACCAATCTAAGTGTACCATCGGAGTAGCAAGGAAGGTCCTCAAAGCGCATATACCTTTTGTAGCCCTTGTAGTTTACAAAAATGACACCCGGATCTCTAGAAAGAACAACTCTGTATGCCGGGTGATGGGCTAAAAGAAAACTTTCTTGTTCCGGTGCTCGCAGGCCCACCTTAACCATAGCACTCTCGATCGCCATCTGAAAATCTCTTAAGCACATTATGATCGATCTGCGGTTCATGCTTCGTACTAGGGCTCCTACGGCGGTCATGTGCGTTAGACGTTTCCTGATGCGATTTTTCAGACTGTTGTGAAGGAACTCAACGTCATCCGCACTTATGAAGTCAAGATCATACTCGAAGATGTCATCTCCCGTCCCATCTTCTCTTTCCACTTGGTAGGAGGGATAGAAGACTCTGGCTCTTTTGCACATAGTGATTGTCTTGAGCTTTTTGATCTTTGATTTTGACACTTTAGACCTTCTTTCCCGGAGCATCAATTGGCAGTATTCGGCCTGTTCAGCTTTGGAGACATTCGTAAGTTCCATGAGTAGGCGTCAGCTGAAGGCTCCAGGTTTCTTTCTGAATACCATCTTGAATCTTTCTTCTAGAAATGGATTCTGAAACCGCTCTGGGGGAAAGTTCTGCAGGAATTCTTTCAGGCCTTGAACGGGGGGTTCTTCGATTTCGTCCTTTTTAGCTTCAAGAAGCTTTATAATAGTCCCCCGCCGTTCTTGTCGCATTTGATCTTTTTCTTCCTGAGGCAGTGTATGAACCTTGCCTTTTGTATAGTGATCTACCCAGAATAGATCATCTTTTCTGTACACGCCAGGGCCCTCCGGAGTTTCATCGAAGCAATCAACCCTTTTTGTTGGGGAGGGACCTGAACGTTGGGTTTGTTGGACTGGTGGAGGGCTTGGAGATCTTGGGGGGCTAATGTTAATGTGGGATTCTTTTAATGACAGAGGAGCTTGTATGGATGAAAGTATATCTTCTTGATGGGCTCGGGGTGGTGAATTCAGGAAATCAAAAGAAGAGGATGAGGATTTTTTCGTTGGAGAATCAGGCTCAGGCTTAGGAGTTAATAGTGATTGGGTGTCCTCGGAATCGGAATCTGAATCAGAAACCAAGATGATTTCAACTTTTTCGTGCGGTTCCTCAACTTCTACCATAGCTGTCATCGGATCCAGTGGAGCTGGACCCTCGACCATGGGCTCGTCTTCTATTAGCATATATTCCTGATCCTCCTGACTCTTTTCCCCTGAACCCTGGAATTCAGACCCCTCAGTGGTCTCTGCTCCCCCTATACCAGCATGGGCTCCTGAAATTGAACTTTTCGTCTCTTCTCCCCCTCATGACGATCAGGGTCGTCCTGGTCGTCATGTTTCCTTTTTTGGGCTTCGGCCTGGGTGCGGCATTGGAGTTCAATAACTGCCGACTCCAGGCGATCCATTCTGGAATTCAGCTGCTCTTGGACTTGAAGAATTAAACGATTAAGAGCATCGATCTTGTCCGAGAGCTCGGCTATCTGAAGATGGACTGAATGGGAACCTGGTGGGGGGCCAGCTTCGGAGGCGACACCCTTACCCTTGATGAATGAAAGAAGGGTGGTGTGACGTTCCTCGGCGGCTTCCCTTTGGGCGTCCAGGTAAGCCCGGGTAACCACTCCGGCAGCACGTAATGCTGCCGTTAGCATCTCTAGATTGATGGGGAGATGGCCAGAAGTGGACGGCGTTGATTGAGCCACTCCCGGTCTTCCTTCCGTCATTTCTGGTTCCTGTATAGGACGCTCAAATCTAGAAGTTTTTTGAGCTGCCACGGAGGCAGCTCTTGGGGATGCCACAAAGGCATCGTGCGTGGTGTGTATATGTGGGGATGGAATCGTGGGTGAAGGAAGTTCGGTCACGTGGGGAGGAGTGTGACCTCTTTCAACACCGCCACTCTCCGAATGAGAGGGCGATGGAGTGTGTGGAAGATCCCCGTGGAATGAAGTGGTTTCCCTTTTAGGGGAAACCAAGTGGGTGGTGGGGGTTGTTTCGACCGCTGGAATAACGTTCTTATGAAGGGGAGTCCGGCTAATAGGGCCTGGTTCACCCTCAGACTGAATTTCCCTCGCTCTTACCACAGAGCGGTTCTTTCGGAATCCGCCGTCTCTGCCGTCTCACCTACATCTCCCTCTCTCACAATCTCAGCCTCCCGCTCACCGAAACCCATAGACTGTTGAACATCCATCCGTTCTCCCTCATGCTCACTCTCGCTTTGCTCACCTTCGGAGTGGTTAGTCTCAACACCTGGTAGAGAGACCCAATCTTGGGTGAAGAAAATACCGCGACTTCTATCTTTTTCCGACTGAGACTCATCCGGATAACTCTCTCTTATATAAGCCCTTACCCGCTCCGTGCCCCTTGACCTTGTTAGAATTGATAGAGGTATTTTCATCACCGGTAATGTCGGGGCCCCCTTTGGCAGAGTTAACTTTTGAATTACCACTGTGGGGTAGACATCAGCCTCCGGACGCTCATGTATGTCATCGTCTTGATCCATTGCACACTGGATGATGAGTTGAAGGATTCTTTGAAAAGGAACATACTTGCGGCCTTTCTTTGTGCTTCTTTCGACGTAGACTCTTCGTAATTCTTCAAAGATGAATGCAGCATAGTCCACGTGTCGGTCAAAGGCAAAGCCGGTGAACATGGCTAATACCTGGGCCGACGCTGAGTCATGACCTGAATGCTTGGCGGTGAGGCATTTGTTAAGCACATCGAATAGAATCCGCCAGTGGGACTAAAGGTTTTTCGTGCGGAAGTCTGATGGTTTGGAAAGAGGACCGTCGTACCCTAGAGTTTGTATCTCAGTTAGGGCTTCAGAGACGGATGGGTTTGGGTCGAATGAATCAAGGGTGGGAAGGTAGTCTTCTGTGGGTAGATGAACAATGTGGCGGATGGCAGAAGTAGTGACTTTGACTGGAACGCAGTCAATGGTAGAGGTGAAGTGAGGTTCGGGGTCGGTTATATATTGGAGCCTGTTCCAGAATTGTTGGAGATATATCTGGGGAACAGCTATGGCAGTGGATAGTGCATAATAGATGGGATGGCGGGTGAGGATGTCGAAAGCAAGGGTTTGGGTTTCTTTTGTAAGGATGGAAACGTCGAGTTACCAGTTATGTGGGATAAACTCGACGAACTCGGCGCTGGGTAAGATGGATTCCTCGGGTAGCTGAGCATTGTTATTCGGAATGGGAGGATGGGGTACGGTGAGAATGATTGCGGGATCCATTATCCTGCAAAGTGCAACAAAGTTAGAATCATAAGACTTGATATGATAATGCATTGATGTGAAGTCTAGATGAGTGTGAAATAGAAATTGTCGGATCTGTTTAGCATCGGGTCTTTATTAGCAGAATAAAATTCCACTAATAAAGTCCAAAGTCAATCGTTAAGAGACCGATGTTAGATAAGACCGTTTCACTCAAACACTGATCCTAACTCTAATCAATGGTGCACTTGGATGGAACTATTTTTGTGATTTTTTAATTTATATAAACATGTAGAAATGGAAAAATTAAAAATTAAAAAAAAATCCTAAGTGTTGGATTTCGGATGGTCCGAATTCGGATGAACAGTGTCACCGAATTCAGATCAGTCCGAATTCGGATGATGCCTTATGTAAATGCATGCAATGATATGGGTAGGTCCTGATTTCGGATGGTACCTGGAATTCGGATGGGAACCGAATCCGGGTATCATCCGAATTCGGATGAACAGTGGTGTACATTCTTAGACTATATTCAAGTTTTGAAAATTTTGGCCCTGCTTTGATGGTCCGAATTCGGATTTGTACTTTTGAAAATTTTGAAGTTAGTCTAAGTCGGACATCCGAATTCGGGTGGTGGTCCGAATTCGGACATCCGAAACTGCATGAGTGCAGTTAATGTTCATGCAAAAATAAACGTGAACAGTTTAAATGTTAACAAAAATGCATGAAATTGCAGATCCTAGTCTAAAATTACATAGGGAACATTCTATCTAACTACAACCAAGGAAAAATAACACATTAAACTACCTAAAACTACCATAAACCGAGAAGAAAAAATGGAAAAAAAATTAGAATCAAACACATAAAATAGGAAGTTATAAACTAAAATAGAGTTAGAAATATGTTACCTTATGATGCCGAAAAGAAGAAATGCAAGAAAATCCAAGAAAAACGAAGTACTTTAAAGCTTGAGTGAAAGAAAATGGTGGTTCGGCGGTGGTACTCGTCGACGGCAGAGAGAAAGAGAAGAAGGAAAATGGAAATATCTTGAAGATGAAGTAAAGTGAAGGTTTGACTGTTGACCGCCCCTATTTAAACTCGTGCCGGTCGGGTACCGGGTCAAGGATCCGCGTCCCACTAAAGAGGATGTGGGCCGCCGGGTTGGGCTCAACACACACACACAACAAGAAAAGTTTGGGCTATATTTAAAAAGGTGAAACAGGTTAAAAAAAATTGGTTTTGAATGAAATTAATAAAACCAAATTAAAAGGAAATTTTTGGCCCAATTTTTATTGCATCTTTTTGAGTTTTTCTATTAGACTTCAAAATAAAATATTTTTGGTATTTTCTTTAATTTTGAAATTAAAATAAAATGAAATGAAGTAAACTAAAAATCTTTTTGGCTTTTTGATAAATTTGAAAATTAAAATCTTTTTGGAATTTTCTGACCTATTAAAACTTAAAATTAAATTAAAAAAAATTAAGACCAACCTAAAATTTAAAATTTAACTTCAAAAGAAATAAAGAGAAACACAGAATTATAAAATTTAAAATCCTAACTCTACTCCCCCTCAAATAACAACCGGTTCTTTTCCTTTCCTTTTTCAGATTTACATCACGACAACCCTTTTTAGACTTTCAAGAACAGACAAACCTGGATATTGTTTGTATCCCACTCCGTGATGAACAATTCACACAGCAATTTATCAGGATCATTAATTATTAAAAATATACGCAGATAAGGAAATAATGAGTTTCAATCTTGTGACATAATCCTTAAATTTAAATAACAGATATTTTCTAAAATAAAGGAATTTCAATCATGATAGATTGAAATAGAATTATTTAAGACAATATCTGATATTTAATTGGAAGGCGGATTCAACATGCCGATATGGGATACTAAGAACTGAAAACGAGGTTCGTCTAAAGCTTTAGTAAATATATCCGCAAGTTGATATTCCGTGCCAACAAAATACAACTCAATGGTTCCCTTTTCAACGTGATCTTTAATAAAATGATACCTGATATCTATGTGTTTTGTTCGAGAGTGCTGCACGGGATTGCAAGAGATGGCAATTGCACTTCGAGAATCACAGTAGATAGGAATATTGGTGAGTGAGAACCCATAATCGCGTAATTGTGTTCTCATCCACAGCACTTGAGAGCAACAGCTTGCAGCTGCTACATACTCAGCCTCAGCTGTAGATGTGGAAACACAATTCTGCTTTTTGGAAGACCAACTCACCGGTCTATCTCCTAAAAACTGTATTCCTCCCGACGTGCTTTTTCTGTCCACTCTACAACCTGCAAAATCAGCATCTGAAAACGCGGTAAGATCAAAATCGGTTCCCTTTTGATACCATAGACGAAGTTCGGGTGTACCCTTAAGATAACGAAAAATGCGTTTTACCGCAGTTAGGTGTGATTCTTTTGGGTCGGCCTGAAATCTAGCACAAAGACATGTTGAATACACTATATCCGGCCTACTGGCGGTCAAGTATAGTAAGGATCCTATTATCCCTCTGTAAGTTGTATTATCGACACTTTTCCCAGAAGGATCGGTGTCTAACTTACAGTTGGAGGCCATGGGAGTTGCGATACTCGTACAAGAGTCTAACTTATACTTCTTGAGAATGTCAAGAGTATATTTCGACTGGTTCACAAAAATCCCATCTTCAAGTTGTTTGACTGGTAATCCGAGGAAAAAATTCATTTCCCCCATCATACTCATCTCAAACCTGGACTCCATTAGGGCTGAAAAATCCTTACAAAAATTACTGTCAGTAGATCCGAATATAATATCGTCGACATAAATTTGTACTAGCATTATATGTGGGCCTTCCCTTTTTGTGAACAGAGTTGTGTCCACCACACCTTTATAGAAACCGGCAGAAATAAGGAAATTTGAAAGACTATCATACCATGCTCGAGGTGCTTGTTTTAAACCATAGAGGGCCTTATCTAGCACATAAACATGGTCGGGTTTATGTGCATCAACAAAGCCTTGTGGTTGTTCAACATACACCTCCTCGTTAAGTTCACCGTTTAGAAAGGCAGTCTTGACGTCCGTTTGGTACACTTTGAAATCTTTGTGTGCCGCGTACGCCAAGAAGATTCTGATTGCTTCGATCCGTGCAACTGGAGCGAAGGTCTCGTCATAATCTATCCCTTCTTGTTGTCGGTAGCCTTTGGCAACAAGTCTTGCTTTATTCCTTATCACAATGCCGTTTTCATCTCGTTTGTTCTTAAAGATCCACTTCGTTCCGATGACTGTACGGTCTTTTGGCTTGGGAACTAACTGCCATACTCGTAGCTGTTCAAACTGGTTGAGTTCCTCTTGCATTGCAACTATCCAATCTGGATCTGTCAGGGCTTCATCCACACGAGCGGGCTCTATCATACTCAAGAATGATGCGAAGAGGCATTCATTAGCAGATGCCCTACGAGTTTGGACTCCTGGTGATACGTCACTAATGATTTGCTCTGTTGGGTGACTTCGGGTCCATATGATCTCGTGTGGAAGGGGTGCTCGGGATGGAACCTCTGTGGTTAATGTGGGGATGGATGAGGATTCATGGTCAATGGTTTCAAATGAAGGTACCACTGGTTTAGGTTCGATTCCGGAGTGTTCAGGTGAAGGAAGAATTGTTGGTATTATATGTGAGGGTGTTATAGGAGTAGATTCAACTGCGGATGTGTCGGTGGATGATGTGGATGGATGAGGGTATGTTGAAGAAGATGGAGCGGAGAAACTTTGCGGCGCAGTTGAACTGGAAGGATCACCTACATTATTGACAACATTAGAGACACTAGCGTTAGGACCGAAAAATTCAACATAAAAAGGATCAAATAAATTAACCAAATCAGAAGAAGAAAAAGAAATGGGGTTATTTGAAGAGTCTCCAGGCATTTGAGTAATGCGTGGTCCTGATTGATCAACTTCGGGTGCCAGTTCAGCCAACTCATCAAATGTGACGTGGACACTTTCATTGACTGTTCTGGTTCGGGTATTGGATGCACGATATGCCTTTGAGTTGGATGAGTATCCAATGAAGATCGCTTCATCCGCCTTTTCGTTAAATTTCCCGAGGTTGTCTTTGTCGTTCAGCACATAGCACCTGCAACCAAATACACGTAAGTACTTGATGAATGGTACTTTATTCAAAAAGAGTTGGTAAGGAGTTTTGTTAAAGCGCTTATGGATGATGGAGCGATTTTGTGTATAGCATGTTGTTGATACGACTTCGGCCCACAAGAACGGATGTAGCTTTGAGTATGTGAGCATCGTACGAGCGGCTTCCACTAGCGTACGGTTACGCCTTTCCGCGACCCCATTTTGTTGAAGTGTCCGACAGCAGAGTATTGATGCTGAACACCTTTGGATCGAAGGAAGCCCTCCACTACTGAGTTCTTGAACTCCGTGCCGTTATCTGATCTGATTGGGTCTCGACACTCTTGATAAAATCAATGATTTCTTGAGCTGTCTCGTCCTTGGAACGCAAGAACTTGACCCAGGTGTATCGAGAATAATCATCAACGATAACCAACACATATCGTTTTCCATTTATGCTTTGAGTTCTCATTGGTCCGCATAAATCCATATGAAGTAACTCCAATACTCTTTTTGTTGATGGTTCGGGCTTTGGTTTGTGAGATGATCGTTTCATTTTTCCTTTCTCACACGCTCCACACAGATGAATCTTTTCATAGCGCAATTCAGGAAGTCCTTTGACCAATTGTTTTGCAGCCAGCTTGTTGATATTATCAAAATTCAAATGGGATAATCTTCGATGCCACAACCAAGAGTCTTTTGACGAGGCTTTTGATAGTAGACAAATGTTATCCTTCACTATTAGCTTAGCTACGTCAATGGTGTAAAGGTTAGAGTTTCGGGACCCAGTTAAGATTTCTTTTCCATCCACGCTCTTAACACTGCAGTTCTTAGCCCTAAACATTACTTCTAGTCCTTTGTCGCAGAGTTGTCCTATGCTAAAAAAGATTATGAGATAACCCCTCAACATAGTCAACGTCCTTGATGACCATATTATTTAGAACTAAGTCCCCGTATCCTTTTATGTGAGCCTGATGGTTGTTCCCGAATTTCACAGTTCCGCAATACTGTTCAACAACGTTGGACAGCAATTCTCTTCTTCCAGTCATGTGCTTGGAGCAACCCAAATCCGTATACCAAATGGACTTAGCCTGAAAAACACATAAATTCATATAATGAAAAACTATATGCATTCAAACACATCCATTTTTAATTCATAATCAAACCGTGTTCTGAACCGAGATGTTCAGAAAACATGATGAGTTAAGACCGGGTCCTGGGCAGTGTGCACAGAAGCCAAACGTGTCGGTTTAAGCACAACCGACAAGAAAAAGAACGGGTCCTAGTCTAAGGTAACTAGAAGCCATTTCTTTGAAGCACGGGTCTTGATCAGAAGTAACCAAGAACCATCTGCATTAAGATCACACAACCTTGGGTACCCACCTCAATATGGGTCTCTTTTTGTTAGGATTAGGATTTCCAGATTTATATGGCACGTGTACAGATTTAGAATCCCAACTAGCATTTGTGTGTGGTCCGGATGCACAACCCTTTGGAATCCATTGAAGATTGGATTTATTGGGTTTTGGAACCTTAGGCGCTGAAATTGCCTTCGGTTTTTGTCTTTTTGAGACCTTTTTGACCGTTGCTTTGGTTTTGGGCCTTGGCAACGGACAATTCTCAACTTTGTTTGAGGCCGATGATGCACTATTTTTTGTTTTCTTTTTCCGAATACGTTTAACAGGATAAGGCACAAAAGCATTCATTTCAGGAACCTGTCGTCTATATTTAGTTGGACATAGATTAAACAAATCCTTGAAAGAGTACTTTAACGGAATAGTAGAATTCGGTTCAACATTACAGACATTGTCACACACATTGTTACATAAATTGTCTTTAGAGATTACAGACATCCTATCTCTAGTAACAAAGTCATTTGGCATTAAAGCCTTCTTCACAAAAAAACTTGTAAAATCCTGCATGGTGGTTTTTGGGACTCTCCTTACATGATCTGTAGGAACAAAACGATTAGAGTCAGTAAGCATGGAAGATTTAGACTTGACAGACTTTTCTTTTTGGTGGTGAGTGGGTTTCTTAAAAGACTTGGATTTAATCTGAGTCTTTTGACGAACCTCACTTTTGAAAACTTTTGAGCACTCACCTTTGACAATGAAAGAAGAAGATTCAGCTTTAGCCTTACCTTTATCAGATGACACATATGGAACTTTTATGGAATGAGAAAGTGTTTGTTCTTTTGAAAGATCTTTCAATTGTTGTGAAACCATTTCAAAATTTTATCTGTAGACAGTGACTTCCACAGTTTGTTGAAAAGATTGATTTACCAATTCTTCTTCTCTCTTAAGAAGAGCATCTTGAAGATCAAGTGCTTTCTCTTGAGACGACTTCAATTCCCTTTCTAAAACAATGATTTGTTGTTGAAGAACTTTTGCAGGAATATAAAGTTGAGGAGTTGATTTTACAGTTTCAGTTTTCAATTCAGCTTCTGAATAAGTTGACGAGAGATCTTCCTCTAAAGTGGGTACTCTAGAAGAATAACTCTCGTTAAGTTCTTCATATTGAAAAGAAATTTCTTTATCTTTACGCGCAACACGTTTCTCATTTTCTTGGTTTAGAACTTCTTTTGATGACTCAAAAAAGAAAGATTTAAGACCGGCTCCCATATAATTCATGTCATAAAATACAGGTAAAACATTTTGTGCTTTTTCCAAATATTTAGGATTTTTAAAACCAATTCCTTGTTTAGAATGGTAAAACCTAGTTTCTTTGGGCTGATTTAAATGGAGAGTTTGTTCTGTTTGACCCCTTTTCAAAAATGCATCGTCAAGGGTCTTTATTCTTGAGTACAAACTTATCCTTTCTTCTTCAATCATTTTTTATTTTTCTAAACTATCTATATTTTCCATATTTACCGCATCTAATTGTTTTGTGAGAACCGAAATTTCTTCTTTTAAAGAGAGTTTATCTTTTGAAAGTGTTTCCATGCAAGATTCAAGGTATATATTCCTATCCTGAACATCTACTTTTTCTATTAACATCTGTTTTATAACATTATGATTAGTTAACCACTTTGAATGATATAATTCAGATGATTCTTTCAGAAGATGAGCTTGATGTTCAGCCTGTACACACCTTGCAGTTTCAGCATTTAATCTATCTTGTACATCAAGTATTTGTGTGTGCAGTGTACATTCATTATCTACAAATAATTTATTTACATGTGCAGGAATGTAATAGGAATATACCTCATTGGACTCAGAACCGGATGTGGAGCATTCGGGATCGTTGGTTGTAGCCATCAGACATGCTGGTGGATTTTTCATTGTCTCCCCCTCAGCAGCATGATCTGAATTGTTAGCAGTGACATCAACACATGTCTCCAACCCCATACGATCTACCATGTAGCAATTCTTGCCCTTGTCATCCTCGTCTTCAGAATCTTCAGCATCCCAGTAGTCTTCCTGGGCGAAGAGGGCTAGTGCATCCGTTCTTTTCTTTGCTGCCTCGAGCTTTCTCTCGTAGTACGCGACGTCTCTGTCGAAGTTGTTCTTGCATTCCCTAGCAAAGTGGCCCGGTTTGCCACATTTGTAGCAGAGACGTTCATCCGCAGCTTTTGCCTCATCAGCTCTTGGCCTGTCCTCTCTCCTTTCCGCCGGCCTCTTATCGGCCCGGCGATGCTCACGGCTATCATCACGCCTCCTATCCCTTCTTTCGGGCTCTCGTCTCTCTTCCCTGCGGTCATCCCGACGATCATCCCTTCTATCGTCCCGCCTGTCATCCCTGCGATCATCGCGCCTATCATCTCGCCTTTCATAACGGCGATCATCTCGATAGTCGCGTCTATCGTCATATCGGCGATCATCCCTGTCATCCCTTCGGTAGTCATCCCTGCGATAGTCATCGCGGCGGTCATCCCTCCTTTCATCTGAGTACCTCCGTGGACCGGTGTCATAACGGAGTTGGTTGTTAGTCTTGTTTGAGAACCGTCGCTGTTGGAGACGGTTGGTCCACAAGGCTATCTGTTCTTGTATCGAGGCTTCCTCCTCATCATAGACCTCACGCGGAGGAGAAGCATACCTGTACTGAGAAGATGAAGAACCAGGAGCAAAAGATGGTGTCGGAATCTGCGTGTTAGTGATCAAGGCTAGAGAATCATTCGGTTTCAACCCTGTGTTGGCTGATAGCAGCAGAGAGGCCAATTGATTTGCCATCAGCTTCTGTTGATCTACATCCCCTTGATACTTTTTCAGCTCCTTGAAGACGACATTAATGGAGACCTCAGGAATGTTCAGGACTCCTTTTGTTGCCCGACATGCAAGCTGCCACTCGGGGGCTAAGGCGGTAAAGAATTGGATGTTGATATCATCCCTATCCTTCTTGATGTGCAGTTTGTTCAACTCGTTAAGGACTGCACAGAACCTGGTGAATGTGGCTTGTAGAGATTCCCCGTCTTTGGCGCGGAATTCCGTAAACTTTGCCTTTGCCTCCTCTATTTTGGCACGATCATCTAGATCTGCCCCCAGCATTTGGACTTCCAGCTCGTCCCACATTTCTTTTGCAGACATTTTACTGTCTACACCAACCAGAATATCAGTGGGGAGGGCTTGATAAATCAGATATTCTGCCCTCTTCTCAGCGTGCTGTCGGTCTCTCTCGGCGTCATTTGCCGGGTCTCTTTCAACCTTTGAGGCTTGGACAGGGGGGTCAGCCTCAGGTCTTGTAGCTATTTCACAATAGTAGATGACGGGTCCTTTGGATATAGATTGAAGCATCAGGTTCCCGAGAGGTTGCATTCCAACGAACTTAAGGAACCAGGATTTCCATTGTTCGTACTCATCGGGATAGAGAACTGGTGGTCTGTTCTCAGATCCGAGTACTAGAGCTTCGCGAGACATTATGTTTATGGGTGCTGATTAAGAATATGAAGATCTTAGAGGTGGAAACTGAACACGGATGAGTTGGACTGAAAACAGAAGGTTCTGAATTCGGATGGTGTGACTTCGGATGAACAGTGTTTCGGATGAGGGAACCGAATTCGGATGGGTGAATTCGGATGGGTTGATTTCGGATGGCTTGATTTCGGATCTATGAACAGTAATTCGGATGGCTATGGGTCGGATGAGGTTGAAGTTCGGAAGAGGTCCTAATTCGGATGAACAGTACTACGGTTGGGGACCAAGTTCGGTTGAACCTAATTTCGGATGGACCTAATGGACCGAATTCGGATGAACCGAATTCAGATGAACAGTGGAAGGTCCGAATTCGGATGGACCGAAATGAGTGGACCGAAATTGGAAAAATTTAAGTACAAGTCCCAACAGTGAAAAATGGAAAGCCTGACCTGAACTTCGGATGGTCCGAAGTTCGGATGGGACCGAAGTGTGGTCCGAAATAGGCTTATGGGGGGTCCGAAATTCACCTAAGTATGGTCTGAGTTGGACCGAAATGAGGTCCGAATTAGAATGATGTGAGGTCCGAATTTGGTGCCTAGGTGGTCCGAAATGCTACAGTAGTAATCCGAAATACAGCAGGTTTTTTACGATTTCTAAGGCAGAATGAGCAGAATTCGATTTTTATCAGTTTTAAAGCCTAAAAACAGTTCTAAATGATTTATAAACGATTTTAAACACTTTTGGTGATTTAAAATAACCTAAAAAACACTTAAAAACAGCATGAACATGTGAAAAACCCACTTAAACAACCCATATTTTCAAAGTTAAAAATGGCTGATTCTTGATGATTTTAACAAAGATATGGAACTAAATGAGCTTAAAATCAGTAGAGAATGATAATGGGATGTTTATTTGACCATTATAACATAAGAAACACGGAAAAACAAAGGAAATGAAGATCTAACCGACATGAGATGAAGAACACGAAGAACACATTCAAAACCCAGCAGAATCCGAATAAATCAGTTGAAATCTACCCCTCTGAGCTCTGATACCAATTGTAAAAATGTATTCCCGTATATTTTCAGCACCTTAATGATTTTCTTATCATACACATGAAGAAACAAGCTCAATAAATGTAATATGATGAAGAAGAGACAATATGAATATTGAGAGTGAATGTGAACAGTGGCGGCTGTATTGTTTAATTCAAATGTCAACCGTAGCAACAAAAAGCAACCCTAGGAGCCTTTTCTAGGCTCCTTTAATTAACTTTCATACATTAGCACATTTGGCCCCTAGACTTTTCCTTAAACATAAATTACATAGAAATTAAATACAAGACAAATTACAAAGACAATAAATATTACAAAACAACTCCTAGGATCGAAATAATAAATCTAACAGTACTTTGGTAGACCTATCTACTAATTGTAGGATGAAATCTGTTGTCTGTAGGGTTCCTAGATCATGTTGGTCAAATAAATTACCAGGTAAGATATTAACACTCGCCCCTAAGTCTAGAAGTGCTTTTTTAATTTGAATATCGCCGATAGTTACCGGGATCAAGGGTGATCCTGGATGTTTTAGTTTAGGCGGCAGTGAGCTGGTGATAACTGCACTGACTTGTTCAGTGAGGTTGATTTGCTTTGGAAGAGTTATTTTAAATTTTCGTTTCTGAGTACAGAGGTCTTTTAAAAATTTAGCGTAAGAAGGGACTTGTTGTATAGCTTTGATTAAGGGAATGTTAATTTTAACTTGATTAAAAATATCCCGTAACTCTTCGTTTTTAGGTCCTTTCTTACCATAAGGAAATGAAGCTGGATTTTCTAAGGCCGTTGGGTAAGGAGCAATTTCAGTATTGGAACTCCCTTCCCCAACTTTAGTCTCTACTGGTTTCTTGGCTTCTACTTCCTTAAAGGTTACTTTCTTAATTTTTGTTTCTACCTTTGACTCCGATCTGGGTGGTTCTTCTTCATAAGCAATTTCTACATCGTCGTCTGTCTCACTCTCCTTAGGCATTTCTATTTTATTATCTACTTCCTTTCCACTCCTAAGGGTAGTGACTTTATTCACCTCGTTCACTTCGTTGACTTCATATTTCTTTTCTTTGCCATGGTGGTGCGATGGGTTAACTGTGGTGTTGCTTGGAAGCTTCCCTTCTTCTCGTTTAGTCAAAGACTCTACAATTTGTCCCATCTGCCTTCCAAGCATCTCCATAGTTTTCGCTTGAACCATGGTTTGTTGTTTCATGAATTCCATAAATTCGGAAAACTCTTTCGAGTTCCCCGACACTGGTCGTGAATCATTTTCTTCTTTAGGGTCTTGGCGTTTATAATACGGATCATCCTTTGTAGCTGAGGTCGATCCATATTGGAAATCTCGGTTTTGTTGACGAGGTTGGTCATATCTTGGCTTCGGGGGAACCTCATTGTCTTGATTATCCCTCCAACTAAAGTTCGGGTGTTTTCTCCATCCCGGATTGTAAGTTTCCGAGTAGGGGTTCTCCCGTTCTCTTCGTTGTCAAAAGCCGAACGCTTCGTTCACATACTCTTCGTGGGTGAAGGTATGTGGGCAGTTCTCGGTTGGATGAGAAGGGTCTCCACAAGTGACACAGCAGACCTGTGCCACTGTAGCCTTTCCCATTCCCTTCATCAACAAGTCCATCTTTTTGCTTAGTTCGGATATGTCAGACTTAACTTCCTTCTTCCACGCGTTGTCTATGCCCATAACTTGGACACCAACACTACTATCCGAACCCGCTTGGACTTTTAAACCTTTACTTAACTGGGTTAATAATTCCCATGCTTCGTCATCTTCCTTAGCTAAAAAGGTTCCGCCTGAAGCAGCGGTGATCATATTCCTACTTTCTTGACTAACCCCATCGAAAAAGGTTTTAGTTAATATCCATTTAGGGATTTCATGGTGAGGGCATGTTTTTAGTAATTCATTTAACCTATTAAAGGCTTCGTGAAATTGTTCCCCTATTTTCTGTTTAAATCCAGTTATTTCTTTACGTTTTTCTGTAGTTTTGCTAATTGGGTAATATTCAGTTAGAAATTCTTTTTTCATTTCATCCCAGTTAGTTATACTATCAGTGGGAAGTGACACAAACCAGTTTTTCGCTCGTTCCTTCAAGGAGAAAGGAAATAGTCTGAGTTTTAGTGCGTCTACGGTCATTCCCCTAACATGATTGGCCTTACATATGGCAGTAAATTCGGCTAAATGCTCATACGGTTCTTCGCTTGGTGCTCCGCGAAAAACGGGTAATATGCTAAATAGCTGTGGCCTAATTTCAGGTTCATTCTCGTTAATTGGGTAGAGAATGGGTGATGGATCAGGGATATCACCCGGCCTATAATGGGATTCTACAGTTCTACGGTCACCCATCGGTCTTTGGTTTCGTTGGACGTCAACAAGAACGTTATCGACGTTCTCGTCCTCCGAATTAATTATTTCTTCTTCCACGTTTACTTTAGGAGCAATATATTTAATTTTGTTCGCTTGAGTTGTGGCTCACCTATTAGATCTAGCAGTTTTTTTTGATTTCTGGATCAAACTTCAAGGGTGAAATTCTACCAGAATATCGTGTGTGCATAAACCTATGAGGGCTAGATGAAGAACTAGAATTAGAAACTTTCTTTTTGGTGAGAATCGATGCTTGTGCCACGATTCCCTTTTTCTTAATAAAACTAAGGCACTAATTAAAGCTTAAAACTAATTAAATAGAATAATAGCAAATAAATAAATTTAAACTAAATTAAATAAGCAACTTAAAGCAAATAAGCAAATAAATTGAGATTAACTAAATTAACTAAATTGCTCTAGAAAAAATTAAAATGACTAAACTAAGCTAATTACTAAAATACGTGATTTAATCGCAACCGCTCCGCGGCAGCGGCGCCAAAATTTGATGCGAGTGTCGTTAACCCGTCAAAAATACCACTAAATACCTTAGAAGCTAGGGTAAGTAGGGATCGTATCCACAGAGAGCGAGAGGTTAAATGCACGTATTCGAGCGACTAGCGTTGTAAAATAATTAATTTAAAGAGATTGATTGTTTCGAAAAAAAGTGATTACTTGATTTATAAAATTAACTACTTACGAAGTTTGTGAAAAGAAAACTTAATGAAATTGTTTGATTAAATAAAATACGAAGATAACCATTCCCAGATTCCACACTTAGCTTTGTATTTAATTTCTAAAAACGATGTAAAGATTACATAGACATAATCTTTATTATGATTATTATTATATTCGTTACGTGATCTTGGGCATAGCGCGTGACACGTTTGATTACTCGTCTTAATTAAAAAATTAACTCGGCACGAATAATAAAATATCGACAAACTATCTTGCGAAACGCAACAAAACAAATAACGTTCATTCGTTTACAACCTAAACATAATTAATAAAACCATGCAAACATAAAGTAATCGTTCATAAAATAAAACAATTAGCGTTGTGCTTCCTCCGAGTATGATTATGATGAGACTAGTCGGACATTGTTGGTGCAATACTCCAGAGTTGTGTATCCATCTTCATAGCCAATGTCGTAACTGAGTTCGTGTGCTCTTCGTACTTGTGTTCGCTCAAACGGGGTTCTTTTCCTTAGCTTTCCTCTCCAAAAACGATCCTTTCCTCAAAACCATGACTTTGTATTTATAGGAAAAGCTGGAAAAACCCTAAAAACGGCCGTGTATTATTTATAGCAGATGTCAGGCATACATTCGGTGTTCCATGTTGGAAATCTTCGAAAGTCATTTACTACTAGTAAGAAGATTGGGCCGACCATACTGAGTTGCAGATTGATGAAAGGCTCCGATATGTTGAAGAGCCGGAATGTGTGTTGGATACCAAGATGAAAAAGCTAAGGAGCAAAGAGATCGAAATGGTGATTATACGTTGGAAGCATCATAAAGGAGCAAATCACACTTGGGAGACAAACACGGAAATTTTAAGGAAATATCCGCAACTGTTTGAAGTCAAGTAACTTCGAGGACGAAGTTTGAGCGTGGTGGAGCCCATGCTGTAACATCCTAATATTAAATTATTGTATTTGAGGTTTATTAGTTTGAATTTGAAATTTAAGTTGGATTGTATTTTGATTAATTATAAAAGTTTGTTGTTTTATTCAGAAATTGATGATTTCAATTTATTAAGTTAATATGATTATTATTAAGTGGTTGAAAGAATAAAATAAGGAATTAATCTTTATTTAATGGAATCTAAGAATTTGGTGGCTATTTTAAAGAATTAAGAAATTTTAAAATTTCTAGTTTTAATTATTTAAGTATAATGATTTTTAAGTTATATTGATATAGAAATCAAGGGTATTTAAGAAAGTTAGAAAGTTGAGGGGTTGAATGTGTTAAAAGATGGAAAAAGGGGAATTAAAAGACATAAGTCTTTTAATTTCATTCATCTCTCTCTTCTCTTTCTGCTATCTACCTTCTCTCTAAAAAGAAACCATACGGTTCTTCATCTTCAAATCGAGAATCCACGAAAACATCAAATTGGAGGTGGAAAACTTGGATTCGAGTTGCATTGGAGAAGCTATAACCATTACAACAAACGATTTAAGGTAATTATCTCTTAAAATCTCGAATTTAAGGCTTTATAGTTCGGTTTTGGATGAAAACCAAATCTGAGATTTTGGCTTCAAAATGGTTATGCATGTTAGATATTTTGATGGGTACAAAATTTCAGATTCTAATTCAAGTTATAAATACGATTTTTTGGGAAATTTATATAAGTTTTGTGTGTGCGTGTCTGAATATTGAAACCACAAAACTTAAGTATTGAATCCATCAAGGTTTCGGTATTAGTTCCCCCCCCCCCCCCTACCGAAACCTATATGAGCATACTGAAACCCACAGAAGAAGAGTACTGAAACTTATGAATGATAGTGAAACCTTTATACTGAAACTATATACATGTACCGAAACTAGTTGGGGGTACCGAAACCATAAAGGTTTCGGTACAAACTACCGAAACCCCCCCCCCCCATACCGAGACTATATGCTTAACTACTGAAACCTTTTATGTACTGAAACTCTTAGTATGTACCAAGACCAGAGAG
The DNA here is from genome assembly GCA_020465985.1 of Centrapalus pauciflorus. Classification (NCBI taxonomy): domain Eukaryota; kingdom Viridiplantae; phylum Streptophyta; class Magnoliopsida; order Asterales; family Asteraceae; genus Centrapalus; species Centrapalus pauciflorus. The sequence continues at coordinate 142,107 of JAANYP010004615.1, read as the reverse complement.
GAGGTACCGAAACCTTAAAGGTTTCGGTACATATACCGAAACTAATGGAATGTGCCGAAACTTGGTACTGAAGTCTACATTATTGAAACTTTTTATATATACTGAAACCTTGTAAAGTGAGTTTAAAGTTTCAGTATTCCCTTCTTTTCAGATACAATAAATTTAGACACACACACACACACACACAGATATATATATATACATCATCTCGGTTGGGTTTTAATAGTGAAAAAAAAATGAAACCGGTCGAATATTCTTTAATCCAGATGTTTGCGCCTCGTGAAGTTGAACTGAAGAAGGGAAGGTGACCAGATTTGAGGCTGGTTTGGATATTGAGATCAGAAGGGTTATGAGCAACATCCGCTACCCTACATTTGCTGGCTTATTAGAGGCCGCCAGAAATGTAGAGCAAATTCTGATCATGTCGGGTTATTCCATTGGGTCTACTGCTGCTTCCACTAACCCAACACAGCCGTCACCACCGAAACGTCAGCATGGGGGAGGATACTCGGGATCTTCTTGCTCGTCACAGTATTCGCCTCAGCAGTCTTATTGCCGATCATCTAGGTCTTCTGGTCGTGCTCGTGCCTACTCCATCAACACCGAGCCGCGATATTGTAATAAGTGTCATTCGGAACACTTCGGTAAGTGCACTAATCGACGTGCTTGCTTTTGCTGTGGAGAGTTGGGTCATTTTCAGAGTGAGTGCCCAAGGAAAGGTGATGCTTGCCATAAATGTGGTGTATGGGGGCACTATAGTAGGAACTGCAGAAAGAATGATCTAGCTGCTGCTGCTCCGTCATCGACCCGATCATCTGGAGGAACTAGTGGTGGTTCAGTCAACCGCCGGAACCAGCCACATAGGGCACCGGCTCGTGCTTTTCAGATAACGGCGGAGGAAGCGAGGGAAAATTAGGAGGTGGTTACTGGTATGTTTATCGTAAATTCTATGCCAACACGAGTTTTATTTAATTCGGGTGCAAATCGTTCGTTTGTTTCCACTATTTTTGCACAAAGACTTTCCATGCCTCTGTCAAAGTTATCTGCTATACTTGACATAGAAACTGCTAGCAACACTCTAGTCAAAGTAGATCACGTATACCGTAACTGCACCTTAGTGATTGAAGATGTAGTCTTCAATTTGGACCTGATTTCGATTGACTTCAGTAAGTTTGATGTGATAATTGGAATGGACTGGTTGATTGAGAATGAAGCCCACATAGTGTGTAAGAAGCGTATGATAAAGATAACTACTCCGGAGGGGCGTGAGATTTGCATATATGGAGATAGGAGAAGCGGGGATCTGTGTTTGCTGACTATTGCAAAAGCTCGAAAGCTTGTTGCAAAGGGATGTGACGCCTAGTTAGCATATGCTATTGATGCTAAGGCTGAGAAAAAGACTGTGGCCGATGTGCCTGTTGTTTCACAATTCCCGGATGTGTTTCCGAAAGACTTGTCTGGCGTGCCGCCTGAGAGACAAGTGGAATTTAGAATTGATCTGATCCCTGGAGCTGCACCGGTAGCTCGTTCTCCATATCGCCTTGCTCCTACAGAGATGCAAGAAATGATGAAACAACTCCAGGAGTTGTTGGATAAGGGCTTCATTCGATCGAGTTCATCGCCGTGGGGAGCTCCGGTATTGTTTGTTATGAAGAAAGATGGCCCGATGAGGATGTGCATTGACTACCTGGAGCTGAATAAGTTGACAATCAAGAACAAGTATCCGCTACCGCGGATAAATGACTTGTTTGATCAGTTACACGGGGCTTGTGTCTTTTCTAAGATCGACTTGAGATCGGGATATCATCAGTTGAAAGTTCGAGAGGAAGATGTGCCTAAGACAGCTTTCAGGACACGCTATGGGCATTACGAATTCTTGGTTATGCCTTTTGGGTTAACCAATGCCCCGACAGTCTGAGGCCGAACATGCTAATCATCTAAAGGAGTTGTTAGAATTGTTGAGAAAAGAGAAGTTGTATGCCAAATTCTCAAAATGTGAGTTTTGGCTGCAACAGATACAATTTCTTGGACATGTGATTTCTGGAGCTGGGATTTCATAAGATCCAGCTAAGGTCGAAGCCATAAAGAATTGGGAGCCGCCGCGTTCAGCTACAGAAGTCAGAAGTTTTCTGGGGCTGGCGGTCTACTGTCGGAGGTTTATAATGGACTTTTCTAAGGTTGCAGTTCCTTTGACTGCTTTAACCAAGAAGAATGCACCGTTTGTATGGGAAACTGTGCAACAAGAAGCATTTGAAATCTTGAAGAAGACGTTAAGTGAAGCGCCAATACTTGCTCTACCGGAGGGCAATGAGAATGTTGTAGTATACACAGATGCTTCAAGGTTGGGGTTAGGTGCTGTACTTATGCAGCGTGGAAAAGTAATCGCTTATGTCTCAAGACAGCTTAAGCAGCATGAGAAGAATTACTCAACTCATGATCTTGAGTTGACAGCTGTCACTTTTGCACTGAAATTATGGAGACAGTATTTGTATGGAACTAAGTGTCAGTTATACACGGACCATAAGAGTTTAAAATACATCTTTAGTCAGAAGGAGCTCAATATGAGGCAAAGACGATCTATGGAACTTATCAAGGACTACAATTGTGAAATACTATACCATCCTGGTAAGGCTAACGTAGTAGCCGATGCTTTGAGTCGCAAAGCTTACGCTAAGGAATGTTGTTATATGCTAACATCTACTATGTTAACTTCCACAATGATTGATGATGTTAAAGCTGCTCAAGTGGAAGTTTTGAAGGAAGAGAATGTTAATGATGAGGACATAAGGGTACAGATGAAGAATATGGAAACGAGCGAATCAGGATTGAAAGGTATATATGGAAGGGTCTGGGTACCGAAGTTGGGTGGTATGAGAAAAGTGATTATTGAAGAGGCACATCAATCTAAGTTTTCTGTACATCCCGGGAGCACAAAGATGTACAATGAACTTAAAGCAGACTTTTGGTGGCCGGGATTGAAGAAGGATATCGACCAGTACGTTGAACGATGTAGGACTTTTCGACTTGTCAAAGCCGAACATCAGCAACCATACGGCAGTCTGCAACCGCTTCTTATTCCGGAATGGAAGTGGGAACATATCACGATGGACTTTGTCACGAAGTTGCCGAAGACTAGGCGTCAACACGATGTAGTCTGGGTGATAGTCGATAGATTAACTAAGTCCGCACACTTTATACCGATTAGAGAAAACTATTCATTGGAGAAGTTGGCTCACATTTACATGGACGAGATCGTTGCTAGACACGGAGTACCGAAGTCCATTGTATCGGACCGGGACAGCCGGTTTACTTCAAATTTCTGGTCGGCTTTGCAAGAAGGACTGGGTACAAGGATCGCTATGAGTACGGCCTATCGTCCGCAAACCGATGGCCAAAGTGAACGAACAATACTCACCTTGTAAGATAAGATGAGATCGTGTGTATTGGATCTCGGTGGCAATTGGGACGACCATTTGCCGTTGATAGAGTTTTCATATAATAACAGCTATCATGCAACGATCAAGAAAGCGCCGTTTGAAGCTCTATATGGGAGAAGATGTAGAACTCCTACATGCTGGAGAGAAACTGGAGAAACGCCGATTGCTGGGCCGACATTGTTACAAGAGACAAACGAGAAAATACAACTGATTAGACAGAACATGAAAGCGGCCCAGGATCGTCAGAAAAGTTATTATGACAGAAGGCACAAACCAATCAGTTTTGATGTGAATGATTGGGTATATCTGAAAGTATCACCAATGAGGGGTGTTACTCGTTTCGTGAAGAGAGGCAAGCTGGCTCCGAGATTTGTTGGGCCATTCAAGATAATAGAAAAAGTTGGAAATCAATCATATCGCCTGGATTTGCCTGAAGAGATGTCAGGCATACATTCGGTGTTCCATGTTGGAAATCTTCGAAAGTCATTTACTACTAGTAACGAAGATTGGGCCGACCATACTGAGTTGCAGATTGATGAAAGGCTCCGATATGTTGAAGAGCCGGAATGTGTGTTGGATACCAAGATGAAAAAGCTAAGGAGCAAAGAGATCGAAATGGTGCTTGTACGTTGGAAGCACCATAAAGGAGCAAATCACACTTGGGAGACAAAGGCGTGTTAAGGAAATATCCGCAACTGTTTGAAGTCAAGTAACTTCGAGGACGAAGTTTGAGCGTGGTGGAGCCCATGCTGTAACATCCTAATATTAAATTATTGTATTTGAGGTTTATTAGTTTGAATTTGAAATTTAAGTTGGATTGTATTTTGATTAATTATAAAAGTTGGTTCTTTTATTCAGAAATTGATGATTTCAATTTATTAAGTTAATATGATTATTATAAGTGGTTGAAAGAATAAAATAAGGAATTAATCTTTATTTAATGGAATCTAAGAATTTGGTTGCTATTTTTAAAAATTAAGAAATTTTAGAATTTCTAGTTTTAATTATTTAAATAAAATGATTTTTAAGTTATATTGATATAGAAATCAAGACACAAATCGGTATTTAAGAAAGTTAGAAAGTTGAGGGGTTGAATGTGTTAAGAGATGGAAAAAAGGGAATTAAAATACATAAGTCTTTTAATTTCATTCATCTCTCTCTTCTCTTTCTGCTCTCTACCTTCTCTCTAAAAAGAAACCATACGGTTCTTCATCTTCAAATCGAGAATCCACGAAAACATCAAATTGGAGGTTGAAAACTTGGATTCGAGTTGCATTGGAGAAGCTATAACCATTACAACAAACGATTTAAGGTAATTATCTATTAAAATCTCGAATTTAAGGCTTTATAGTTCGGTTTTGGATGAAAACCAAATCTGAGATTTTGGCTTCAAAATGGTTATGCATGTTAGATATTTTGATGGGTTTGTATAAATCTAGTGTTATAGAAGATGTGTACAAAATTTCAGGTTCTAATTCAAGTTATAAATACGATTTTTTAGGAAATTTATATAAGTTTTGTGTGTGCGTGTCTGAATACTGAAACCACAAAACTTAAGTACCGAAACCATCAAGGTTTCGGTATTAGTTTCCCCCCCCCCCCCCCACCCCCTACCGAAACCTATATGAGCATACTGAAACCCACAAAAGAAGAGTACTGAAACTTATGAATGATAGTGAAACCTTTATACTGAAACTATATACATGTACCGAAACTAGTTGGGGGTACCGAAACCATAAAGGTTTCGGTACAAACTACCGAACCCCCCCCCCATACCGAGACTATATGCTTAACTACTGAAACCTTTTATGTATAGAAACTTTTAGTATGTACCGAGACCAGAGAGGAGGTACCGGTACATATACCGAAACTAATGGAATGTATCGAAACTTGGTACTGAAGTCTACATTATTGAAACTTTTTATATATACTGAAACCTTGTGAAGTGGGTTTAAAGTTTTAGTATTCCCTTCTTTTCAGATACAATAAATTTAGACACACACACACACACATATCGTTGGAATCACAATTCCGAAGGATTTATTCAATAAATTGAGAAAAAAAAACTTGTCGAGACTCATTATAAAAGAGAGATTGATGGTATTAATAAAGGGATTAATTGGGAATAATAAAACCATCAAGTAAGAAAATTTAAATATGAGTTTCAGATGTCGGTTCCGAATGTTGTAATACTTTTATTGGTACAAAATGATGCTCATTTATGTATGAACATGTTTATAATTTGCTTTCCTTATGGAAATGAAACAGGTCCCTTGTGGTGTTGTTTAACCCACAGTGGGGTACTTTGTGACCGGTTGAAATTCCGAGGAGAAATAAAATTTGCTTAAAGTTTAATAACGCACCCACTGTGAGTACATATGATTTCGCATGTTTATATCTGCTTTATGTTAGCTATTGCCTGCTGAGACATGTTGTTTCATATTCGTTTAGAATTCTACTAACTTGCGTAGATTTAAATGCACATTCATATTTGTTGCATGTCCGTTCATTTGTTGTGCATCTAACGATGGACCGGTGGGTCGCATCTGTTACTCTGATGTTATTGCGCTATAGGACCCGGAGCTGACCCCTCCGAGGTTCTGGTAGGCAGTATGTCATCCCCGATGTTATGTCTGTCTCAGATGGTTGGGTTTCACACCGAGCTTTGGGCTCGTAGGAGCGACGACTCATGTGTGTCGTACTTTGTGTACGTGGAGGGTGCACGACATGTGTCGTCGGTGCTACTCTTGTGGGCTTCATAAGGATTTATAAAATGCGTAAATCTGTGTATTCACTAAGCATTCGCTTACCCCTCAGTTGTTGATTTTTACAGGAAAAGGAAAATCTGCCGCCGGACCTTCTAGTTAGGTCGTGTTTGAAGTCTTGGAAGAATTGATACTACACAATCGGTAAATGTGCTATGGGACCAAATGTTGTAATGTATTCTTGATGTTGTAATAAAAGTTTGAGTATGTAGACTTAGTATTGGAACCTTGTAGCACCGTAGAGTGTTTGAAACTGTTGTATTATATTATTTTGTATTTTAATGATTCCGCACTTGTTTAAGCATTCAGATCATTATGTAATAATAATTGTGGTGTAGAATCCTGGCTGTGATGTAATTGTGGTTAAATGTGGCAAGGGTGTCACAGAACCAGAACCAAACAAGAGAACGGCTTAATCGGTTTTGGGTTAAGTGGGTATCGAGTTATTCGGTTTGGGTTAAATGGGTTAATCATTTTTAGTAGAAAAAAAAAAGAATCCTCTATAAAATGGTGTAAATGAGTTAATTGGGTAGGGTAAAATGGGTAGAACGGGTTAAGCGGGTTAAAAAGTTTAAACTTAAGTATTTATATATTTATATTCTATATATGAGGAACCGTGGAAGAGTCGAAAAGACACGTGTTTTTGGTTTGTAAAAAATAAAAACCTACATCTTTACTAAAGTAGACGCAAAATGCCAAGATGAGATGATATATTATTATTATTAAATTTTTAATTATTGATATATGGGTTATTCAGGTAACCTGAATTTTTTGCTTCCCACCCGATACCCGAACCGAAAACCTTATTCGGTTACCATTTAACCCGATTAACAAACCCGAAAACCGAATAACCCGACCCATCTCACCCGATTAAGGTTCGGGTGGGTTATTCAGGTTCGGTTATTTTGCACACCCCTATATGGAAGCATTAAAAACAAAACACATTAGAGTAGTTAGTGTCCAACAAGCGAGAGTACAAACACTCAAAGTGGAATTTGAAATATTACATATGAAAGAAAATGAAAAGCCTCATTCATCAATAAGATGACAAGTGTTACTAATAAGGCAGCAAGCCTTGGTTTGATGTATGAAGTCGCAGTATCTGTGAGAAAATTGTTAAACTCAGTACCTAGCATATTTCTACAAATTGTTGCATTTATAGAGCATTACTCATAAATACCATGACTCAAGACGAAGTTGTGGGAAGATAGCATACATTTTAAGAAAAATTAAAATACAAAAGGAAAGACATGTGGACAGTCAAGAAAACTTGATGTTCAAACAACATGAAAGTTGACGTCAACATTTTTAGAGGACGTGGATGTAACAGATTTGCCTAGTCATGAAGTCGAGGAAATCATAGATTCAGATAAGGAAAAAAAAGAATGAAGAACCCTCACAAAACAATTTTAAGAAAGAAATAATATAATATTACAAAGAAATTCACTCATGATGTAAGTCGAATACAATGCTTCAAATGTAAGAAGTATGGACATTGTTCATAGAAAAGTCAAGACACGAAACAATCAAATCTTATTGAAGAAGACTTACAACCAACATTGCTTATGACAACTATAGAAGAACATCAATAAGTTTTTCTGAACGAAGAAAACGTGGAACTAAACAAGATAAGAAAGTTTATGGTTCTTGGATAATGGAGCGAGTAACCACATGACGGGAGTTAGAAAGCACTTCAAGGAAACTGATGAAAAATGGATTGAAGCTATGAAGGCAGAAATTGACTTCTATTAATATAAACAATACATGTACCTTAACCACTTTATCCAAGGATCATAAAGCAATTGCTTTAAAGTGGGTATCTAAAACAAAAGGCAATGTAAATGGAGAGATAGTCAAACACAAGGCTAGATTAGTAGCCAAAGGATACATTCAAGAGCATGAAATAGACTTTTAATGAAGTCTTTGCACCAGTAGCTCGAATCTGGACAATACGTTTAATATTCGCCCTAGCATCAGACAACAAATGGGATGTACATCACTTAGATGTAAAATCAGAATTTTTACAAGGTGACTCAAAATAAGAAGTATTTGTCTCACAACCTGAAGGATTTCTAAAGACAAAAGATGAAGGAAACATTTATAAACTCACAAAGGCTTTATACGGACTTAGACAAGCATCGCGTGCTAGGTATACTAAGTTAGACAATACTCTGAAGGAGTTAGACTTTAACAAATGTCCAATGGAACAAGTTGTCTACACAAGAAAAAATAAGACATCAACACTATTAATAGGAGTATATGTTGATGATCAAATAGTTACTGGAACACCAAAGAAGGAGCTTAATTTTTTCAAGAACCAAATGAAGGAAAAACTCGAAATGAGTGATCTTGGTTTAGTAGCCTATTATCTTGGAATAGAAGTCACACAAGGTTATGGTCAAATCTCAATAAAACAATATGGCTACACAAGTAAGATACTCAAGGACGTAGGTATGCTAGACTGCAATGATGCAAAAATACCTATGGATACAGGACTCAAATTGACAAAACTACTAAAAGGAACATTTGTTGGCACCACTGAACATCGAAGCTTAATTAGATGCTTACGTTATTTACTACATACACGACCTCAAGTTAAGTTTCTCAATAGGATTACTTAGTCATTTTATGCAAGAACCACAAGAGCATCATCTGAAGGAAATTAAACAAGTATTAAGATATAGTAAAGGCACAAAAGATTATGGAACAACTTATGGATATGAAGGAGGAAACAAAATACAAGGTTATAGTGATACTACCTATGGTGTTAACACACAAGAAGGAAAAGGCGCAATAGGGATAATTTTCTACTATGAAAACTCGCCTATTAGTTGGAGCACTCATATTCAATAAACAATAGCATTATCATCATGCGAATCTGAATTTATCGCAGGCATAGCAGTAGAAACACAAACACTACAGTTAAAGAGAGACTCAACAAAATTACCAACACAGAAGAATAGAAGATCAAGATTTATGTTGATAATAAATCAGCAATAGCTCTCATGAAGAATCCACTGTTTCACGAAAGAAGCAAACATATTGACATTAAATATCACTTTATCAGAGAATGTGTTAAAAGAGAATATTTGATGGTCGATCACATTAGTGGAGAACAACAAAGAGCCGACATGCTTACTAAAGCACTACAAAGAATAAAGTTTGTCACAATGAGGCAGCTACTTGGAGCTAAAGACTACTAATGTATGATCAAGATTAAGGGGGAGAATGTCAATTAATCTTGATCAATAATTTAAATTATATTGCTATAATATGTATATAGAATTAGAACATTACCTAATTATGTCATTTATATTGAAGAGCTACGAATGAAGCCTTGTGACTCTTCAAATAGGCACCACCGAACCATCACAATGGTTATTTGCACATTTTCATTAGTTATATATAGGGATCCAAACTACATGATTCCAGTGTGTGTAAAATTTCAAAAATTATAGTAAATTCATAGTTTGATAAAGATTCTAACCTATGTAATCATTCATAAATTTATATATTTCTCATGTTTTTTTTCCAACAATTCACTCTTTCAACAATGCTTCAAGATAGCTTTCGAGGTTCACTATGAATGAAAACTCCTATCTCCATAGTATAAGTTCAGTTCATGTAAGATTCTTTAGATTCTCACAGAACTATCAAACCTGAATTTAGAAACCATTAATACCGACAATAATATCACTTCTTATTGTGATTTTATTTCTGTTTTTTTTTTACTTTTCAGAAACAATTGGTTATTTTGAAACAAAGTGAACATTACAATAATAAAAATCTAATAAGGTGTATATAAGTGTTGCATTCGATTGCTATCGATCTCTCTACGCAATCTAAAGATAATACGAGAGAAATTGTTATCAATTGCAACTCACTAACTATTAACAAAACAAGTGATAATATCTATAAAAAAATGTTAGGATAAAAAATCAATACTTACCTGAAACTATGGTAGCCAGTTTTGTGAGGTTGTGGGTCTACTGATTCTTCTCTCATTTTCTCATCCCCGGCAGCCAGTTTTGCTCATTTGTCTGGATTTTTTTGTCTCCTCATGCTTCTGTAATACCTTCTGAAAAAGAGCACCTAAACAACACCTTTTTTTAATGAAGCTCATTTTGTTAATTAAAAACCACATAAAATCTAATTTCAACACAACCCATATAAAAAATACATTCATAAAAACTTTAGAACCCACAACAGAATGCTAACAAAAATCAGTTCATAACTCATTTTTACTAATTAAAAAACATGAAAAAACTCATATTATCAATAAGCCACATGTAGAGCCTAACCTAATTGTGTCGATTTTATTGCAAAAAATGTTGATGCATATCGTTTGTGAACATTGATCTTTCATACTCTTATTCCTTGGATCTACTCTTGCACGAATCGGGATTTGGAAGACCAATTTGGGTATGTTGTGTGGAGGAGGAGGTGTTGTTATGTAAAGAAAAATCGAATACATGGTATAAATACACATATACACACAAAAATTGACAAAGGTCAGCACATATTGTTTGATTTATCCCTAGATTTTGTTGCGGGTAAATCATGAAGCGAATCGAAGGATCGAATGACTACTTTTATGCCTTGAATGAACATAGAGAAACATCACTAACTAGTTGTGAAATCTTCTCAGGAATATATTGTAGAGGGAAGTGCTGCAAGATTGGAAAAAGGAAACAATCATAGACCACCACTACCTTGTTGTGAATAGTAGAAAACAACGATGAAAACATGCTATTATATATAAATTCAAACAAACTAAACATTATAAATATATACAATACTTCAAAATCCACAATGATATATAAACAAACAAAGTTACAAAACTGTTTGTTACATAATTGTTATTGCATCCTGTGTGACGATAGCGGTCTAAGTATAGATGATATTTTGTAATAGTCAATTTGTTCGTAATTGCATATTAATACATGTTTGATATATGTTTGATATTGATTGTATATATGTTTGAATTTGGTTGTAAATGATGTTTTACAATAAGTTCAAACATAAGTTCAAAGGTAAGTTTCAAACATAAGTTCTAGATTAAGTTCAAAGACAAGTTCTAGAATAAGTTCAAATGCCATGGTTCGAACTTATGGTGGACAAGTTCGTGGGCTTGGGCCCTCTCGAACTTGTCCAAGGCAAGTTCGAATCTGAGCCTTATAATTAAGGGTTAATCCGTTTTAATTAACAACTTTTGCAGACTTAAGCTTGAAGGCGATTACGAACATACTAAGGCGATTTTGTGTGTTTTTGGAGAGAATCATGTGTCGGGGCCTTCTAGTTTGCGTCTATCATCGTGTGTGTCTCCGTGTTCCGTGTGTGTGATCTATCCGTCAAACCGCTAACGAGGATTCCGCACTCGTTGGACGGCGTCGCCTCAGGATTGGATCCGTAGGTAGGTGACCTTACAAGTGGTATCAGAGCATAAGGGTGTTCATCGTGTTCTTCGTGTTCATATTCAACATCCTTGGTTTCTTGGCGTTTTTGGACGGCAAAATCACATCTTTGGTTAGTTTTTCGAGTTAAACAAGTGATTTAAAGGAGAAAAGTTTACATTGGTTCACCTTTTTCGTCGAAATCAGTATTTTTAGACTTAAAAATATTGGTTTAAACTGAAAACTTGAAAAAAATCAAACTTTTGGCCGTTTTTCGAACTTGCGGCGCCCGAACATAGGGGGTATTAGGGTTTGTTCGAATTTGTCAGAAATTCGAACTTGTCAGAAAATCCGCTCCTCACGAACTTGATTTAGGGTTTCATTCGAATTTGGCTGAGATTCGAACCTGCTAACATTCGAATTTGTAAGACTTCGAACTTGTCAGAAATCTCAAACTTGTGATTCCTTTGAATTTGTTGATTTCGAACTTAATCAATTTCAAATCTAATTTCAAACGAATTTAATCTTCACCTAGTTTGAACTTACCGAAGTTCGGAAGGGTTAATTTTAAATTCATTTTAAATTAAGTTACCTAAGTTCGAATACAAAAAGTTTAGTAAGGATGACTAGTTTGCAAAAGTTTATCGAAATGGACCACGAGGTTGGCAAGGCAAATTCTCCGCCAAAACTGATGAGGTTGGAAGACTACTACTGGTGGAATGATACGTTCGCTGACTTTGCGCATTTCAACGACATACGAATGTGGATCTGTATCGATGAGGGATACATTCCACCTACTCAGGAGTTTGAGAGCCGTTAGAGAGTCTTGACGTATCAGAAGATGAAGGATGATGACAAGAAACTGTATGAGGCTGAAAACAGAGCTTTTTCTATCATTCGCATGGCACTACCTCAGGAGATTCTACACACCTTCAGGAATCATCGTACAGCTAAAGAGCTATGTGATGCACTCGAGAAATGGTGTGAGGGAAATCCGAGGGTTTGAAAAGGAAGGACCGAGATGCTGAAACAGCAGTTCGCAATTTTCAAAGCATTAAAAAACAAAAAGTTGGATGAGACGATTACAAGGTTCTACCATCTATTGATAGAGTTGGATAATCACGATGTTGAGTATCATGAAATTGAGAAGATAAAGAAACTTCTTGATGCTTTACCGGCGATGTCGGAAATGTACACAGCGCTTATAAAACATGATGAGGAAAAATTCGAAACTCTTGCACTCGAGGGAGTTATTGGTACGTTGAGGGTTTTACAACTTTCAGTTACTTAAGAAAGAGAGGGATTATGATCAAGTCCAGTATCCAGAGATGTATTTTGGAAAGTCGAAACCTTCGGTCGCGAGTGAACTAAAAACAGCTACAACTTTCTTCACAGGTGAAGCGTCTATTCCAGCAAAAGTAGAATACACAAGCAATCGGGCTTTTTTAGGGTATTCAAAACCAGAAGACAAACCGACTCACTCAGCATCTACTTCTCAATAGTACACAAGGATGCCTATGAGTGCACAATCAGCCGAAACTCATCTAAATCTTTTTGCTTCGTTTGTTGCAGCATATGGAACTTGTGTACAAGGAAAAATTAATGATCATGCGTTATGGGAAGAGGACTATGATCAGGTGGATCCTGATGATTTGGAAGAAATGGATCTTCAATGGTAACTGGCCATGGTAACTCAGAGAGTCAAAAGGTTCATAAAATGAACAGGCAGAAATCTGAACGTTTGCAACAATAAAATTAGGTTCGACAAATCCAAGGTTAAGTGTATAACTGCCAGGGATTAGGACACTTTGCTCGAGAGTGTCAACGACCCAAAGTTGAAAACTATCAGAATCAATCTCAGGGAAGATATCAGTCTGGTAGTTCGGGTAATCAAGTGAACATCACGGGTCTGTTAACAAACGTATCATCGGACAGACAGCTTGATAGGACATATGATTGGAGTTCACATCCTAAGTCTAATGCTAGAGCCTTCATGGCTGAAGTGACTGAGACTAGGGATGACGGAGCAGAGGAAGTCACAAAGGACAATGAACAGAGTGATACAAGTCGTGTGTTGATGGAGAAGTCAGACAACCAGACCATTCTGGAGTTTGCTGCACAAATGGCAAACGTGGAATCGGATCACAAAAAGTTAATTCTGACGTTTTCTACATTCCGTGATTTATGTGTTTTATGTGCTACTTCCAATGATAGATTGAATTTAGTTCTAGAAACACATAACAATCTAACTGCTCAAATAGACCTTCAATGGCAACTGGCCATGGTGACTCAGAGGGTCAAAAGGTTCATGAAACGAACAGGCAGAAATCTGAATGTGGGCAACAGTAAAATTGGGTTCGACAAATCCAAGGTTAAGTGTTATAACTGCCAAGGATTAGGACATTTTGCACGAGAATGTCAACGACCCAAAGTTGAAAACTATCAAAATCAATCTCAGGGAGGATATCAGTCTGGTAGTTCCGGTAATCAAGCAAACATCGCTGGTCTGTTAACAAACGTATCATCGGATAGACAGCTTGATGGGACATACGATTGGAGTTCTCATCCTGAGTCGAACGCTAAAGCCTTCGTGGCTGAAGTGACAGAGACTGGGCATGACGGAGCAGAGGAAGTAATAGAGGACAACGAACAGAATGATACAAGTCCTGTGTTGGTGGAGAAGTCAAACAATCAAACCATTCTGGAGTTTGCCGCACAAATGGCTAACGTGGAATCAGATCACAAAAAGGTAATTCTGAACTTTTCTACATTCCGTGATTTATGTGTTTTATGTGCTACTTCCAATGATAGATTGAACTTAGTTCTAGAAACACATAACAATCTAACTGCTCAAATAGAATCATTAAAATCAGATAATGCTAGTCTCGTAGATATTAAAGAAGATCTTAGGAATAAGCTGAAAGCAGATGCTCAAGATGTTATAGTTCTAAAAGACAAATTAAGTGAGCAATGTGTCAGGATAGAACTGATGTATGAGCATGTTGAAGCTTTAACCAAAGAACTAACGATTAAGGAAGTAGAGCTAGCTGAATCAAGGGTTAAAGTTGCAGAGGTAAATAGTAAGTTAGAAAAGTTTAGGAACTCCTCACTAAATCTAGGGAAAATCTTAGATGCTCAGCGCCAGTCTAAGAAACCAGTAGGTTTAAGTTATAAAGAGAGTCCTCCGCCTTTCAACGATAATTATGTGCCTCAACCTCAGGATAAAACTGATAAACCAGTTGAGTCAGAGGTAGCAACTGAAACTCTATCTGAATCGGATAAGGATAAATAAACTAAGGTGACTAATAATAATGCTACGATTAATAAAGTCAAGTTTGTGCAGTCTTCTAGTGACAGAATTTTAGGAGAAGCTAAACATGAAGTTCATAAGCAGAAAGAGGAAGTAGTCACAGTAGTTGAGAAGAAAGAAACTGACACTAGTGAGACACCGAAGTCAAAGGGCACTCAGAAGAGGTCCATTGATAAAATGTCTTATTTTAGATGTCATGAAAGGGGACATGTTGTGTCTAGCTGTCCATATAAGAAGGTAGAGTCTACACCTATTGTTGGAAAGCTTGAACAACATAAACCCTCATCAAGTGTAGCTAGCACAAGTGGTTCTTAAAACACTGAAAAAATTGTGAATGCCACACCAAAGACCGCTGTTAAACAAGTACCTGTGTCGGTTAGACCAAATGAAACGGTTAGGAATAATTCCCCGAATAGAGTCCCTAATCAGTCTAGATCAGGTCCTCAACAATCTTATAGGAGTACAACACCTAGAAGAGCTTACACTCCTGTTAGGTCTCACACTCCTCAAAGACATCAGACACCAGGTAGAGCCTAGGGATATCAATCTGAAATGCCCTATAATAGAAATTATTCGAGGGCTCAACAACAAATGCCTACCAAAGGCCAAGAGTGAATCTAAATCACTCAGCACCACAACAGGTTCTCACCTAAAAGGAGAAATGGGTCTTTGAAGGAGTTCACGTATGTGGATGAGAATGGTATTACCAAGTCTGTCATGGCTTGGGTTCACGACGATTCGTGTTTCATCTCGCAAGTAGAGCCGAAGAATGTGCATATGGCAATGAAAGACAACTCATGGGTTGAAGCAATGCAAGAAGAACTGTCACAATTCAGGAAGCTGGAAGTGTGGGAGTTAGTGTCGCTACCTTGAGGAGAAGTTGCAAAGGAACCAAATGGGGTTTTATGTGCAAGAGAGATGATCGGGGTATTGTCACTCGCAACAAGGCAAGAATTATAGTAAAGGGATTTAACCAAGAAGAGGGAATCGATTACAATGAGGTGTTTGCACCATTGGCAAGGCACGAGGCAATTCGTCTGTTTCTAGCCTTTGATTCCTTCAAATGATTTAAAGTCTATCAGTTAGATGTAAAGAGTGCATTCCTGTATGGCAAGGTGAAGGAACTGGTGTACGTCGAATAACCGCCCGGGTTTACAGATCCAAAGTATCCAGACAGAGTGTATCATCTTCATAAGGCTCTGTATGGATTACATCAAGCACCAAAGGCATGATATGAGACGCTGTAAATATACTTTGGAATAGAGCACCAAGTAGTAATCGATTCTGTATCGATAAGATGTATGACCTTTCATGTTAGTGACTTGGCTTGCGTTAGTCTCTGCTGGAGACCCATCTTCTGTCATTGATGGCTTAGAAGTTGATGGAATGCTCGTCTTTGGAAAACCTTGACCGTCGTCTTTCAGATTTAATGACGCTAAGTCATTTTCAATTGTACCTGCATTTCCATCCAAAGGAATGTTAAATGATTCAAATAATGAGTCATAATCAAATATCCATTCCGGACCAGTTTGGGGTTCATGTGTATAACTTGTTACATCAATGTTATACACAATTTCTACCATACCGTTTGTTTTGTTAAAAACCTTTTTGTTTGGTGAATTAGGTACATAACCTAGGAAGTATCCTTCGTCAGCCTTTTCTCCAAACTTAGGTTGATGTTTTGTTTTCAATAATGTAGACGGTACCCCAAACCGTTCGAAGCCAGTTAAATTTGGTGGTCTTTTATTCAGAACTTCATAACAGGTTTTGTTCAGTGATTTGACAGTAAGGACCCGATTTAAAACGTGATATGCGGTATTCACTGCCTCCCCCCAAAACATGGTAGGAAGCTTTGAATCCGAGAGCATGGTCCTTGCTGCCTCAATCAAAGTCCTGTTTTTCCTTTCTGCCACCCATTTTGTTGTGGCTCATATGGTGCACTAAATTGATGCACTATGCCTTTAGATAGGCAATATACACCAATTACTGTGTTTTTAAACTCTGGTCCTTTATCCCTCCTGATACGTTTTACTCTCGTCCCGTATGACTTTTCGACTTGGTCTAAGAACCCAATCAACTTTGCAGCAGTTTCATCCTTCGTACCTAAAAAAAAAACTCATGAAAATCGTGAGTAATCATCAGTGATAACTAAACAATACGAACTACCACCTATACTCCTTTTGTTGATAGGTCCGAATAGGTCCATATGCAACAAATCAAAAGTGGAAGCTATCGAGTTCTTAGTCTTTGACTTGTGTGACTTCTTGTGTTGTTTGCCTTTCTTGCATGGTACAAACTTGTCATCAAACTAAAAACTCTTCATCGGGACACCTTCCACCAGACCATGTTTAGTGATGTAGTTCATTTTCCTTAGGTGCATGTGTGTCATGCGTCTGTGCCATAAGATGGATTCAGACTCTGAGGCTTTAGACAAAAGACAGATTGTTCCCATCGATGAATCTGAAATGTTCATGTCCAGCATGTACAAGTCATTCTTCCTTGGGGCTCTCATCATAATCCACTCTTCAGGTATTTTGAATCCTGGCTTCAGCACTAACGCTTCAGTATCAGTAAAAAGGACTGAATTCTTCTTATCACAGATTTGAGAGACACTAATGAGATTGTGAGCAAGTCTATCAACGTGATATACTTGATCAAGTGTGATAGTCCCATTAGTGATCACTCCTGTTCCAGTGATATTTCCTCCCTTGTTCCCAGCGAATGATATGAATCCCTTGTTCCCTCCATTGAAGTCTGTGAGCAGACTTCTTTCCCCAGTTGAGTTAAGTCAGTGTGAGAACTAGGAGTAGTTTGAATAACAACACAGTGTTGTTGTCGATGATTAATGACTCAGAGGCTTTTCACACTTGTCTTTATTCATGTTTCATCTCGCAAGTAGAGCCGAAGAATGTGCATATGGCACTGAAAGACAACTCTTGGGCTGAAGCCATGCAAGAAGAACTGTCACAATTCAGGAAGCTGGAAGTGTGGGAGTTAGTGCTGCTACCTCGAGGAGAAGTTGCAATAGGAACCAAATGGGTTTTTAAGTGCAAGAGAGATGATCTGGGTATTGTCACTCGCAACAAGGCAAGACTTGTAGTAAAGGGATTCAACCAAGAAGAGGGAATCGATTACAATGAGGTGTTTGCACCAGTGGCAAGGCTCGAGGCAATTCATCTGTTTCTGGCCTTTGCATCCTTCAAAGGATTTAAAGTCTATCAATTGGATGTGAAGAGTGCATTCCTGTATGGCAAGGTGAAGGAACTGGTGTACGTCGAACAACCGCCCGGGTTTACTGATCCAAAGTATCCAGACAGAGTGTATCGTCTCGATAAGGCTCTGTATGGATTAAATCAAGCACCAAGGGCATGGTATGAGACGCTATTAACTCATCTTTTAGACAACGGGTTTGAAAGAGGGAGAATTGATAGTATATTGTTCGTGAAGAGAAAGGGAGAAGACTTTATCTTGGTACAAGTGTACGTTGATGACATCATTTTCGGGTCGTCAAACGAATAGATGTGCAAAGATTTTGAGAAGGTTATAAAGTCAAAGTTTGAGATGAGTGCTATGGGAGAGTTGAACTTTTTTCTGGGTTTGCAAGTTGAATAGAGGAAGGAGGGCATGTTTATCCATCAGACGAAGTATGTCTACGATATTCTGGAGCGCTTCGGGATGGAAGGAACAAAGCTGACTGCTCACTTCAGTACTCCGATTCAAGTGAATCACAATCTCGGACCGAGTACAGAAAGTAATACTGATGTGGATCCGACTCTATATCGGGCCATGATCGGATCGCTAATGTATTTAACTGCTTCTAGACCTGATATTCTGTTTGCTGTGTGTATTTGTGCTAGATTTCAAGCTAATCCGAAAGAAATACATATGATAGCTGTGAAGCGGATTCTGAGATATCTCAAGTCGAAACCGAAGCTGGGACTTTGGTATCACGCTGATGGTGATCTGGAATTGGAAGCATACACGGATTCTGACTATAGAGATTGCAGCTTGAACCGGAAGTCAACAACTGGAGGTTGTCATATCCTTCGAGGGATGCTCGTATCCTGGCAATGCAAGAAACAGACTTGGGTAGCCATGTCAACGTGCGAGGCCGAATATGTAGCTGCCGGTGGTTGCTGTTCACAGGTTTTGTGGATACAACAACAATTGCGGGATTACGGTTTGACTTACACTGATATCCCCATCAGGATAGATAACCAATCTACTATTGCTATAACTAATAATCCAGTAAAACACAATAAAACAAAGCACATAGACATAAGACATCATTTCATACGTGATTGTGCTGAAAAGAACTTAATAAAGCTGGTAAAAGTGGCAACGGAAGATGATAATGTTGATTTATTCACTAAAGCTTTTGATAGGTTACGCTTTGAGTTGTTAGTTCAACTAAATGGTATGCGCAATCCAGAGTAACTTGACATTAGTATCTTTTTCTTTCTTTTTATAGTAAGTCAGTGTTTAAGTACAATTTATTTCCTTTTATAGTAAGTTAGTAGGCTAGTTTATTAGCTTATCTTAAAAAAAATGAAAAACAAAAAAAAGAGAGAAAACGATAAAAATCTCAAAAAAAAAAAAAGAGAATATTAGAAAATTGAGTTAAGTCTTAGAGACATAGGTTCAAAGTGACGAAAATTAGCACAGTCGATACAATCTCTAAGTGTTAAGCTTTCACACATAATGCACCATAAAAATTCTAAGTGATATACACTTTCTCGTTTGATATGTTGGTAGACATAATACACAAAAGAAATCTCATTAGCTAATAAAATATTCAAGAAAACATCATATGTGTAACTAACTTAGATGTATGACCAAATGGTCTTAATTTCTATGTTAGAGACATACAGACAATGATTCTAAATGAGGTATGCAAATTTTCTGGGGGATGTATATCAACATCAAATACATTTTAAAAGCAAAGAAATGAAAAGAAACATTTTGATAAAGAAAAGGGAGTCAAAACAAGTCGCTTTGTTGTACGTAAGTACAGACCTGTCACCTCTGTTTTGACTCGAGTTAGCAAAATAAGTCCCTTTGTTGTACGTAAGTACAGACCTGTCACCGCTGTTTTGCTAACTTTAAATAAACTTTAAGACAAACTAAGACACTCTGTTGCATGTAAATACAGAACTGTGTCTGACGTTTGCCTTTTAAAGAAAATTTGCAATACCGAAAAGTTATAATCATTGTGTGTCTGCCTTGATCATAGAAGTATGTCTAAGAATGGGACACGTAAGGTAGTTTCTTGATAAAAAAAAGGCCAAGGGACATTCCAAGGTGTAAAATGATTAAAGGGAAATTCATACCGACAATCGACTTGGAATGTATATCACGACAAACAATCAAAGGAATCAAAATTTCCTAAGTGTGAAAGTGTAATACTGAAAGTGCGTTTGACACCGCTATCTGATTGAACCTTCTTTGACTATCTCGCAAAAATATTCTGTTAGTTTAGGTCGTAAATTTAGTAAAAGTATTTTTGAGTAGTTTAAGTGTTCTTTTTATTCAAATTTTATTTATTTTATTCAAATAGGAAAAAGGTAAAAGTTACTAGGATGCACTTTTGGTCGAATAAACAAATATTGCATGAAAATCTGTTGCTTAGTGTGGATGATTGTGCAAGGTTTGTAAAAAATTCTATTACACGAAAAAGTTGAAAAAGTTGAATTTTATTCAAATATTTTCAAAATTTTCACTTAAGTTCGAAATTCAGACAAATTCGAACTTAACTTCGAAGGTAGTTGGTATAAATAGGTCAACAGTACTTCGTTTAAGGAACCTACCCTCAAATTTCTTCATTCGAACTTGTCTCCGGCGATCTCGAACTTGTTCTTCGAACATGTCGTGTTTTGAATTTCTCACTATTCTTCGAAGTTTTTCTTCCATTTCTCGAACATACTCATATACTTAGGTATAGTAATCATTATTATACAAAGTATGGGTAGATTAGGACATTTTATGGCAAAAATCGAGTCTATTTGATGATTATTTGGGTTTTAACTATGTGGTTTAAAATCACAAGTTTTGACGGATAAAAGTTCAAATAGATCATATATAACTTCGATTAGAACCCAATAAGACTAGATTATACTATTTTTTAGGTCAAATGGGGTTAAAATCTTGGATTTTAGTTTGAAAGTGACCGACTTCGAACATGTTCTTCAGGTTCGAAATTGTCAGAAAGTTCGAACTCGTTGAAATGTCTACAAGTTTGAAGTCAGTCAAGTTCGAACATATTCCTCGAATTTATTTAAATTCAAACGTTTTTAAAATGAATTCGAACTTGTCTAAGTTCGAATGTGTTAGATTTCGAACTTATGTAAATTCGAAATTATGCAAATTCGAAATAAAGAAGTTTCATTATATTTTTTAATTACTAATGTTGTTTGTTGTTTCTGTGTGCAGATATGGGTGATCGGGCGTTCTATAATAAGCATAACATGGTTATGTCTGTGGATAGGGAATTTCCTGAAACACAGCCGTACCGTCAGATGATTGAGTTCCTGACACAGTCGCGAGACTCATACGCTCTGACTCACAACCTTCAAATCATATTGCCTTATGTTCGACAATTTTGGGAGCATCTTCAAGTTGATTGCTCGGTGACACCTACCGTACTAAGAACAAGAGTTGGGGGCAGCCAATAGTCTTTTCGGCTGATATGTTAAGGCAAATCCTACAGTTAGGATCGGAAGACCAAGAAGTAGGGCCTATAGATTTTCCGTTACATATCAGACAAGCGGCAGTTTTGAGAATGGGATATGCCCAAGACATCACGAAGGCTTCATATGTGATGAGTTGTTTGATTGGCCAATGGCGTTATCTTGTGCACGTCATTATGGTTTGTTTTGCGCCGAAGAAGGCGGGATTTGACACTATGGTGTCTAAACTGCAGTCGGCATTGATAGCCTTGGTGTACAACAAGGGCTTCAGTTTCTCTGAGATGTTTTTTGGGGAGTTTGTGCACCAGATCACAGCTCCAGTCAGAGAGAGATTTTTGATGTACCCACGATTTGAGATGATGATCATTTGCCAACTTTTGCCCAATCTGCCACCACTTCTAGATCTAAGTGGCGTGGCCATAATCGATAAGAGGATTTTTGCTGACTGCCAAACCCAAAATGCAAGAAGGGCTGAGCAGGTCAGGCCCCAAGTGCCACCTCTGTTCGGGGTAGTTATTGATCCTGATTTTGTAGCCCCAGAAGGTGAAAATTGGACAGGTGACGTTCAGCAGCAGCAGCAACAACAGCAGCCACAACAACAACAGCCACAACAGCGTCAGAGGCAAAGAGCTCAAGCAAGAAGAGCTCTGGTTGCCAGACCCACTCCTCGCCCACATCCAGCTTCGGAAGCTGCTGGGCCATCTAGTTCAGCTCCAAAGTATGACGAGCGGGAGCAAACTCTAGAAGAGATTTGGGCTCAAGGAACTGCTGTCGAGCAAGATATTGCTGCAGCTTTAGTTCATGACATTTTGGAGCCTCCGACTAAGTTCAATGATATTTTTAGAGAGATTGATGAATACCAGCCATTTGAAGCTAAGGATATGGACACTGAAGTCCAGGGTGAAAAAGAAGGAGAAAGAGTACAGGCTGAGGCTGAGGGTCAAGTAGAGACTAGGCTTGGCAAAAAACTCATCCCCGATGGGGAACCCGTAACTCGACCCTGATTTGACCGGCGATGGGGATGGGGACGGGGAATCCCCGATTTAAAATAATGGGGATGGGGCGGGGATGGGAGACACTTTAATCCCCGACCCCGGTTATAAATTATGTTTTAATATAGATTATTATATATATTTAACTTTACAATGTAAATTATTCATTACATTTTATACAATTTATCAAATATCATTGTATATGACTTTTCTATAGTTTAAAATACTATTGTTATTTTTCATTATATTGGTTTTATAATCTTTTGCATCCATTTCTTTGTTTTAGTTTCATTATAAATTATGCGTTATATATTGTAAATACACCAAATATGTTTGAATTAACTTGATTTAAAGTTTATTTACATATATTTTTCTACTTAATTACTGTTTATAGTTTAAACTTAAATAATCTTAAGGAACTTGAAAAACCCGATTCCTCGGAGGGGATCCCCGATCCCCGATTGGGACGGGGATGGGGATAGAAACTCATTCCCCGACAGGGATGGGGGAGAGGATTATGAAGCGGGGATGGGGATGGGAACTGAGATCCCCGCCCCGCCCCGCCCCATTGCCATCTCTAGTAGAGACAACCTCCGAGTCTAGTTCTGAGGAGATAGAAGTTGCTGATCCAGCTGTCATAATTGGCAGATATGGATCGAGATTAGTGGTCAGTATAAGGAAAATGACAAGACCAGCAGGTAGGGATGCAGAGGCAGAAGACTCGGATTTTGAAGAAGAAGAGGAAGTTCCACTCGTACCTAGGCATAGGGCGAGGAGGCATAGATTTATGCAGGGAGCTCCATCCACCTCAGCTCCTCAGACAGTGTTACCGGCTGCTACACCAACCTCAACCATCGCTCCAACTTCATCCGCCTCCATTCCATCAACTTCGACTTCATGAACAGACAATCAGTGGTTCGCTGAGCTGAAAGGAAAAGTGGACTTCCAAACAGTCCAAAATTTTTAATTGTCCACAGCTGTGAAAGAGTTACAGGAGCATAATGCCAGACTTGATCAAGAGAATGCCGATTTAAGAACAACAGTGGCTGATCAACAGCTTGAGATGAAGATGATGAAGACTCTCCTTGAGAAATTATTCAAAAATCTGCAAGCTCAGGGGGAGAGTAGCTGCAAGGAAGATCAGGTGAGGAGAGAAGATGACGACGGCAATGACCTAGATGCTCAAAGAGAAAGTGAGCTGGCAGATCTTTCTCAGAAGACTGCTCAGCAAGCACAAATTAAGGGGGAGACTAGTCAGTCTAGTATGGGAGAAGGAGGTGAAAGAGAAGCTTCAAAGAGTGTTGAACACGAGATGATTGAAGCCTTGATGGGTCTTGATGATGAAGATGAGTTAGGTTTTGATCAAGAAGACTTGGAAGAAGGAGAATTTATTCCAGAAGACGTAGTGGATTGGAAGTCTGATGATGAGGTTGTGGAGGATGAGGATGACAATGTAGATGAAGTAGTTATCCCAAAGCAGCCTATCACCGAGCAGTATATACATAATGATCAGAATCTGATAGATCTCGATGAGCTTAACCTAGCATATACGGATGAATCAGAACCTGAAGTAGCTGAAAAGGAACAAACGAGAGAAGAAATTATAAAGCTATGGTTCAGGAAGGAGGAGAAGAAGATAGATCTAGCAGTGAAGAAGAGAATGAGATTGCCAACTCCAGGAAATCTCTCAGGAGGTATCTTAAGCTGTTTCTTTATAGAGAACTGCACCTATTTGTGCTCAAGAGAGGAGATGGACTTCAGTACTTAAGGAGAACTTTGAAGGTTTTCAATACACTGTCCAAATGTGAAGTAAAGGAACTCGCCTGGAAAGAGCTTATCAACTTGGGAGACGACCCCTACGCTGAAGTTATAACTAAAATCATCAGAAAGGAGGGGAGATCTGAAAAGTTTGAAAGAATAAAGCCGAGGTCAGGCAAAAGAGTTGAAGATCAGTTGAGAATTGATCCCCACACTGGAAAGCCTTGGGCTAGGATGGTTTACAAGCCAGTCCGATGTCTCAAGAAAGTGCCGATGAAGTCAATGCCACAGGATGTACTTAGAAACATGAAGTGGTGGTATGTTGACAATGAGACGGCTGAAGCAGTGATGGAGGATCAAGATGAAAAGTCTATTTTGAAAGTATACGATCCACTGCATCTAATCAACTTATCCAATGACGACCTGAGAAAGCTTTATGGTCTGCCAAATTTCTTTCACGAAGGCTGGAGATCAGAAGGCAGGAAGTTCCAGAAGGTGGTTAGAGTTTGTATAGAGAAGGGATTATATGCCGGTAGTAGTTTGTATAGTTCTAGTAATTAGACAAAATATATATAGATAGAAGCTATCGTCAAGGGGGAGTCTGTTAGTGCATCCTGTGTGACGATAGCAATCTAAGTATAGATGATATTTTGTAATAGTCAACTTGTTCGTAATTGCATATTAATACATGTTTGATATATGTTTGTTATATGTTTGATATATGTTTGATATGGATTGTATATATGTTTGAATTTGGTTGTAAATGATGTTTTCCAGTAAGTTCAAAGATAAGTTCAAACATAAGTTCAATGGTAAGTTTCAAACATAAGTTCTAGAATAAGTTCAAAGACAAGTTCTAGAATAAGTTCAAAGGCCATGGTTCGAACTTATGGTGGACAAGTTCGTGGGCTTGGGCCCTCTCGAACTTGTCCAAGGCAAGTTCGAATCTGAGCCTTATAATTAAGGGTTAATCCGTTTTAATTAACAACTTTTGCAGACTTAAGCTTGAAGGCGATTACGAACATACTGAGGCGATTTTGTGTGTTCTTGGAGAGAATCACGTGTCGGGGCGTTCTAGTTTACGTCTATCATCGTGTGTGTCTCCGTGTTCCGTGTGTGTGATCTATCCGTCAAACCGCTAACGAGGATTCAACACTCATTGGACGGCGTTGCGTCAAGATTGGATCCGTAGGTAGGTGACCTTACAAGCTTCAACACCAATTATAAACTAGTCATCGTCATGCTCCTCATTATTGTTTTTGCTAGTGAACGTTCGATAAACTTCCATCATTGCATCTCTAAACCGTGGAATGCTATTAGCATCAAAAATTTTCGGCTACAATATATATATATATATATATATATATATATATATATATATATATATATATATATATATATATATATATATATATATATGACAACGTTGATTCCCAGTATATTTTGCACTCAAACACATAAAACCAAAACGATTTGTATTAATAAACTGAAGATCACAAAGAGAGAAATTGTGCTCTCAATCTCTAGGAACTTTCACACTCTCAAAACACACACTTAGGTAGAGGCTCCTTGGAGGTTTCTTCTAAAACCCTAGGAGAACAATACTATATATAACTAAGCTTAAATTGGGAGTTTGTCCAAACACTCCCCTCAAAGTCTAGGAAATTAAGATTCCTCACAAAGTAATCTATTCCTATTTACAAATTGAACCTAAACTTTTATTATATTTAATTATGCACTATTTTAGGGCTTACAATATCCCTTTTAGTGTATAGTTAAATATTTGCAATTAACTGCAATTACACAAGCTTGAATTACAAGAAATAAAATTTTTAACAATCTCCCCCTTCTTGTAATCAAGGCTTGTATCCTTCTGAAGTACTTTGGCTCTAAACTCGGATCTCTGAACTTTGAAGTGATCTCTTAACTTTAAAGTATATCATTGATATTCTTTAGATGAATCTCCCCTTAAAACCTTTAGATCAGTGGCTCTCCCCTTGCATTTGGTAGGTCTTTCTCCCGTTAAGAACTTCAACATACTTTGCAACTCTTTTCAAAACATGTTCCCCCTCATGATGATCATGAGAATTATGATCATCATGTAGTCACTTCAGCTCTCCCCTTCAAATGAACAACCTCAATGTGTCTTCAAATCTTCTTTCTTCATTGAAGTAGATGATTACAGACTCAGAAAGAAAAATTACATTTAAGAACATTACAGATACTGTTAGTACATCTTGTGTGACGATAGCAGTCTAAGTGATCCAACAGTGTGGTTTAGCAAGTGTTTGATATATATGTTTATATATGTTTGATAACTATTATTGTTTGTGTGTTTGAACTTAATGTAACGTATTACAAGAAGTTCAAACAAAGATCAAAGATAAAATCAAACATAAGTTTCAATACTAAGTTAATTATGTGAAAAAGTAGATTCGAAATGTCTAAGGACTAGGATTCGAATCTAGGTCAGATTCGAATGGGTCAGTTAGACAGATTCGAATGTGTTATGAGGCAGATTCGAGAATGTCAGTGAGGACAAACTCGAATGGGCTTTGGGCTGGATTCGAGTTTGGCCCATGACAGACTCGAATTAGCCTCTATAATTAGGGATAGACTCGAAATATTATCAGACTTTTTGCAGAATTCGAGAGTGATTAAGCTAAGAGATATTTCGAGTTTATCATCAGTGTTAGTGTCGTTTCGGAGAGAATCAGTTCGTAGGTGCGTCCGTTGTAGTTCGTGCAGCTTACTGATAGTCTCCGTGTTCCTGGTGAGTGTTATATCCGTCAAGCCGCTAACGAGGATTCCGCACTCGTTGGTGTACGTCGCGTCTAGATAGATCTGTAGTTGCAAGACCTTACAAGTGGTATCAGAGCCTACGGGGTGTTCTTCGTGTTCATAAAGATACATCCTAGGTTTCTTGACGCTTTTGGACGGTTAATCTCACGGATTTTTGAGTGTTTCGAGCTTATCAAATTGGATTCCGGGAAATACTTTGTTGTAGTTCACGTTTTTGATCAAAATCAATATTTTTACTTGTAAAAATATTGATTTAATCTGAAAAACGTGAAAAACTCGAGGTATTAGCCGTTTTTCGAATGTGCAGGAGATAACCACAGGTCTAAACAACAAATGGTTCGTCGACAGTGTGTGCTCCAGGCACATGACAGGAGAAAGAAGTCTACTTACAGACTTCAAGGGAGGGAATCGGGGATTTGTATCATTCGCGGGCAATAAGGGAGGAAATATCACTGGTACTGGAGTGGTCACTAATGGGACGATCAAGTTGGATCAAGTTTATCATGTTGATAAACTGGTTCACAATCTCATTAGTGTATCTCAAATCTGTGATAAAAAGAATTCAGTGCTGTTCACTGATACTGAGGCGTTGGTGCTAAAACCGGGTTTCAAGATACCACTTGTAAGGTCTACCTAACACAGATCAATCTAGACGCGGAACCGTCAACGAGTGCGGAATCCTCATTAACGGGTAGACGTTAACAACACTCACCAGGAACATGGAGACTATCAGTAAGCTGCACGAACTACAACGGACGCACCTACGAACTGATTCTCTCCGAAACAACACTAACACTGATGATAAACTCGAAATCGCTTTCTGCTTAATCACTCTCGAATTCTGCAAAAAGTCTGATAATATTTCGAGTCTATCCCTAATTATAGAGGCTAATTCGAGTCTGTCATGGGCGAAACTCGAATCCAGCCCAAAGCCCATTCGAGTTTGTCCTCACTGACATTCTCGAATCTGCCTCATAACACATTCGAATCTGTCTAACTGACCCATTCGAATCTGACCTAGATTCGAATCCTAGTCCTTAGACATTTCGAATCTACTTTTTCACATAATTAACTTAGTATTGAAACTTATGTTTTTAACTTATGTTTGATTTTATCTTTGATCTTTATGTTTGAACTTCTTGTAATACGTTACATTAAGTTCAAACACACAAACAATAATAGTTATCAAACATATATAAACATATATATCAAACACTTGCTAAACCACACTGTTGGATCACTTAGACTGCTATCGTTACACAAGATGTACTAATAGACTCCCCCTTGACGATAGCTTCTAATAATTCACACCTTTGATTAAGTACTTTGTTTATTATTTATTCAAACTGCTTCCAGCATACAAACCCTGCTCAATACACACTTTAACTACATTCTCATACTTTCTAGCCTCACCATCCATATGAGTGTCGCTTGAGATCTTATGAGCATGTAGTATTTGAAGGTCATCTCTAGAAAGGTTTACCAGGTGAAGAGGATCATAGATTCTAAGAATCACCTTTTCTTCAAAATCTTCCATCACCGCTTCTCCCGTTTCACTCTCAACATACCACCAGTTTAGGTTTTTCATGACGTTCTGTGGCATAGGCTTGAGTGGTACCTTCCTCAGACATCTCACTGGTCTGTACTGTATCTTCATCCATGGACGCCCAGTTAGAGGATCAATTTTAGAATGATCCATTACTCGTTTTCCTATCCTCGGATTAAGGCGTTCAAATTTCCTCGACCTTCCTTCTTTTCTTATGATTTTGGCAATTATATCTGCGTAAGGGTCGTTGCCGATATTGATTAGTTCTTTCCAAGCTAACGCTTTTATCTCAATCTTCGGCAATGAGTTGAATACTTTCAGAGATTTTCTGAGGTACTGGAGCCCATCTTTTCTTTTGATTATGAATAGCTGCAGTTCCCGATCAAAGAACCAGCTTAATATGCTTCCTGACAGCTTTCCAGTACCCGGCACCCTCATTTTCTTCTTCAGCTCTAACTCCTTCTGCTCTGCCCTGAACCATAGCTTTCTTTTTTCTTCATTGGTCAGCTCTCTGGCAGGTTCTTCTATTGATGAATCAACATTTAAAGCAGCATTGACTACTTCTATGTTAACAACATCATTTCCTTCTATCACATACGTATCAGTGATTGGATTTTGCTGAACGGTGATCTCATTGGCTTCATCATCTTCGTCAGCATAGACCTCATCATCGGACTTCCAATCCGTTATGTCTTCAGGAACAAATTCTCCCTCTTCTAGTTCCTCCATATCATCCTCAAAGTCAAAGCCCAAGTCCATCGGGTCGTCGTCGAGATCCATAAGTGCATCAATCATCTCATTTATCTTAGACTCTGTAGGTTTGGACGAACTGGCCTCTCCTTCTTTAGCTCCTGATTGACTCGGCTCCCCCTGAGACTGAGCATCCTGAGCAGCAGAAAAATCTACTGGCTCATTCTGTCTTTCCATGCTGGGATCATTGCCGTGGTCATCTTCATTATTATCATCATCCCTCGGCCGCTCCACTTGATCACGGCAGGATGTCTCCCCCTGAGCCTTTATATTTTTCAATAACTGCTCGATAAGGGACCTCATTGATCGGATTTCGGCAGCTTGATCTGCCACAAAGGATTTTAGCTCAAGATTTTCTTCCTCCATCTTTCCAACATCTTTCTTTAACTCAGCATTTTCTTTGTCAATATTTGCGTTATGAGTCTGTATCTCACCAACAACTTTTGTCAATTGAAAGATTTGGACTTGCTGGAAGTCAACCTTGCTCCTCGGCTCAGAAAACCTTTGATTGTCCATGAAGGTTGATGATGTGGATGGTATGGATTGGATGGGAGTGGGGATGATTGGTGGAGGAACTGATGTTTGAACAGGTGGTGGTGGTGAAATGGGTTCTGATGGTTGGGCAGAAGATATTTCTGGCTCAGGAGCAGAGGCTGATGAAGCTCCCTGCATGAAGCGATGTCTCTTTGCTCTCTGCCTCGTTATCAAAGGAGTAATATCCTCATCTTCAAAATCTGAGTCATCTGACTCTCTTGAAGCTCTTCTCCTTCTAACTCCTTCCTCAACCACCACTAATCTTGATCCATATGTCCCTATGTGAATGGACGGATCTGCGGTCACAGTGTCAGGGCACTCAACTTCTATTTCTTCAGTTTCTTCTGACTCAGAATCAGAAGTTGACTCGATTTCACCTGCAGCTTCAGGTTGATAATCATCGATCTGCTTGAAAATATCAACTTCTCCTTCTAGAGGTTCCAAGAGATCTCCAACAAGCTCAACAGTAATTTGCTCATTTGCATTCGGACCAGATGCCCAAATATCTTCCAACGTTTAAAGTCTCGGATCAGATATAGATGGTGCATTTGAAGGACCAGCCTCTTTCGGCTCTTGCACTTGGCTTGTGGAAGGCCTATTAGCCTGAATTTGTCTCGCAGATGGTCTTTGCCTCCTCCTCTGTTGCTGAGGCCTCGGTTGTGGCTGTTGTTGTTGATGCGGTTGTTGTGGAACCTGTAAATCCCCTGCCCAGTTGGCACCTTCAGGGACAACAAAATCAGGATTGACCACTGCACCAAAAAGTGGTGCATCCACTGGCCTAGCCAGTCTTCCTCTATGAGCTGAACAATCTGCAAAAATTCGTTTGTCTGAAATTTATGCAGATTTCTTTCATATCACTTCAGACTGGAACCCGCACTTCATAGCAATGGCTTTTGATTACTTCAGATCAAAACCCGATCTTCAAATAAATTGGTTCTACTTACTTCCGAGTAGAACCCGTGCTTCAAGGCAATGGCTTCTGCATCAAGATAGACCAGAACCAGTTCTTTCATGTTTAGATGGAGATTTGTTTATACACCCAGTTTAGAACCCATGTTTCCACGACTCCTCTGGAGATTTGCTTGTTTCGTGTCTTGACTTTTCATTGAACATATGGATGCATAATGTCTATACTTCTTACATTTGTAGCATTTGTTAGGCACAAAAAGGCCTCAGTCAAACCTGTTCTACATCTGAGGGGGAGATTTATAATCAAACCTGTTGATGCATTTGAAGGTTGAATTTAAGGCCTGTTATATGTCTTATTGAAACCTGAAAATGATTTGCAATATCAGTCTAAAGCTGTTCTATATGTTGCATGTGTTGCAACTAAGACAGTTTGTCCAAGCTGCTCTGTCTGCTGAACAGGCTGGACATAAACTATCTACGCTGCTCTACACTGTTGAGCAGCTTGGGCAATTTTAAAGTGTTCTGTTCTTTGTGAACAGAACCTGTTCTTTGTGAATAGGCTAAACACTTTATGGAATATGTTTCCAAGTCATCATGTATTGTTTTTGACTACAAGATCAGTTTACAAAGTCGAAGACAAAGTGGAAAACAGAACTGCTCAGCCTGCCCACGCTGTTCTGTAACATGAAGACAAAAGGTTATTTGAAAAAGGGTGACAGACCTTTTTCTTATATCAAAATAGGCCTTTACAGGGAAGAAAGACGCAAAGTTGACATTCCTAAATTAGTTAAAGGCAATGCAACAGTAGACAAAGTAAAAAGACAAAAGTTCTGCACATGTGAAGTCAAGTCTGCTTTTCAGAAAAGTGCAGAAAAGGTTATGTTGTCTTTTCAACAAGACTTCTCCTTTTTCATTTCGTCCAATGAAGATGTTTCTCTTAGATCCTCTGAATGGGTATAAAAGGAAGCTTCTAAGGACAGAAAGAAGTGTGAAGAAAGCTAAGTGCTGAAACCAAGAGTGAACGTGCAAGTGTGATTTTCATGCATGCAAGCCTTCTGTGTAAATCAGTATCTGTGTGTCTAAGCTGTTTTACATAAGCTGTTCCCTTAAGTCTTGTAAACACAGTGAGTGCTTCTTAGTGAGTGTATTCATTGTATACTAGTTTGAGTTTGTCTTAGACTAGTGCACATACTGTTGTATCTGTCATCTCAGCTTGAACTATTCCGCATTCAAGCTTGTTTGTAATTAACAAATTGTTGATAATACATACAAACATTGAGAAAATAGTGTGTAGTTTTTAAATAGCTGTATTCACCCCCCCTCTACAGCTTAAAGCTATATACTTTGGGAACCTCTCGGGACCTACTGCTATGCACTAAGAAAGCCAAGTTGTCCTTTACCTCTGCAAGTTGGGTAACACAGGTTTGAAGAGAGGCAGAGTAGGAAGTAGCAAGAGATGACAGTTGAGCAATGGCTTCCTTGTTAGAAGCTGTGAACAACAAAGTTTGAAGTTGTGCAAGATTTAATTTAAGAGAATCTTGCATATCATCGAGGTTTGATGACACAAAATTTGACAGAGAGACCACTAAGGTGTTCAAGCTGGCCAAGGTAGAGGGGAGAGTATTTGTACAAGTGTCAAGGAGAGCTGACAGCTGTTGGGAAACAACTGCCAGGGAGGACACAGAGTCCTGTTGGGTAGAAAGAATTATTGAGAGGGTAGTAGAGAGTGTTTGCAGCTGTGCAGTGAGTGCAAGCAGCTGAGAGGATTGATCAGCTTGGCGAGCAGGGGTTGGAAAGGAAGTCTTGAATGAATCAAGGAACCCCTTAAGCTGAGCAGACACAGAGTCTGAGATAATAGAATGTTGGGAGGTCATTGAGGTTTCCAAAGAACCAACTTTGTTTGTCAGCAAAGATAGCTGATCCTTCAAAGGAAGATCTCTGGGGGATGGAGTAGTATGTGTGGATTGTTTGGATTGAGTAGATGGTGAAAAATGAGAATATAAGAGTGATTGGGAAGATGTAGGAGTTTGTGGATTAGCGGGGGAAGGCACAGAGACTCTGGATAGTAATTCCATAGCATGGGCAAAAGTGAGGTGGCCCATCTTGGAAGGGTCATGGGAACCTTCAGCAGTGGCTTTATCTGCATCATGAGGTGAAGTGGTAGGAGTTGGTGGCCTTTCAGATGCTGCTTGTGTCGTAGCGCCTTCATTAAGACATGGGGTGGTTCCCTTAGTAGCACATTGGTTTTTAGTGTCACACCCC
This sequence comes from Centrapalus pauciflorus, assembly GCA_020465985.1. Taxonomy (NCBI): domain Eukaryota; kingdom Viridiplantae; phylum Streptophyta; class Magnoliopsida; order Asterales; family Asteraceae; genus Centrapalus; species Centrapalus pauciflorus. Next base: position 108,963 of record JAANYP010004615.1, on the reverse strand, counting down.
GTTACCCCGGTTGGCAACGAAGCGTGACGTCGCGGAAGCGTAACCATAATCATAACGAACGACCACTATATGGACGTTTTTCAAAAATGCATTGATTTAACTTTGATTTAACTTCAAATATAAATAATGTTTTACATAACCAAAATACAGCGTAAGTAGTTCTTAAAATACTAAAATTTAAATACACAATTTAGTTTATCCGAAAAGATGAGAATAAATCTCCGAATTTGAAAACGATGCGACTCCAAAATGAACGGAAGCCTTGGAATACTTCCGATAAATGTGCATGTCTCAAACACTTGAAAATACATGCTAAAATACGTCAACAAATTGTTGGTGAGCTCATAGGTTTACGCGAAAATACCAGTTGTATGGACATTATCAGATGAGTTGAATTTATAAAATCATAAATTCCGTGTATGTATTACATAAACCATCATCCAACCGAAGCTTAATTAAAATGAGTTTGCCCTGTGCAGTATCCCCGGCTGTAATACCGTGTGTTTAATATATATGCACTCACTGTTAGCCGACCCGAACTAACCCGAATGGGGGACATGACTCCCAATAGATCTATCCACAATATATTCGCGCTTGCAAATAAATGCAATTAACGGTTCATGATTTGAGGGCTGATGGATCCAAACATGTAATACCTATAAGAAATAAACAGTTTTGATGTCCATATGAAAACAGTGCATGTATTTCCACCCCAAAAGATAGAGAAAATAGGGGCTATGAAGACTCACCGAGCGTGTGATGGCAAAAACGAGTGAAAAATGTTTTTTTTTTTTCGTAAGTTGATGGATGGTGCACCGAGCGAGATTAATCGAGCCCTAAATGATAATAGGGACTTAATATCTCTAATATACGATAATATATATATTTATAGATTTTTATGTCTTAAATCACCCAACATTACAAGTTTATAAATAAAACCCGCTAAAAACGTCAAGTTTATATATATATATATATATATATATATATATATATATATATATATATATATATATATATATATATATATATATATATATATATATATATATATATATATATGGGTTCAAATGAGTACCACTAGTTTTGCGGAGTACCGGAGGTACCTCGCTTAAAACCATTTTTTTTGAAATTTTTTTCATAATCATGTTTAAATAAATAATATAAGACTACTTGCAAAAAATCACACCTAAACACACACTATAACTATGTGAAACGTGAAAGTTCACATGAACTGCACTGTTGTGAATGTATGTTCACAGCTAAGCATGTTCACATGAATTTTTTCACGTTCACATGACTTTTAAGAGGCTAGAAAGTGTGAATGTGTGTAATTCTTTTACGAATAGGCTTATATTATTTGTATCTAAATTAATATGAAAAAAAAACTAAAAAAAAACTTTTTTTCGGAGCATGTTCACATCTAAAACCCGTGTGTTCACAGGTACTCACGGTACTCTGCATTTTTTAGGTACTCACACGAACCATATTCTATATATATATATATATATATATATATATATATATATATATATATATATATATATATATATATATATATATATATATATATATATATATATATATATATATAATTTTCCAGCTTTTTCGGAGGTTTTTCGGCCTACTTTGAGGCTGTTTTTGACCAAGCTCCAAAACGTTTTAGGCTTTGGTTTTCTAGGCCATTAAATTACTATATACAAAGGATTTTTAGAATCAAGAACGGCCATTTTTCGAGATGTTTAGGTTGGTGAAAAAGCTTGTTAAAAACCCTATGTTGGCCATTTTTGAGCTGTCAAACTTTCGGTTTCCCAAATAATTTCTGGAGGTCTTAAACTCCAAAATAAATTATGAACACTTCCAGATCTATAGTTAAGACATAGATCTAACTTTTGAGACAAGAATCAACTCATTTCGATAAGTTATGAATTATTTATGATTTTTCAAAGTCGATATAAACTTATTGCCGAAAATCCGCAGTTTATAAACTTGAAATAACTTATGATTCTTGTTGTTTATTCAAAGACTACTTGTATAAAAGTTATAAAAGTTATAAAACACTTATATATCACATGTTTTCATAATATTAACATTTTTATAATGTCTTCATATATTCATAAACACATTTAAAGAAACAACTTAAGAACAAAAACTAGAAATTTATAAACTTGAGTTTTTATGAAACTTGTTGTTGTTGGTGATTATATATATTATGCAAGACTTATATAAACATAAATGTAAGATGAATTAGTTAGTATTTACATACTTTGAAGTGTTTAGAGTATGATTTTGAGTAGAAGTTGAAATCCTTGCAAGATATGCACCAAAACACTTGAATTTCTTGAAGAACACTTGAATGAAAAGGTTTTTGATGTGTGTGTGTATAGATCCGGTTTTTAGAGAGAAAAAAGAGGGATTTTGGTGTGAAAATAATGAAAGGGAAGCTCTCTATTTATAGGGAAAGTCTTGGTCTTTCAAATGGAGGTTGAGTGCACACTTGGTGAATTGAAAGAGAATGGTGAAATGAAAGGGAATGGAGAAAGGAGATTTTATGTAGATGGTGCATGGTCTTCTTAATATAAAATTGAAAATCAAGTGTGTGTGTGTGTGTGTACTATGAGGGCTGGACATGTGAAGGTATTTTCCATGTATTTTACATTTTTTTTGTATAAAAGTATTTAGAAATGTATTCTTGTATTTTCCTTTTCTTGTAATTTCATAAATACTTTTAGATGCATTGTTTTAATGAATTGTTTTAGTCTTGCATAATTAATGTTAAGTAATTGTATTAGTGTATGATTAGTGTCACTAATCATAATTTAATTATGTACTTAGTTGAATTATTCCCTCAAATCGTAAATTGATCGGATTAATTGATTTCCCGATTCATCGCACCGATGAATTTGATTCTAATTGAGTTGAATTTTCTAATAAACCTTGTTAATCACTTTATAAATTTCTAATGACCATTGAATAGGTTATAATTGGCTATTAAATACAGATTAGGTCATTGTTGCTAACCTGGTTTAGTGTCGGATGTTACAGGTTCCCCCTGTTAAGGGAATTTCATCACGAAATTTTATCTTGTTTCCTCAAGGGTATTGTTATTTAAGAGTATATGAGAGTATCTTTGCTTTAACTGGCCTTTGCATGCCCTAGAGGATTCGTGTTCATGCCTAGAATTCCATCTGACCTTGAGGATGGGTATACAACTGTGCTTCCATCCTTTGACCTTACGGTCCATGATTTCAACCGGCTCTTTGATGAAGCGAAGTTTATCAGTTAGTTGGATCTCTCCCAAGGGGTAACAAGTGTCTCCTCTAACAACCACTTCTTCTTATTCGATACATGGAAGGTATTGTGCATGCTGCTAAGCTCTGGTGGTAACTCTAAACGATAAGCTACGAGTCCAATCCCCTTTAAGACTTTGTATTGCCAATGTATCGAGGGTTTAATTATCCTTGTTTCCCAAATCGTAACACGCCCTTCCATGGCAAGACTTTCATCAGTACTTGTTCTCCTAATTAGAACTCAAGGGATTTTCTATTTTCATCTGCATAACTTTCTTACCATCGCAGGCAACTTTTAGTCAGTTCTGTATTTGTACTATCCTTTTGGGTAGTTTTGTGAATGGTCTTAGGGCCAGTGATTTGGCTATTTCCTACTTCTACTCGACAAATCGACGATCGACACTTTCGCCCGTAGAGGGCCTCAAACGGAGAACCTTTAATACTCGAGTGATAGCTATTATAGTTAATAATTCCACTAAGGCAATTGAGTATCCATTACACATGCTCTTAATGTGTGTTCTAGGGTTTGGATCGTTCTATTATTCTGACCATTGGTCTGAGGGTGATAAGTGGTACTCATGTCCATGTTTGTATCCAAAGCTTGTAGTAATAATTGCCAAAAGTCTAGATGTAAATCTGCTATTCGTATCCAAAATGATTTAAATAGGCACTCCGTGTCCGGAGATGACTTCCTTGAGGTACGTTTGGACTAGCTTATTCATTATGTTGTTCTTCTTGATTGGTAGGAATGTGCGGATTTTGTTAGGCGGTCGACTAATACTCAAATGCTTTCTTATGTTTGTCTTAACTTTGGAGCATGTTAGGCATTTGTTGACATATGTGGCAATGTCACCCTTCATGTTAGGCCACCCGTACAGCTTCTTAAGGTCATGATACATTTTATCGGATCCGAGGTGAATGACATATCTTAATTTATGTCCTTCATCCATAGCCAGCTTTCTTATTCCACCAAACAGAGTAATCAGATTCTATTCATGAAATATCGATTTTTATTAGCTCTTATCCTAAACTATTTATCCACTTGTACTCTTAACGGCTTGGCTCATTAGTTTTCCTCATGTGATAACGAATTTTCACGGTTGCAATTACTTATTAGTTCCATCCAACGGTACTACTTCGTATTCGAATCTTTCTAGTTCAAGATGTGTTAGAGGCTCTTATGGTCTGTGAATACAATACACTTCATACCGTACAACTAATGTCTCCAAGGATAAAGACTACTGCTTCAAGATCCAGATCATGCGTTGTGTAAATCACCTAGTGAACCTTAAGTTTTCATTAAGCATAAGCCATGACCCTATCTTTCTATATCAACCCATTGTGTGAAACGTCACAGTAATCTACAATTTCTTGCTTCTCTTGGATAAAATAAGCGCACTGCGCAGTTTGTGCTTTAATAACTGATACAATGTCTCCTGATTCTCGCCCCAATCATACTTAATGTCCTTTCGGGTCAGTTCTGTTAGAGCTCCGGTGATCTTTGAGAAATTTTTGATAATTGCCTATAATAAGTGGCAAGTCTTAAGGACTGTCCTATCTCTATGGGGGTCCTAAAAGTTGACCAATTACTGATAGCCTCGATCTTTGCGGGGTCGACTTGGATCCCTTTACTATTGATCACGTGACGGAGAAATCATACCTATCTTAGCCAAAAGTCAAACTTAGAAAGCTTAGCATGTGGTTGTCCTTTCTTTAACAACTCTAGAATCAGCCTTAAATGTTTGCTCGTGTTCCTCCTTGCTTTGCGAGTAGATTAAGATGAATACAATCACGAATAAGGTTTTCACACCCGATTTATGAGGTCCATGAATACCGTCGCGGCACTGGTTAATCCAAACGGTATTAATAGAAATTTATGATGACCGAAACAGAATCTGAAGGCTGTCTTTGGAATATCTTTCTTGCGAGCTCTAACCTGATGATAACCAGACCTTAGGTCGATCTTCGAATAGAAGCTTAATTCTTTGGTCAAACAAGTCATTGATCCTTCTGAGCGGGTATCGGTTCCTTTAGTTTATTTAGCTCTTGGTAATTGATGCACCTTCTGATGGTTCTATCCTTGTTCTTTATGAACAAAACTGGAGCTCATCCAAAGCGAGGAACTCGGTTTGATAAACCCTTTATCTAAGAACTCCTACAGTTGGTTGGACGATTGTTACACTATTGATGGGGCTAATCGACATGGTGCTCGAGCCACTGGTACCGCACCTGATACTAGGCTGATTTTTGAATTTGACTTGTCTCGATGTTGGGTGTTCAGGTAAGTGTTCTGGAAAAACTTTGGGGTAACCATAAATAATAAGAATATTTTCGAGTCGCTTTTCCTTTGGCTCCCTCTCTATCAACACTTCAGGGTCCTAATGCTAGAGATGATGCTTACTTTGGTATTTCTTGCTTTGCGTTGGACAGTAATGACCTTCTTATTGGCTAAAGGTATATGAACCGTCTTCTTGTTGCACACTATTTCTGCACGATTCTTCGAAAGTCAATCCATGCCTATGACCACGTCAAAACATCCCAGTTTGACGGGCATCAAGTCTATTTCAAAGAGTTGGCCTACTAATTCTAAGGAGCATCCTCGACTTATATTATTCGTCTTAAGCGTCTTACTGTCATCAACTTCAATAGCATAACTGGCACCTAATGGTGTAAGAATGGAATTTATCTACTTACTGAACTTAGTAGATATAAAGCTCCTATCAGCACCGGTATCAAATAGTAGAAATGCATAAGTGGTATTTAATGGGGGTAAGAGGATAAGTCTATGGGTTTCAAATTTCTTAGGGAGATTGTCGTATTACATATCCTCATGCTCCTAGTTATAGATAAAACTTAGTTTTTTTCATTAAAATGTTGGATACCTAATCTTTGTACATGATATGGTCGAAATTTTCCGATAAATTCTTAAGCCTTACACACCCTAAGATGTATCAGATAGTAAATCCTAGAGAAATACTATAAAAGGGTACTAAGTATGAGATGCCTCCGGGGTTTCCTCGTACTCCAGAGCGTTAAGTCGTTGGGTTAGTTCTGTACTGCGGGCTTTAGGCGCTATCACAATTCCTTGATTCCGTCTTGTTGAATCGCCTGAGTATTCTGGTTGGCCTAAGGTTTATTGGTGGTTTGTATTGTCTCCTTCTTAATCCTTGCAAAGATCTCACCGACCTCTTGGTGAATTTTGTTGAAATTGGAGGTCGTTTCTGGCGGCCCTTGCCACTAACAGGGGCATCGTTTGTTACATAGGTTTCTGGGTAAGTGTCAGCACTTGAGAGGAAGATGGTGTTCCGCCTTCAAACTGGTTTTGGATCCCTTCCTCGTTTCTCCGCTCTTGGAGAGTGTGAGGCATCCATCCCCACTGTCTTACGTTCACTTATCGTTACAGTTGCGGGCTTGGCTGATGAGTAGGTACCGGGATAGACTCCCGTTGTGCTAGTCACACCCTTTACCTAGGGGTGAACTTCCTTAATGGTCCATTGGGATGACTTCTGAATAGGGTGTAGGGTGGCATATGTGGTGGTGATGGTGGAGCAATTTGTGTTGCAGGGCCACAATTGCCCTCCTTGTGCTTTGACGAGTCCATTACATTGTCATTGATTTAGTCTGGGTGGGTTCCCGATCCAAAGTACACCTCAGTATCACCTTGGCTTCCTTGTCCCATGGGTGAGAATTCATCCTCTGAATCAAAGAGGATAATAACCGTATTGTTCGACATGTTATTGTCATCAGGGTCCATATATGTGTTCACAGTTCTTGAAAAACTTTAGTTTTTGTAACAATTATAGTCTAGGTACTAATGCAACCTAGTTCACTATAACTATGGCTCTGATACCAATCCGTCACACCCCGTTACCCCGGTTGGCAACGAAGCGTGACGTCGCAGAAGCGTAACCGTAATCATAACGAACGACCACTATATGGACGTTTTCAAAAATGCATTGATTTAACTTCAAATATAAATATTGTTTTACATAACCAAAGTACAGCGTAAGTAGTTCTTAAAATACTAAAATTTAAATACACAATTTAGTTTATCCGAAAAGATGCGAATAAATCTCCGAATTTGAAAACAATGTGACTCCAAAATGAACGGAAGCCTTGGAATACTTCCGATAAATGTGCATGTCTCAAACACCTGAAAATACATGCTAAAATACGTCAACAAATTGTTGGTGAGCTCATAGGTTTACGCGAAAATACCAGTTATGGATATTATCAGATGAGTTGAATGTATAAAATCATAAATTCTGTGTATGTATTACATAAACCATCATGCAACCGAAGCTTAATTAAAATGGGTTTGCCCTGTGCAGTATCCCCGGCTGTAATACCGTGTGTTGAATATATATGCACTCGCTGTTAGCCGACCCGAACTAACCCGAATGGGGGACATGACTCCCAGTAGATCTATCCACAATATATTCGCGCTTGCAAATAAATGCAATTAACGGTTCATGATTTGAGGGCTGATGGATCCAAACATGTAATACATATAAGAAATAAACAGTTTTGATGTCCATATGAAAACAGTGCATGTATTTCCACCCCAAAAGATAGTGAAAATAGGGGCTATGAAGACTCACCGTGCGTGTGATGGCAAAAACGAGCGAAAAATGCTTTTTTTTTTCGTAAGTTGATGGATGGTGCACCGAGCGAGATTAATCGAGCCCTAAATGATAATAGGGACTTAATATCTCTAATATATGATAATATATATATTTATAGATTTTTATGTCTTAAATCACCCAACATTACAAGTTTATAATTAAAACCCGCTTAAAAGGTCAAGTTTATATATATATATATATATATATATATATATATATATATATATATATATATATATATATATATATATATATATATATATATAATTTTCCAGCTTTTTCGAAGGTTTTTCGGCCTACTTTGAGGCTGTTTTTGACCAAGCTCCAAAACGTTTTAGGCTTTGGTTTTCTAGGAATTAAACTACTATATACAAATGATTTTTAGAATCAAGAACGGCCATTTTTCGAGATGTTTAGGTTGATGAAAAAGCTTGTTAAAACCCCTATGTTGGCCATTTTTGAGCTGTCAAACTTTCGGTTTCCCAAATAATTTCTGGAGGTCTTAAACTCCTAAATGAATTATGAAAACTTTCAGATCTATAGTTAAGACATAAATCTAACTTTTGAGATAAGAATCAACTCATTTCGATAAGTTATGAATTAGTTATGATTTTTCAAAGTCGATATAAACTTATTGCCGAAAATCCGCAGTTTAAAAACTTGAAATAACTTATGATTTTTGTTGTTTATTCAAAGACTACTTGTATAAAAGTTATAAAAGTTATAAAACACATATATATCACATGTTTTCATAATATTAACATTTTTATAATGTGTTCGTATATTCATAAAAACATTTAAAGAAACAACTTAAAAACAAAAACTAGAAATTTATAAACTTGAGTTTTTATGAAACTTGTTGTTGTTGGTGATTATATATATTATGCAAGACTTATATAAACGTAATTGTAGGATGAAATAAGTTAGTATTTACTTACTTTGAAGTGTTTAGAGTATGATTTTGAGTAGAAGTTGAAATCCTTGCAAGATATGCACCAAAACACATGAATTTCTTGAAGAACACTTGAAGAACACTTGAAGAACACTTGAATGAAAAGGTTTTTGATGTGTGTGTGTATAGATCCGGTTTTTAGAGAGAAAAAAGAGGGATTTGGTGTGAAAATAATGAAAGGGAAGCTCTCTATTTATAGGAAAAGTCTTGGTCTTTCAACTAGAGGTTGAGTGCACACTTGGTTGAATTGAAAGAGAATGGTGAAATGAAAGGGAATCGAGAAAGGAGATTTGATGTAGATGGTGCATGGTCTTCTTAATATAAAATTGAAAATCAAGTGTGTGTGTGTAGTATGAGGGCTGGCCATGTGAAGGTATTTTCCATGTATTTTACATTTTTTTTTGTATAAAAGTATTTAGAAATGTATTCTTGTATTTCACTTTTCTTGTAATTTCATAAATACTTTTAGATGCATTGTTTTAATAAATTGTTTTAGTCTTGCATAATTAATGTTAAGTAATTGTATTAGTGTATGATTAGTGTCACTAATCATGTTGGGAAATAGTTTAAGTATGTTCAAACTGTTAGTTAGACTTCTCAGACTGTTAGTAGATTTTACATGTAAATACAAAGTTCATGCTGCTAGTTGAAGAAACTCGAGCTGCCAGTGTAAAAGTTCAAGCTGCCAGAGCAAAACAACTCAAGCTGCTCAGTTCATGCTGTCAAGAGATTCAAGCTGCTCAACAGTTTCAGAAACAGAAAGTGCTGATTTTCAGGAAACGATATCTACACGAAGATTCCAGCATATCTACTATCAGAGAAGTCATAGTTCGTCAAGGAAACATATCAAGAAGCAATATAAATACAGAGAATAGGTCATTCTATTGTATAGGAGTTTTCTGCATATTTTTTTAAGTCTATAATTGCTTTATTGATTAAGTTTTCTTAAGCCTCTAAGGTTGTAAAACCCTAAGAACAGTCTGTGTTCTTCGTCTAATCAAACAGATTAGAGGTGATTGTAATCATTGAATTCAGCAATACAAACAGTCTTGATTACTTTTTATGTTTTATGCTTCATTGGTTCTGAAAGTTTTTGTCAAAATAATTAAGTGTTATTCTGCAAACTTCTTACTTAAACTTTGATTCAAAGCAAGATTATTGATTTATACTCTGATAAATTTCAAATCAGTTAATCTTGGTTATTCAGTTTTAGATCCTGTCAAGTGGTATCAGAGCCAGGTTTGTCAAACCAGGTTGTTCAAATCAGGTTTTTCAAACCAGGTTACTCTTTGTTTTTCAAAGTCAAAAACTTTCTTTTAAATTTTTAATCTTTTACAATGGAATTTGAAAATAGCAGCAGTGGATCTGGGCAAGGACTCAATGTGCCTATGCTCAAGCCCACCGAGTTTGAGATGTGGAAACTCAGGATTCAACAGCATATTCAATTCATTGATTATGCCATATGGGAAGCTGTTGAATTTCCTCCTGTAGTTGATCCAGAACTTGATGATGAGGGAAAACCAGTCAAAACTCCTCCAAAAACTGAACTTGAAAGGAAGGCTAGAATGAATGAAGTGAAAGCACTCACATTATTACAAATAGCCATTCCTAATGCTTATCAACATCAGTTCAAAAAGTTTTATACTGCTCACTCTCTTTGGAATGCCTTAGAGAAGAGGTTTGCTGGTAATGCCAGTACCAAGAGAAATCAAAAGGACCTCTTGAAACAGCAGTATGAAAACTTTTCTGGTGGCAAGAATGAAAACCTCACTCAAATCTTTGACAGGTTCAACAAACTGACAAGTGAACTGGAAAGTGCAAAGGTCAATCTGGATCAAGATGAAGTCAACAGAAAGTTTCTCAGATCTCTTGGAGAAGAATGGACAGTCTATGCTGCACAATGGAGAACAAAAGACACTCTTGATGAGATAGAATTGGATGATCTGTATAACAGTTTAAGAGTGTTTGAGACTGAGATTGATGCTAAAAAGAAATCCTTTTCTTATAATCACAACACTGCTCTTCTGTCTTCTGAAAAATCTAATAACTGTGATTCTTTTTCAGGTGGTGATGGCAATTCTGCTGAAACTCACTATGAGGCTTTTGTTGCCAATGATGGATTATTTGCTCTAAATGTTGAAGACTTGGAACAAATTCATCCAGATGATCTTGAAGAGATGGATTTAAAGTGGCAACATGCAATGCTGACCATGAGGGCCAAAAGATTTCTGAAAAGAACTGGTAGGGCCAACTTTCAAGCCAAGACAGAAGGCAAACCATCTTTTGATAAATCAAAAGTGGAATGCTATAAATGCCATAAGCTTGGTCACTTTGCCAGAGAATGTAGATTTCAAGGTCAACAGCCATCAAGGACTTCACAGCCCATCCAAGCATCATCATCAACAGCACTTGTCTCTCAAGAAGACAATGTGTTTGACTGGAGTGATCAGACAGAGGAAGAATTTCAAAATCAAGCACTTATGGCAGAAACATCAAATGTCTCCTCCACTGAACTACCATTTGAGGTAAATTCTAAACTCTGCTCTCAATCATGCAAAAATATGGTTAAAAAGTACAGAGATCATAATGAGAGCATGTGCAAAACTCTAGCTAAGATGGAAGAAAGGAGATATGAATATATGCAAGTCATAGAAGATCTGGAAAAACAGATCAATGATTATAAGGATAATGAGATTCAAATGGGGTATGATAGAACCTATCATGAATGGGAGAAAAAGGAACTTAATAAGAAAATAGAATCTCTGAATAAAAAGGTAGAAGAGACTGAACAGAAGGTGTTAGAGGCTAATAAGAAACTAGAATCTGTTAACATAGATCTAGGAAACTTCAAGTTAGCAAATCAAAAGCTAGAACACCTAATGGAAGTTCAATTCAAAGATAGAGTGAAATCTCAGGTCAATCCCAAAGAAGGAATAGGATACAAAGCTACTCCACCTCCATATAATAACAAGTACATTCATCCAATGAGTGAGGTTGCTGATAGACTTGTCAATGAACCACTAGATGAGTCTATGACTATTGTAGATCCTATTCTTGATAACAGTCCTGAATTAAAAGAAGATAAGAGTCAAAATAGAGACTGTGACACAAAGAGTGCACCCATAGAAGTCCAAGCTCCCAGTAAGAAAGGAAAAGAGAAGATAAGTGTATGCAATGCTACTCCACAAGATCCTGTACATTCTAACTGTAACACTGCATCTTCATCAAAAGGAACTAAAACAGGTAAAACTGTTTCTATCTGCACATGCCAAAAGCATGGTGTTCAAAAATTTCCTAAACAACAGCAGGTAAGAGGAAACCAGAGAAACAAGAACCAGAAATTGACAGAATATTCTGGTGTTCCAATTCAAACTGTCAAAAGATGCTTTCACTGTGGAAGGAAGAATCACTTAGCCAAGGATTGTTTTGACAAACCAGCTGTTGCAAAACAGACTGTGCATCACACAAAATCAAATCCTAATCAGGCAAAGCACTCAAAAGTGAAACCTTCCACAGCAGCTCCAAAGAAAACAGTTGATCACAGATTCTCAAAAGTTAATAAAAAACAGTCCACACATCAAAAACAAGTTTTGGCAAAGCCTAAATCAAGTTTTAAACAAATATGGTGTGTCAAGGACAAATCTGTTGCTCAAACTGCTAATGCAAAAGATCAGACTGCTAAGTCAAAATCTGATGCTGTTAGTGCAAAAACTGAAACTGTTAGCACTACAAACACAGCTCAAGCTGCTGGGCATCAAACTGGAGCTGCTAGTGAATCATCTGAGACTGTCAGAAGAAAAGATTATCAAAATAGTTGGATACCTCATATTATCACTAAATACTCTCCAAAGACTCCATCAGTAGATCTCACCAAATATAAGAAGTCAAAAACAGTTTTCAGTTATGTCAATGTACAAGGCCAACCCAAAACCAATTTGGTTTGGGTTTACTCCACTACTAACTAAGCTGTTATTTGTGCAGGGCAACCACAGGTCTCCTCATAGAACAAGATGGCATCTGGACAGTGGATGCTCTAGGCACATGACAGGCAATTCTGAATGCTTGTCAAATTTCAAAGGTTTTGATGGAGGTTTTGTTGCATTTGGAGGCAACTCAAAAGGAGGTAAGGTTACAGGTAAAGGTACTGTTAATGCAGGCAACATGACATTCCATGATGTTCTGTATGTTGAACAGCTTAAGTACAATTTATTGAGTGTCTCTCAAATCTGTGACAAACAAAACATTGTTCTGTTCACAGATTCTGAGTGCATTGTTCTTTCAAAGGATTTCAAAGTTCCTGAAAAACTAGTTTTACTAAGAACACCAAGAAAGGACAATGTTTACTGCCTGGACACAGATCTCTTGACTAAATCAAATACTTTAAGCTGTTTAATATCCAAAGCATCATCAAATGAGTCTGCTCTTTGGCATAGAAGGATGTGTCACATGAACTTCAAGTCCATGAATGCTTTAGTTAAAAAGAATCTGGTAAGAGGATTACCACAAAAGGAGTTCATTTGTGATGATCATTGTGTAGCATGTCTTAAAGGTAAGCAACACAAAACTTCTCATAAGGCCAAAGAAGTAAATTCAATCTCATCTGTTCTTCAGTTGTTACATATGGATCTATTTGGTCCAACATCTGTTTTGAGTTTGAATAAAAGGGCATACTGTTTAGTCATTGTTGATGATTTCACCAGATTTACTTGGGTTTACTTTCTTAGGTCCAAAGATGAAACTGCTGAGCTAGTTAAGTCTTTTGTCCTTAAGATAGAAAACCAATCCAATTCCAAAGTTAAGGTGATAAGATCAGACAATGGAACTGAATTTAAAAATCACATTCTAAACAGTTTTTGTGAGTCCAAAGGCATTGCTAGACAATATAGTGCACCAAGAACACCACAGCAAAATGGTGTAGCTGAAAGAAAGAACAGAACATTAATTGAGGCTGCTAGAACAATGCTAGCTGATTCAAATCTGCCAATGACTTTCTGGGCAGAAGCTGTTAATACAGCCTGTTATGTTCTAAATAGGGTTCAAGTAGTTCAATCACAAGGGAAAACTCCCTATGAGTTATTCCATAACAGAAGTCCCCTAATAGCTTTCTTCAAGCCCTTTGGATGCCCATGTACTATCCTTCACACTAAGACTCACTTAGGGAAGTTTGAGAGTAAAGCTGAAGAAGGATTCTTTGTAGGATACTCAACTCAAAGCAAAGCCTATAGAGTATACAACAGTGTGTCTAAAACAATTGAAGAAAGTGCCAATGTTGAATTTAATGAAAATACTGCTAATATCAAAGGCACTGGTCCTGATTGGTTGTTTGATTTAGATTCACTAACAAATTCTCTGAGCTTTGTTGAGTATACTGCAGAAGCTGATGCATACAGGGTTGAAGCTGCTAACACAAATTCTCATGCTGCCAATACAATTTCTCATGCTGTTGGCACAAAGTTTCAGACTGCTGCAGAATCAACAAGTTGGGATGATTTCACCACTCTACCACTTCTGTCATGTGATCCTCCAGGGGTCCTGAGCACTCAACATGATGCAAATCCCGACACTGAAGTGCCATTCCCAAGTCCTGACAGCACAGCTCCAACACAAACGGAAACAGTCCCAGATTCTAGGCTAGCAGTCCCAACAGCTTCTCAAGCTGTTAGCCTCGAAACTCAAGCTGTTTCAGAAACTGAACCATTCACTGGTTCTGATGGAGATGATACAAACCTTGGAACTTCTTTTCAAACAGAGAGAGAGCCCACACTAAGAGTTCACAAGTATCACCCTCTCAATCAAATACTGGGTGATCCAAGCACTCCTGTTCAAACAAGGAAAATGGTTCACAATGAGACTGCTGCTGCTGAACAAGCAGTTTCTGAATTCAGTCTAGCTGCTTTTGAACATGCCTGTTTCATGTCTCAATTGGAACCTAAAAAGGCATCAGAAGCATTAAAAGATTCATCCTGGATTGAAGCTATGCGAGAAGAGCTTTTACAGTTCAAAATTCAGAATGTATGGACTCTGGTGGATCTTCTTAAAGGTAAGAGAGCAATAGGTACAAGATGGGTGTTCAGAAACAAGAAGGATGAGAGAGGAATAGTCATCAAGAACAAAGCAAGACTAGTAGCACAAGGGTACACTCAAGAAGAAGGAATAGATTATGATGATGTATTTGCTCCAGTAGCAAGAATTGAAGCCATCAGACTATTTCTAGCATATGCAAGTTTCAAAGGATTTAAAGTGTATCAAATGGATGTTAAGTCTGCTTTCCTGTATGGGACAATTGAAGAGGAAGTGTATGTGTGTCAACCTCCTGGTTTTGAAGACTACAAGTATCCAGACAGGGTGTACAAGCTAGACAAAGCTCTCTATGGTCTTCACCAAGCCCCCAGAGCATGGTATGACACACTGTCATCATATCTTCTACAGAATGGATTCAAGAGAGGCACTCTGGACAAAACACTTTTCACTAAATCCATCAAAGCTGAGATTCTTCTTGTCCAAATCTATGTTGATGACATCATCTTTGGCTCAACTAATGATAGTTTGTGCAAAGAATTTGAGGCCCTAATGCACAAAAAGTTTCAAATGAGTTCAATGGGGGAACTCACATTCTTTCTAGGGCTGCAGGTTAAACAGAAGCCTACTGGTCTATTCTTAAGTCAATCAAAGTATGTCAAAGACATACTGGAAAAGTTTGGCTATCAAGACACAAAGGTTGCAAGCACTCCAATGGATCCTCATAAACAGCTCCATACAGACAAAGATGGCATAGATGTGGACATTCATCTATACAGATCCCTTATAGGATCTCTCATGTATCTAACATCTTCAAGACCTGATATTATGTTTGCTGTCTGTGTGTGTGCTAGATTTCAATGCTCTCCAAAGGATTCTCACTTGGTTGCTGTTAAAAGAATCTTTAGATATCTTAAAGGCCAACCACATTTAGGCCTATGGTATCCTAAAGACTCTCCTTTTGAACTAACTGCTTATTCTGACAGTGACTATGGTGGTTGCAACATTGACAGGAAATCCACAACTGGTGGATGTCAATACTTAGGAGCAAGACTGGTCTCTTGGCAATGCAAAAAGCAAACAACTGTCTCCACATCATCCACTGAAGCAGAATACGTAGCAGCTGCAAGCTGCTGCTCCCAGGTAATGTGGATTCAAAATCAGCTAAGAGACTATGGTATGAATTTCTTATCCACTCCTATTTATATTGACAATTCAAGTGCAATTAGCATTGTGCAAAACCCAGTGAAATTCCCAAAAACCAAGCATATAGAAATCAGGTTTCACTTCATCAGAGATTGTAATGAAAAGAAGTTAATCCAAGTTACCAAAATACATACAGATGATCAGCTAGCTGATCTATTTACAAAACCTTTTGATGTGGGAAGGTTCACTTTCCTAATATCAAATATTGGTATGGTAAACATGGATTAATTGGTTTTCATTATTATCGACTCAGTATGCTAATTTAAGGGGGAGACACTGTTCCATTGAAAAGTTGCACAATTTTACACTAACAGCATGAGTATTTTCTCATGCTGCTAGTTCATTTTCTCGGACTGCTAGTTATTTTCACTTGATCTGTCAAAGTGTGCAGGGTATTTGGGTAATTTCTCAAATGTGTGCGCGGGACCCAACCTTTTCGAAATCTTTAAAGGTCCCAGCTTCGTTCAGTTGTAACTACCAGTTACATATTCTTCTTCCACGGCCTCTTGCTTTCTCTCTGAACGAATCACACATTCTTCTTTCAAACCCTACAACCATCGTTTGTTCATCCATGGAGTTCGTAAAAGAGCATAACTGCCTCCCATACACCCTAAAACACTCTGAACTTCAACCGTTTCATGCAATGATGGATTTCCTCAGGCACTCCCATATCCATTATGCCCTAACCATAAACCCTACTATATACATCTCCCATATTGAACAGTTTTGGAATCATGCTTCTGTTCAAACCATCAATGGAGTGCCTACTCTCATATCCAAGATTGATGGACCTGTCATCTATATCACTGAGGAATCCATCAGACATCACTTGCATCTTCAAGATGCCTCAGGTATGACCGACCTATCCCTTCAAGCTTTACATTTTGGTCTTCAAAATATTGGTTATAGGGGTCCTGCTGATTCTTTTACTTTTCTTAAGGCACATTTTTCTCCTAAATGGAAATACCTTGTGCACATTATTCAGCAATGTTTAAGCCCCAAAAGAACTGGTTGGTCTGAGTTTTCTTCAAATATTGCCACTGCCTTAGTGTGCTTTTCTACTGGCCAAAAGTTCAATTTTTCAAACATGATCTTTCAAGGAATGTTAAGGCATCATTCCCTAAAGAATGGAAAATTTTTGATGTATCCTAGGTTTTTGGCAGAACTTATTGTACACACCTGCACAACTCCACATTTACATAAACGGATACATGTTTCCCATAGGCACTCATTGTCTTCAATCAAAAGGCTGATAAAGCCAAGTGCCAATTTTGTCAGTGTAGATGTTCCATTGCCCTCTGCAATGATGAACATCATTTCAGGAAACAGAGGAGAGGGTCCTGAGCAGGCTCAGCCCATCATTACTGCTACACCCCCAGGACCCAACCCCCTCCTCATGATACACAAACTCCCTCTGATCCTTTTGTACAGCCAACACGCCCACTCAGAAACATATACAAAAGAAAAAGGGGACCAGGAGCTCCTTCCTCCTCCTCCCATCAGCAAGAGCCATATATCCCTGTGCAGGAGGATACTCCTGCACAGAATATCCAAAGGGAACCAATTGAGGAAACTATCATCCTCTCTCAGGAGGTGAACATCTCTTCAGAGATGATTCATATGGGTTCTGTGGCTGGCACTACTGATGTCTCTGCAAAAGAGGCACAGGATAGTGCCAACATAGCTAAGACCACGCCCATGGCAACAGCAAGTGTGCCAACACAAGCTGGAAGTCCCCAGAACCAAGAAAAGAGGGGCCCAGAAGTTTCTACTTCTGGTTTCAATGTCAGTGATAGATCACAAGCACCTCAGGTGCTCTCTGATCTTGAGGCTAGTCTGCAACAACTGCTTTTAACGGATCCCAGGCTCAAACCTGTTGTAGCCATGTTAGACTATCAAATGTCCATCATTGCTGCACAGGGAGCTCAAATTTTTGCTCTCAAGCAGGCAGAGGCTGCTCAGAATAAGAGGATGGATTATCTTCACAGAGGCTTCACTCTCTGTGGAAATAAAATTGTGAAATTAGAGCAGATGATTCAAACCCAAGGGGAAAAGGTTGTAGGTCCTTCTGACCAAACCAATGCTTCCAAAAAGGGGGAGAATCAGGAGGTTCCTACATCAGTCCAAGAAGCTCCAACAACAACAACAGTCCAAGTAGCACCAACAGTCCCAGTTTCTAGGCTAGCAGTACCAACAGCTTCTCAAGCTGTTAGCCTAGAAACTCAAGCTGCTCCTTCAAAAGTCACTGGAGTTGTGATCAGAGAAGGAATTCAAGCTCCATCAAGCACAGTCCAAGCTACAACATCTGCTACAAAAGACAAAGGCAAGGGCATTCTCATAGAGTCTCCAAAGCATAAATTTTCTTCAAAAGAAGCCCAAATTGCCTTTGATAATGAAGTTGCAAGAAAAATAGCAGAAGAACAAGACAAAGAATTAGAGCAGCAAGCCCAAACCCCAATGGATGATGATGAGACTTTAGGTGATTACTTGAAGGGGTTTGTGGCCAAGCAAGGAGAAAGGAAAAGAAAGATGCCAACAGGGCACTCCAAGGCTGAGCATAGAAGATTTCTTATCAATTTTGCCTTTGCAGCAGGTATTCCAAAGAAAATGGCTCAGTCCATGTCTACTGAAAGGCTGCAGAAAATTCATGATAAGGAGATGGACAAAAGACTGAAAACACAAGTCTCTCCAGAAGCTCAACCATCAACCCAATCAGTCCAAGCTGAAGCTGGTGCCAGTGCACCTGCTCCCTCTGATCAAGCAGTTGTCTCTATTCCTTCATCGGTTAAAAGGGTGCTCTTTGAGCAACAACTACAAAAGGCTATGGAGATAGAGAAGCTGATTGATCAGCATGATTTTACAAAGCCTCAAATCAACTACTGGTTTGCTAAGTCACTGGATGACCGTGACTTGAGAATGAAGTTTGTAATCAGAAGAGAGTCTGGACCTGAAGAGGAGTATGACACTTTTTGGCAGATAGTACAGAAGCTGACCAGAGATGAATTGATAAAGATGTACAATATAGGGTCAGTTACACAAGTGAGGTCTGCTCTTCCACAAGTCAAGCAACTCATCAAAGATCTAAGTACAGTGGTTGACCCTGAGTTTGCAAGACAAGAGATAGAAGATGCTGAAAAGAAAGGGAAAAAGATCAAGCAGATTGATCTGTTTGTCAAGTCAAAGACATTCAGAATCAAATTCACAGATGGATCTGGTATCTTCTTCAATCTTGATTTTTACAATTTTTCAAAAGATATGCTGCTGCAAATTAAATCAGCTAGAATATCTTGTGATAAAGAAGAGATGAAGAAAGAATTTTTGAAGGCTATAGATCATAAACTTGCACAGTTGTAAGTTTTTGAAAGCCTTGGTTTGTAAATAACAGTTTACTTATTCATTTCCAATTCTTGTATAGAACTTAAAGTCTTGTGCAAAGAATTTAAGTTAGGGGGAGATTGTTGGGAAATAGTTTAAGTATGTTCAAACTGTTAGTTAGACTTCTCAGACTGTTAGTAGATTTTACATGTAAATACAAAGTTCATGCTGCTAGTTGAAGAAACTCGAGCTGCCAGTGTAAAAGTTCAAGCTGCCAGAGCAAAACAACTCAAGCTGCTCAGTTCATGCTGTCAAGAGATTCAAGCTGCTCAACAGTTTCAGAAACAGAAAGTGCTGATTTTCAGGAAACGATATCTACACGAAGATTCCAGCATATCTACTATCAGAGAAGTCATAGTTCGTCAAGGAAACATATCAAGAAGCAATATAAATACAGAGAATAGGTCGTTCTATTGTATAGGAGTTTTCTGCATATTTTTTTGAGTCTGTAATTGCTTTATTGATTAAGTTTTCTTAAGCCTCTAAGGTTGTAAAACCCTAAGAACAGTCTGTGTTCTTCGTCTAATCAAACAGATTAGAGGTGATTGTAATCATTGAATTCAGCAATACAAACAGTCTTGATTACTTTTTATGTTTTATGCTTCATTGGTTCTGAAAGTTTTTGTCAAAATAATTAAGTGTTATTCCGCAAACTTCTTAATTAAACTTTGATTCAAAACAATATTATTGATTTATACTCTGATAAATTTCAAATCAGTTAATCTTGGTTATTCAGTTTTAGATCCTGTCAAATCATAATTTAATTATGTACTTAGTTGAATTATTCCCTCAAATCGTAAATTGATCGGATTAATTGATTTCCCGATTCATCGTACCAATGAATTTGATTCTAATTGAGTTGAATTTTCTAATAAACCTTGTTAATCACTTGATTAATTTCTAATGACCATTGATTAGGTTATAATTGGCTATTAAATACATATTAGGTCATCGTTGCTAACCTGGTTTAGTGTCGGATGTTACATTTAGGTACCTCTTCATGGGGAGAGGAGATATGCATTTCAACATCATCAGTGGTGAAACCTGATGATGGAATTTGCATTTGGAGAGCAATCTCACCAGCGGGATGGTCCAATCCCTCAGGTTCATCAGCTTGGGATGAGGGTCATTCAACAGCTGTTGGGTGTACAACAGTTGCATCACTAGGAGCAGAAGTTTGAGGCTGATCTGCTGGATGGTCTGTTCCAGCAGCTTTGGCACCTCGTGCAGACTCAGATGGTGTAGGAGAAGTATGAAGTGGAGACTGTGTGGACTTAGTATGGAGTGGAGTGAACTCCTGTCTTTCAATATACTCAGCCTGTTGGGAGGCTGGGATAGTGGATGTGGTAGTCTCCTTGTGTACAACTGGTTCCTGTTGGGAGGAACCAAAGGGTCTAGGCTGACTCTGGGTTGACTCTTGTTGGAGTGAAGCCTGCTCCAAATGTGCTGAACTTTCTCCCAAAATAGGAGAAGCAGCAGGGGTTGCTTCTTTGTCAACTGACTCCTCTTGAGAGGATTCAAAGGGGCTAGTATGGGATGATGGTTTCTTCCTGGCTAGAGATTTTCTCTTTGAGTATTAAGACATGGTGGGGGATTGAGGAAAAGTAGCAGGAATTTGTGTTTGGACTGGTGGTGAGACTAGGTCAGAAACAGGGGGGTTAACCTGTTCCATGGTCTCAGGTGCCAAAGAGGCACCAACCACAAAGGCTTCAGGTTCAATAAATGAACCAGGGTGAGAAGTCTGCTCCCCCTCAGCCACTAAGACTGAAGGGTCAGACTTAGACTTAACTGTTTTAGCCTTCTTGCTGACAGCTCAGCTTCAGTCAATTCCAGGCCTCTTTTGACTACTTTGGGCCTGGATTTGGATTTTCCTTTGGGAGAAGCCACTGGATCCACCCTCACAGTAGAGGGTCCTTTCACCAAACCAAGTAACCTCCTCATTGGAGTAGATAGAGAAGGCTCATTGTCGAGTACTGGAGTATAAAAGACTCTATTCCCAATGACACGGAATGCATCAGTAGTTAACAAAGGTTGAGAGTTGTAGAGATGCTCACCACAGACATGTTTGAAGATGAGGCTTAGAAACCTTGGGTATCCTACAGTAGCAGGGCAATGTTCTTGCTGTACCTAGTTCCTCATATTCATGAAAATCCATCTGGCCATGTTCAGTGTAGTCCGATCCACAAACTGTAGGACTATGGAAATTTTATCCCTGCTAAGCTGATCAAAAGAACCAACTTTGCAGCCAAAAGACATCACCACTGAAGCAAATAGGAAACTGTAAGTGGGTGATAAATCCCTTCTGAACAGAGTGGCTCCAACTTTGGGTTCTGCTACACCGCAGAAGCGTAGCAGATTGCCCATCTGATCATTCTCAGGCTGTGGTTTTTCGTATGTTTCAGCAACAGGAAGATGAAGGACTTCCCTGAGAAGAGCAGTGTTTATATCAATAGTCTGAGTCCCATTAAGAATGGTTCCCCTGATGGTTTTGGTTAATGGATCATAAGCACAGGTGTACCAAAACTCATACACCATCTCCTGGTACAGGACACCAGGAGAGGCAGTCATAGCATAATGCATGGGGTGAACTTGCAGAAACTCCACCATATTTTCATATCCCTTTCCCACATGGTTTTTGGGAATGGTTAAGTTGGCTATGTAGTTAGTGGGTTTCAGAGTGAGCATCATGGTAACTGAGGGATGTTTCGACATCATCACCAACGAAAACTGGAAGCAGGGGGTTGTTTTGGTGAGCCATTTGAGAGTAGTGGAATGAGGGATGCTGGACACTTATTCGATTTAGGGTTTTTCAGGTAGTTATGGAAGCAGTAGAGAAGAAGAAGATGAAACAATGAAGGAGGTCTTTATAGGATTTGAATGTGAGTGAGTAGGAGAGAGAAAGGTTTGGGCGGTTGATTTGAAATGTTCTTTAACAAAAAACGGAACGGTTTGTCATGTCAGAACGGTTGTTAGACCACTTGAACCTTTTTAACTACTAACACATGTTAACAAACATTATCTGCAGGTAATTAAGTTAAATAAATACAGAACTTAAGTAACTTAATTATGAAGAAAGGTAATTAAAAATGATGTTGTAAGCTGTTGTTCAAACCTGTGATGAGCAGGTTTCATCACAAGTTGTTCATCCCTCAAGCTGTTGATTCACCCTGTGCAGCTAGATGAGAACAGGTTTCTGTTCAATAGCTGACCAGGTTACAAGACAATGTCTTGTATGACAGATTGAGAGAGTGAGCAGGTTGGAGGTTTGTACAACTGAACAGGTTTGAAGTTGAAACATATTTTGTCAAGCCTGTTATATGTCCAAGCTGTCCAAGTTTTCAGAAATTGGCTAAGTACAGAACACGCAGAGCCTGTTCCGTCTAAGCTGTTCTGAGAAATTTGAATTGTGACACCCTTGCCACAACAACAACCATTTACATAACACCCAGGATTTATCACCAACATGCAATAACATAATGATCTGATAACCTAAATTAAGTGCGGAAGCATTAAAATACAGAAATAAAGTAGTGCAACAGTGTCAAACACCCTACAGGGCTATAAGGTACCAAGTCTAAGGCTACACACCCATTACAATTATTACAATCATCCAGAATATATTACAACATTGTCTCATAACATAATTACCGATGAAATAGTGCCAAGTCTTCCAAATCTTCCCAAATGACCTAACTAGAAGGTCCGGCAGTAGACTTTCCCTTTCCTGTAAAAATTCAACAACTGAGGTATAAGCAAAGGCTTAGTGAATACACAGATTTACACATTTTATAAATCCTTATGATGCCCACAAGAGTAGCACCGACGACACACGTCGTGCACTCTCCACGTACACAAAGTAGGACACACATGAGTCGTCGCTCCTACGAGCCCCATGCACGGTATGAAAACCCAACCATCTGAGACAGACATAACATCGGGGATGACATACTGCCTACCGGACCTGGAGGGATCAGCTCCAGCGTCATATAGAGCAGTAACATCAGAGTAACAGATGCGACCCACCGGTCCATCGTTAGATGCACAACAAACGAACGGACATGCATCAAATAAGAATGTGCATCTAAATCTATGCAAGTTAGTAGAATTCCAAACGAAAAATGAAGCAACATGTCTCAGCAGGCAATAGCAATCATAAAGCAGATATAAACATGCAAAATCACATGTACTCACAGTGGGTGCGTAATTAAATGTTAACCAATTTTATTTCTCCTCGGGCTTTCAACCGGATCCACCAAGTACCCCACTGTGGGTTAAACAACACCACAAGGGACCTGTTATATTAATTACAACAATATCACGAGTAAAAAACCGTTTAAATTCATAAGACCATGTTTTGTAAGTTTTGCAATATTTTCCCCCATCTTGGTCTATTGTCCAAATTCATAATACAAATAAGTTGAACCCATTTCAAGTTTACATCTTGTCCTATGTATAACTCATGTCATTTTATGTGTTGTTTATGAGTTTCATTCATAATACTCGAGTTTAGGGAGTAGGATTCTCAATTTTTGGCATTAAACTCGAATTTAATGGGTTAGATTCGAACCCACCATCAAATCTGATGATAGATTCGAACCCCATAGATAGATTCGAACCATGCTTCAAGTTTGGGTATAGATTCAAACCAACACCCTTCGAATCTAGTGTTACACACTCGAATCTAGTACCAAAATCGAGTTTGTTCTTGCATTTCGACTCTGTTCTTGGTATTTTCGAGTTTGTTCATCCTTATAACTTAAATCCTTCATTCTAAGGCCTAAAATCACTGATATATCATGTATGATGTCTAGTTTCGATTCTATTATGCATATACTATCATATTCTTGCAATATTTCAAGCAAAACAAGCTCCAATTCACACAAAACAACAGATTCGAGTTCTAGTTTACTTCAAAACCGAAACTACAAACTTAAAAGAGTCGATTCTTACCTCAATTCGTACGAAATCAGAAATCCGATTGCAGATTGTTGTTGTACTCCTCGAGATCTTTCCGTTGACGTATAATTCTCGATAATCGGACGGTTGGTTTGTGAAATATCTTAGAGAGATGTAGAGAGAAAAATATTTAGAGAGAGAGTCTAGAGAGAGAGAATGCATATGGAAAATGAATATTTTTATCCTTTTTATTCCCATTTTCACCATTTTGCACATTTCTCCCCTCGACTTAACCGATTCCATAAAATACTGATTTATTCTTAAAATTATCATTAATAACTTTTAATTTCTTAATACTCCATAACAATGATTCCGAGTTCAAATTTTCTTAAAATAGCAACAAACTTTCTAAATATCCAAAATACATAATAATCGATCAAATTTCAACTTAAATATATATTTTTCCACTTAATTAACCAAAATACAATAAATTAAATCCGAGGATGTTACAGCATGGGCTCCACCACGCTCAACTTCGTCCTCGAAGTTACTCGGATTCAAATAGTTTCGGATACTTTCTTAACATTTCTGACTTAGCTTCCCATGTATGATTTGCTCCCTTATGATGCTTCCAACGTATAAGCATCATTTCTATCTCTTTGCTCCTTAACTTCTTCATCTTAGTATCCAATACACATTCCGGCTCCTCCACATATCGAAGCCTTTCATCAACTTGCAGCTCTGTGTGGTCTGCCCAATCCTCATTTCCAGTGTTAAATGATTTTCGGAGATTTCCAACGTGAAATACTGGATGTATGCCTGACATCTCTTCAGGCAATTCTAGGCAATACGATTGATTTCCAACTTTTTCTATTATCTTAAAGGGCCAACAAATCTCGGAGCCAACTTGCCCCTCTTCACAAAACGAGTAACACCCCTCATGGGTGATACTTTCAGATAAACCCAGTCATTCACTTCAAAGTTGATCGGTTTGTGCCTCTTGTCATAATAACTTTTCTGTCGGTCCTAGGCCGCCTTCATGTTCTGTCTGATCAACTGTATTTTCTCATTTGTTTCTTGAAGCAAGGCCGGCCCAGCAATTGGTGTTTCACCCGTTTCTCTCCAGCATGTAGGAGTCCTACATCTCCTTCCATATAAAGCCTCAAACGGTGCTTTCTTGATTGTCGCATGATAGCTATTATTGTACGAAAACTCTATCAGTGGCAAATGATCATCCCAGTTGCCACCGAGATCTAACACACACGATCTCATCATGTCTTCCAAAGTAAGGATCGTTCGTTCACTTTGGCCATCAGTTTGCGGACGATAGGCTGTACTCATTGCTATTCTCGTCCCTAACCCTTCTTGTAGTGCCGACCAGAAGTTTGAAGTAAATCGGCTATCTCGATCCGACACTATGGACTTAGGCACTCCATGCCTAGAAACTATCTCGTCCATATAAACCTGAGCTAACTTTTCCAGCGAATAACTTTCTCGTATCAGTATAAAGTGAGCCGACTTAGTTAACCGATCCACGATTACCCAAACTGCATCGTGTTGACGCCTAGTTTTCGGCAGCTTTGTAACAAAATCCATAGTAATGTGCTCCAACTTCCATTCCGGAATGGGAAGCGGTTGCATACTGCCGTATGGTTGTTGATGTTCGGCCTTTACCAACCGACAAGTTCGGCATCTTTCTACATACTGCCCTATGTCCTTCTTCAATCCCGGCCACCAAAAGTCTGCCTTTAAGTCATTGTACATCTTTGTGCTCCCGGGATGTACAGAAAATTTGGATTGATGCGCTTCTTCGACGATCATATTCCTCATACCACCATATTTCGGCACCCAAATTCTTCCGTACACACCTTTTAAACCAGACTCGCTCGTTTCCATATTCTTTAGTTGTATCCTAACATCCTCAGCACTAATATTCTCATCTTTCAAGGCTTCCTCCTGAGCGGCCTTGACATCATCTATAATACTAGACGTTAACATAGTAGATGTCATCATATAGCAGCAATCCTTAGCATAAGCTTTCCGGCTCAAGGCATCGGCTACTACATTAGCCTTTCCGGGATGGTACAATATCTCACAATCGTAGTCTTTAATAAGCTCCATAGACCTACGTTGTCTCATATTTAGTTCCTTCTGATTAAAGATATACTTCAAGCTCTTATGGTCCGTGTAAAGTTGACACTTAGTACCGTACAGGTAGTGCCTCCATAACTTCAAAGCAAATGTTACCGCAGTCAACTCGAGGTCATGAGTCGAATAATTCTTCTCATGCTGCTTCAACTGTCTTGAAGCATACGCTATAACATTCCCACGCTGCATTAATACAGCGCCTAACCCTAACCTCGAAGCATCAGTATAAACCACAAAATCGTCATTGCCTTCCGGTAAGGCAAGTATCGGCGCCTCGCTTAATGCCTTTTTCAGAACCTCAAAGGCCTCCTGTTGAACAGTTTCCCATATAAACGGTGCATTCTTCTTGGTTAATGCAGTTAAAGGAACTGCAATCTTCGAGAAATCCTTAATAAATCTCCGATAATACCCTGCCAGTCCAAGAAAACTTCTAACTTCGGTAGCTGATTGAGGCGGCTCCCAGTTCTTCCCAATGAACCTCCTCTCTCTACACCAATGAGAAGGTTACTTGGTTTGGTGGAAGGACCCTCTGCTGTGAGGGTGGATCCAGTGGCTGCTCCCAATAGAAAATCCAAATCTAGGCCTAAGATTATCAAAAGAGGCCTGGAATCGACTCAAGCTGAGCCTGTCCTCAAGAAGGCTAAAACAGTTAAGTCAAAGTCTGTCCCATCAGCATTAGTGGCTGAGGGGGAGTAGACTTCTCACCCTGGTTCATCTGTTGAACCTGAAGCCTTTGTGGCTGGTGCCTCTGCGGTACCTGAGACCATGGAACAGGTTAACCCCCTGTTTCTGACCCAGTCTCACCACCAGTCCAAACACAAATTCCTGCTACTTCTCCTCAATCCCCCACCATGTCTCAATACTCAAGGAGAAAAGCTCTAGCTAGGAAGAAACCATCATCCCAAACTAGCCCCTCTGACCCCTCCCAACAGGAGTCGGTTGAAAAAGAAGCAACCCTAGCTGCTTCTCGTATTTTGGAAGAAAAATTAGTACCTTTGGAGTAGGCTTTACTCTAGCTTGAGTCAACCCAGAGCCATCCTAGACACTCTGGTTCCTCCCAACAGGAACCATTTGTACAAAAGGAGACTACCACATTCACTATCCCAGCCTCCCAACATGTTGAGGGTATTGAAAGACAGGAGTCCACTCCATTCCATACTGAGTCCATACAGTCTCCACTTCATACTTCTCCTACACCATCTGAGTCTACATGAGGTGCCAAAGCTGCTGGAACAGACCATCCAGCATATCAGCCTCAAACTTCTGCTCTTGGTGATGCAGCTGTTGTACACCTAACACCTGTTGAAGGACCCTCATCCCAAGCTGATGAACCCGAGGGAATGGACCATCTCTTTGCTGAGGCTGCTCCCCATTGGCAAACTCCATCAGCAGGTTTCAACAATTCTGATGTTGAAATGCACATCTCCTCTCCCCATGAAGAGGTAACTACAAATCAAAGTACTGCTGAGGGAACCACCCCTGGTCTTAATGAAGGTATTGCAACACAAGCAACATCTGAAAGGCCACCAACCCCTACCTCTTCACATCATGGTGCAGATATAGCCACTGCTGAAGGTTCCTTTGACCCTTCCAAGCTGGGCCACCTCACTTATGCCCAGGCTATGGAATTACTTTCTAAAGTCTCTCTGCCTTCCCCCATAAATCCTCAAACTCCTGCCTCATCATCCTCACATTCTCATTCTTCACCCTCTACCCAATCCAAACAATCCACACGTACTCCTCCATCCCCCAAAGATCTTCCTTTGAAGGATTAGCTCTCTTTGCTGGCCAGCAAAGTTGGTTCTTTATAAAACTCCATGACCTCCCTACCCTCTATAATATCAGACTCTGTGTTTGCTCAGCCTAAGGGATTTTTTGATTCATTCAAGACTTCCTTTCCAACCCCTCCTCCTCAAGCTGATACAGCTGCTTGCACTCACTGCACAGCTGCAAACACTCTCTTCTACCCTATCCACAATACTTTCTACTCAACAGGGCTTTGTGTCCTCTCAGGCAGCTGTCTCTCAACAGCTGTCAACCCTCCTTGACACTTGCACAAATAATCTTCCTTCCACGTTGGCCAGCTTGAACACCTTAGTAGTCTCTCTGTCAAATTCTGTGTCATCAAACCTTGATGATATGCAAGATTCCTTTGAATTAAATCTTGCACAACTTCAAGGTGTGCTGTTCACAGCTTTTGACAGGAAAGCCATCTCTCAGTTGTCATCTCTTGCTACTTCCCAATCTGCATCTCTTCAAACCTGTCTTGCCCAACTTGCAGAGGTAAAGGAAAACATGGCTTTCTTAGTGCATAGCCTTGTTGGCTCCAAACCTGCTGCCAAAACTGCTGCCCCGCTTGCTGAATTCGTTTCTTCAGGCAGACCCATTGTTGAAGGCTATGTGCCATCTCCTTCAAAGGGGGAGAAGATATGTGCCTCAAAGACCAAGTCTAAGGGGGAGAAATCTTCATCTCCCTCTAAGGAGAAATCAACATCAGTGGGACAAGCAACAGGTGTTTCACAAACAGGTCCTACTGTGGATGTCTCCCAAACAACTAGAGCTGCTCATCCTACTTAGGCTGGATCTCCAAACCCTGCTCCATCTAATGGGGAGGAATTCATTCCTAGTGACAGGCCAAGCAGAAGGAGACATCTAATACTGGAGCAACAGAAGAAGAAGAGGAAGAAGAACCTGAAGCTGTTCTAACCACAACAGCTAAAGGGAGGAAGAAAGCCTCAGTAGACCCTGACTACCTCAAAGCTGCTCCACTGAAATTTGATAAGGCTCGGGCCAAAGAAATGGGTGTTTCTATGGAGACTTATTACAAATACAAAGAGGAGCAGCTTAGAGCCTTTGAAAAGCTGAAGAAAGATGAAGCCTCTGCTAAAGCTGCAAGAGCCTTTGCATACAAGGAGGCAAGAAAAGTTAAAATGCCTTCCTTGGATGTCCAAAGGAAACTGCTAGAGGCTGCCAAAGAGTCAGTGGTTGAGAAGGAAGGAGAAAAAGAACAGGGTTCTCAGGTCTCTGTGACCAAAGCTAAGCCAGCATCCTCCTCTACAAGAGCCCAAATTCACTTTGACAACATGGCAAGGAAGAAGTTCTTTAAGGTTGCAAACAGAAGGCTTGCCAAGGAGACTGTTGGAATATATTTTGTTGACGTAATACAAAGTCTAGGGTGTGTTTTGTAATTAGTTCATAATTGTAAATAGTATATAAATAGGACTTTGACTTTGTAATAGAATTTAGATCTGACAGTTAAAAAATTGAATGCAAGGATTTCAGAGCTAGGGCTACAGTATACGAATCTTCTCATTCTCCTTTTGTAACCATTCTTCAATCAATATAATCATTCGGTTAGTATTAATTCTTTTTGTTCTTGATTGATTGTTGATATTGTTGTTTGATTGTTAGGAATCTATATTTCACAATTGGTATCAGAGCATCTAGGGGTGAATTTTGATCTAAAATTGGATCTTTCGAACAGTGTTCTTGAATTTTTATTCGAAAAACCTAATAATCAACAAGCGTTTTTATCCTGTTGATTATAGATTTTGTAAATTGGATCGAAGGAAAAGGATAGGGAATCGATTCAATTGAATATAATTTTGTTCTGATTCATCAAACACAGAAAAAGATCTAGTGATTTTTCTGAAATTTTGAAAAACCTAAAGTTCTTCACTGTTTTATTACAAAAGTCACTTTTAGATCTGATTTTGAACAATATACTTTCACAAAAAGTGTTTGAAATCAGAATCCTTACCTTCGATTTCAATTTGGTTGAAAATAGCTGTGTTTTACAAACTAAATTGAATTTCAGACTTAAAAATTCTGAAAAACTAAGAAACTCGAATTATTCTATGTTCATGTGCAATTCGAGTTGACTTATATTACCAATCGAGTTGATAACAAGCTCAAATCGAGTTTGACTTTAGTGTCAATCGAGTTGGACTTGTTATTCATCCGAGTTGACTTGCATTGCTTATCGAGTTGAATCTCATTTCATTGGAGTTGAACTGAAATACGTTCGAGTTGATCAAAAGTTAATTTCATCAAGAAATTAATCACAACGTATCAATCGAGTTGCACGGAAGCTTAATTCGAATTGCACTTAGTCTCATTCGAGTTTAACACAGAACTCATTCGAGTTTCATACAGAGCTCATTCGAGTTTAACACAGAATCAATCAAGTTTAACACAAAATCAATCGAGTTTAACACAGAATCAATCGAGTTTAACACAGAATCAATCGAGTCTTGCATAGAATCAATCGAGTCTCACACTGAGTCATTCGAGTTTTATCACTACTTGATTCGAATTGATTATTTCTTCTAACAAGTTCATTTGTTATAGATTCGAGTTGATTGTACACTGGTTCGAGTTTCACTCATTCTTTGATCGAGTTGATCAACTTATCATTCAAGTTGATCATCTGATTCAATCGAGTTTCACTAAACATTCTTTCAAAGGTTGATCAATTTTCAACCGTGGATCAACAATTTCAATTTCAATCAAATTTCATCAGATCTTGGATAGTTTCCTAAATATCAATAAAAATGTCAAAAGACGCTCTTGCCATGGGATCATAGACTAAACCCCCAATTCTCTATCGGGGAGAATACGTTCAGTGGAGGGAGAGGTTTTTGGAATTCATAAGTTTTCATGATCTTTCGGAAAAAATGTTAAAGTCCTTAACAGAAGGACCAATTGTATTCATGGAAACAATTCCTGGAGTACCGACTGGAAATCTCCCAATTCCACCAAGAACAGTTGACGTTACAAACTTAACTGAGGCACAGAAGAAAAGAAAGTTAGGGGACAAAACAGCCAGGAAGTTAATACTGATCTCAATCGCCAATGACATCTATACATGTCTTACAAACACAAAGACCGCCAAATCCATATAGGATGAGGTGTGTAAACTTATGAGGGGATCTGACAGGGCTGCAACAAACAGAGCAAGAAACAGTCTGATGACATTCGAGAATTTTCGAGCTCGAGAAGGAGAATTACTGGAAAACACTTACTTGAGGTTTGTCAGTCTGGTAAGTGAGATGAAAAGAAATGGAGTGACAAAGTCCAATCTGGATATCAATGTCAAGTTCTTAAACGTACAGAACCCGGAATGGGAAAAATATGCGATGATTATCCAACAAACGAAGGACATTGAAGAGATGGGCTTCCATATAATTTTTGAAAATCTCAATAACTACCAAGAGGTTGTTTTTAGGAAATTATCTGGCAAGAAGAAAGCTGAGAAAGAGACTGCTGACCCTTTAGCTTTATTTGCTGAAAAGAAGTATAAATATAAGCTGAAAAAGGAGAAACAGCCAGTAGTCAGCAGTAGCTCTTCCGAATCAGACACATCAGATTCATCTGCAGACTCCGAGATAGAAGAGATGAAAAAGCAGATGGCACTGCTAAATAAAGCATTTCAAAAGAAATTCTATCATAAGCCAACCAACAATAAAATGCGCTACAAGACTGGCTCGAGGAAATCTGAAAAGAAGAAAAAGTATGAAAAATCTGGTGAGAGCAGTGGTAGAAAAGCTGAAAACTATAAAAAATCTGATAAATCAGCAAAGAAAGAAACAGAGCAGAAGTGCTATAGCTGTGGAAAACCAGGTCACTTTGCCCGTGAGTGTAAACTGCCAGTAGTAAAAAACTCTGACTACTATACAAGAAAGGCTCTCCTAGCCAAAGAAAAGGAAGCTGGAAAATCTCTTATGGTAGAGGATGACCATTGGCTACAGTTATCTGAGGATGAAGACATACTGGATGAGGATGCTCATATCTGCCTGAAATCAGAAGTTTTCAATGAGTCAGAAATGAGTGAGTCAGCTATGCTAGCAGAAGATGAGGTATGGGTTGGGCTGACAGATGAAGAGGATGAGGAAAAACAAGAGTCTGAGGAGGAAGAGACTGAAGAGTTCGCCTTAATGGCAGCAGGATAAGCTGAATGCAGCAATGACAAGGATAATGATGATTCAGAGTCTATAAAAATCAGATAGTTCAGAAACACCGGAGGTAAATTCTAACTCTGACTCTGAAATTGATGATTCGTGTATGCTTGAAGAGAAATTAACACAGATGGCCTTGATGCTTAAGAAATTTGAAAAATCATAAAAGGCTGAAAAGAAACATGCTCACTCTTAGGAAAACAAGTTACGGAATGAACATAATTTAGTTTTATATTTTTCCAAATATAAAGCATTGGCATTACTAGTAGTTTCAGATTTACAAGACTAATAAAAAGAACTTCAAAGCAAAATCTAAGAACTTAATAACAATATATCTGACCTACAAGAAAAACTGAGAATGGTAGAATTAGAAGCTTCAAATTTATCTGTAAAATATCATGCCATTTTTGAAGAAAGAAACTAAGCTTTATGAGAAAATAAAGAAGATGGAAGATGAATTTATCAAAAGAGGTCAAACAGATCAAACCATCTATTTAAATCAACCAAAAGACACAGAATTTTACAATTCTAAATCTGGTATTGGTTGGGAAAATCCTAAGTATCTGACAAAGGCTATATCCAATTCACCGACTTTATATGATGTCAGATATATGAATCTAGGATTAAAAATGACTTTTATGAAAGCATCCGATGAGGTAGAATCTAGTGAAGAATCTAAAAGATTAAGATCAGATAAAATGCAAAATTCTGTTGACTATAACAGAATAAATGAAACAAGTAATAAGACTGACATTAAAGAAGAGTATATTCAGACATATTCTGAAAAGGATTTATTCAAATCTACTGCTCAATCTCAAAAGTTATATTTGCCATTTTCAATTCTAGAAAAGATAAACTTTGATCTTGAATTAAAAATCAAAAACTTTGAGACAGAAAATAAATCTCTTAAGGTTGAACTCAAAATTCTGGAACAGAAGTTACAAAAACAGCCTGAGAACAAAAAGTTGTCTGATCCATCATCTTCAACTTCTCTAGATTTTATCAATTCGGAAAAAGAATTTTATCTGTTTATGAACTCTGATTTCAATTCCTTAGAGGAAATGTTTGTTAAAATTGATGAATTTGTAAAACCTTTATATAACAAACAATCAGATGATCAAAAAGAACCTGTTAAAATTCTGCAAAGAATTTCTACAGATTCAATAAAATCATCTGAAAATTCACCAACTTTACAACAAAAGAAGGAGAAAACAAAAGTTATTTTTGATACTCCTAAATTTGAAAAAGGTGAATCATCTTCTACAGAGAACTCAATTGCACTTAAAGTCCAAACTTCAAAAGGTAAGAGAAATTTACAGAAGAAACAAGTTTCTAAGATTACTAATTCTCATGTTTCTTCTATGTCAGATTATATTGTGAACGGTTCAAGGAAGAAAGTTTGGAGAAAGAAGAAGAGAGAACAGAAAAACAAGAAAATAAAACAAGACTGGCGAGTGAAGAAAAATATTGTTACAGATAGAAATAGCAATTTTGAAAACTCTGTAAGTAATAATAAATTTGTTGATAAATCTTGTATCAAATTCTCTCGAACTGACTTAATTGCTTAAAATTCTGGTGCATGTAAATCATTACTTGTAAAATCTGATAAGCTCGTATGGCAACCGAAGAAAAAGTACCCATTTTTCAAACTATAAAAGGTTCCACAACAAAATCTGTCAAAAACAGTTCCGCCGCGAATTGTACAAAAGTGGATACCAAAAAGAACTGTTAAAAAGTGGGTACCTAAATCATCATCAATTGTTAAGATAAAAGATGTATCAGATGAGAAAACGCATCATCAACTGCATGATTTACCTAAATCAAATGTACCCAACTATAAGTGGGTATCTCATGTGCTATTTTGTCTTATAGGTAAATCATGTATGGTATCTTGACTTCGGATGCTCGAAGCATATGACCGGACAAAGAGAAACACTCACTAACTTTGTAGAAAAGTTTTGTGGGACGGTCAGATTTGGGAATGATCAGTTTTGTCTGATCAAAGGTGACGGAAGTCTTGCATACGATAAAATTACCATTCAAAAGGTTTTCTACGTAGATGGTCTTGGCCATAACTTGTTTAGCATTAGACAGCATTGTGATAAAGGATTGGAAGTCAACTTCAAAGCTAATCGGTGCAGCATTCGATCTGGGGAAGGTAAAGAAATACTGACAGGAAACAGGAAAACCAACTTGTACTCCATTGAGCTAGCCTCCATTAATCTGAAAAAGGATGTCTGCTTACTGTCAAAAGCTACATCTAAAACAGCATGGCTATGGCACCGTCGTCTTTCACATCTGAACTTTAATGAATTAACCAACCTAGCAAAAGGCGGGTTAGTTAAAGGACTACCAACTCTCAAATTTCAAAAGGAGCAGTTGTGTGCCGCATGTGAAAAAGGAAAGATGACTAGAGCTTCACACAAATCCAAATCCGAACACTCTTCAACGAGAGCACTGCAACTGCTACATATGGATCTGTGTGGACCAATGAGAGTACAAAGTATTAATAAGAAAAGATATGTATTGGTGATAGTTTACGACTATTCACGGTACACATGGGTTTTTTTCCTGAGGTCCATATCAGATGCTACCGAAATCATCATAGACTTCATCCAGAAAATTCAAGTGAGGTTGTAACTTTCAATTCAGTCAATCAGATCAGATAACGGCACAGAATTCAAGAACAAATCTCTTGAATCATTTTTGAATTCTGTAGGAATCACACATCAGTTTTCAGCTGCTAGAACTCCACAACAGAATGGTGTCGTTGAACGAAGAAATCGGACACTAGTGGAATCAGCAAGAATGATGCTGGCGTATTCCAATCTTCCGTTATTCTTATGGGCTGAAGCAGTTGCAATAGCTTGTTTCACAAAGAATCATTCAATCATCAATAAACGATTCGGAAAGACTCCTTATGCACTAATAAATAAACGGATACCTAATATTAAATTTTTCCATGTCTTTGGATGCAGATGCTTCATACTAAATGACAAAGACAACCTTGGAAAATTTAATCAAAAAGTAGATGAAGGTATTTTCATAGGTTATTTGAAGGAGTCAGTCGCTTTCCGTGTCTACAACAAGCGGACCAAGACAGTCAATTAGAGCGTCAACGTCAAATTTGATGAAGGAGTGGTAACGGCTTCTGAATATACCAGTTCAGGACCCGAAACTAACAAGCAGACTTCAATGGATGTTGGTACACCCTGTGTGACGATAGCAGTCTAATCGATCAGCATTTTGGTTTAAGTAATATTCTGAGTATTGAGAATTAACAAGTATTTTGATATATATGTTTATATGTGTTTGTCTGTTATTGATTGTGTGTTTGAACTTGATGTAACATGTTACAAGAAGTTCAAACATAAAGGTCAAAGATTAACTCAAGCATAAGTAAAACATAAGTTTCATCACTTAAGTGTTTAAGTATTTTGGCTAGATTCGAATTACTTAAGGGAAGACATTCGAATCTGTGATAGATTCGAATGTATCCTTAGATTCGAATGGGCTAGATTCGAGAGTGTCATTGTGGACAGACTCGAATGGGCCTTGGGCCAGATTCGAGTTTGGCCCACATCAGACTCGAATCAGGATCTATAATTAGGGATAGACTCGAATCATTAGAGGACTTTTAGCAGAATTCGTGAGGAATTAAGCAAAAGGCGATCTCGAGTTTATCAGCTAGGTGAGTGCCGTTTCGGAGAGAATTAGTTCATAGGATCGTTCGTGTGTCGTTCGTTCAGCGTCTAATAGTCTCCGTGTTCCGTTGGTTGAGAGTTGTCCGTCTAACCGTCAACGAGGATTCCGCACTCGTTCACGGATCCGCGTCTAGATAGATATTGCAGTCGTAGACCTTACAAGTGGTATCAGAGCCAGCGGAGTGTTCTTGGTGTTCTTCGTGTTCATCAGATACATTCTAGGTTTCTTGACGCTAGTTGGACGGTTTTACTCTCAAAAACGTGTTTTCAAGCTTAGCAAATTCATATTCGGGAAACACTTTGTGGTTTTTCACGTTTTTGATCGAAATCATTATTTTTCGTTCGAAAAATAGTGATTTAATTTGTAAAACGTCAAAAAAAAAATCAAAGTGTTAGCCGTTTTTCGAGTTTGCGGCGCTCGAATCTATAGGGGTAATTAGGGTTTCACTTTAGTCTCGAGTCTAACCTAAATACGCTCCTTTCGAGTCAATTTCAGAGATTTTCGAATCTACCTTGTTTCGAATTTGGTGCTTCATTCGAATAGGATCTCGAGTCTACAATAGTTTCGAGTTTATTTCGAGTCTAGTATTGTTTCGAATCTGTGTTTCGAATCTGCTGAAATTCGAGTTTGTTCCCCTTCGAATCTAAGGACCATCGACTCTAAGGATATCTCGAATCTGACATAATTTCGAATCTAATCGAATTTTAACACTTAATCGAATTTAATCCCAAAAGATTTACCCTTAATTAGTTTCGAATCTACCTAGATTCGAAAAAGTTAGTGGAAATCAGTTTCGAATTAAATTAATTAAGTTCAAATTCAATTTGTGTAGAAAAGATGTCAAATCTTCAGAAATTCCTTGAGATGGACCACGAAGTTGGGAAGGCAAATGCACCGCCTAAGCTGATGAAAGTTGAGGAATATTACTGGTGGAAGGACCGATTTACAGATTTTGTACGATTCAATGATATGCGCATGTGGGTGTGCATAGATGAAGGGTACATCCCGCCAGTATCTGAAGTTGAAGGCCGTCAAAAGGTCTTGTCATATCAGATGATGAAAGAAGATGACAAGAAATTATTTGAAGCCGAAAACAAAGCTTTCTCCATAATCCGTATGGCTTTACCTCAAGATATTTTGCACACATTTCGGACTCAAAGGACGTCGAAGGAACTTTGGGAGTCTCTCGAGAAAAGGTGTGAGGGTAATCCTCGGGTGCGTAGAAAGCGTACAGAGCTGTTGAAACAACAGTTTGCGATTTTCAAGGCAATTAAGGATGAAGAGTTGGATGATATTATCACGAGGTTCTATCATCTGTAAACGGAACTTGAAAGTCATGGAATTGAGTATTCGGACACTGACAAGAACAACAAGCTTCTTGATGCCCTACCAGCCAAATGGGCTATGTACGTGGCAATGATTAAGCTGAATGAGGACAAATACTATACTCAATCACTTGATGACATTGTGGGAACATTGAGGGCATATCACTTCGAGTTGATTAAGGCTGAGACTGATTACGAGCAAGTCCAGAATCCGGCAATGTATTTTGGAAAGACATCTAAATCATCAGTGACAGCTGAACCGAAGAGTGCTACAGCGTTTTTCACCGGAGAAACGTCATCGCCAGCAGAGTCTGAAGACTCATTGAATCGCGCGTTCTTAGGATTACGAAGATCGGAAGAACCGCAACCTCAAGTCCAACAGGCATCGACCAATCAGAGTTATTCGAAGATGCCCATGAGCGCAAAGTCAGCGGAAGAGCATCTGAATCTACTTGCTTCTTTTGTGGCCGCATACGGAAATTGTGTTCAAGGGAAAATCAATGACCCAGCTCTATGGGATGAAGATTATGATCAGGTCGACCCTGATGACTTAGAGGAAATGGATCTTAAGTGGCAACTGGCCATGGTGACCCAGAGGGTAAAAAGATTCATCAAAAGAACTGGGAGGAATCTGCAAATGAACAACAAAGGGATAGGATTTGATAAGTCCAAGGTGAAATGCTATAATTGTCAAGGGCTAGGACACTTCGCCAGGGAGTGCCAGAGGCCAAAGGTAGAGACATACCAGGGACAGAGCCAACATCAGGGACAATACCAAAATCAGTCCCAACAAAGATACCTTCTGAGTTCCTCAACTGGTCAAGCCAATCTAGCGGGTCTACTATCCAATGTCTCTTCTGACAGACAGCTAGATGGTACCTATGACTGGAGTTCACATCCTGAGTCCAATGCTAGAGCTTTCATGGCTGAAGTTACGGAGAATGGGTGTGAAGAAGACGAGCAGACCACAAGGGAAAACAGTCCGATGTGGGTTGAAAAGGCGAATGGTCAGACAGTGCTGGAGTTTGCTGCTCAGATGGCCAACGTGGAATCTGAGAACTCAAAGGTTAGTCTGTCTTATTCTTTATTTCATGATTTATGTGCTTTATGTGTTAGTTCTAATGATAGGTTAAATCTAATCTTAGAATCACAGAAGACCATAACTGCTCAAAATGAAAACTTAAAAATTGAAAATGCTAGTCTAAATGATATAAAGCAAGATTTAAAAGAAAAGCTTAAGGCTGATGCTCAAGACGTAGTAGTTCTAAAAGACAAACTCAGTGAGCAGTGTGTTAGGATAGAGCTTATGTATGAGCACGTAGAGGCCTTGACAAAAAGTCTAAAGGACAAGGATATAGAGCTAGCAGAGACCAAGGTTAAGGTAGCAGAGGCAAATAGCAAGCTGGAAAAGTTTAGGAATTCGAGCCTAAATCTAGGGAAAGTCTTAGATGCCCAAAGACAGTCCAAGAAGCCAGTAGGTCTAGGTTTTCACGAAATTCCTCCACCGTTCAATGCGAACTATGTGCCTCAGCCTCAGGAGAAAACTGACAAGTCAGTAGACTTAGAGGACCTACCTGAACCGACACCTGAGCCTATAGTAGAAAATGCACCTAAGGTGGCTGACTCAACCGTCAAGGTCAAGAAAGTGAAATTTGTGTCTTCCTCCAGTGAAACACCTGCAGGAAAACAGAAAATTTCATGGGCTGACCAGGTCGACGAGTCAGACATCATGGCTGAACCAAAGGAAGTAGACACTAGTGAGACACCTAGATCTAAGGGAACCACCAAAAAGTCCATAGATAAGATGTCTTGCTTCAGATGTCACGAGAAAGGGCACGTTGCTTCTCACTGTCCACTTAGGAAAGCAGATGTTACCCCTAAGACAGTGAACCCAACACCTGTTAAGCCCTCACCCAGTGTGGCAAGCAGTAGTAGTTCTCAACCTATCGAGAAAACTGTGCAGGCCGCACCCAAACAAGTTGTGAAAAACACACCGGTTAAGGTTGGACCAAAGGAAGTGATTAGGACAAATTCACCGAATCGTGTCAATAATCAATCTAGGTCAGCACCTCAGCAAGTCTATAGGAGCACGACACCTAGCAGGTCACATACTCCA
Source organism: Centrapalus pauciflorus (assembly GCA_020465985.1). NCBI lineage: Eukaryota > Viridiplantae > Streptophyta > Magnoliopsida > Asterales > Asteraceae > Centrapalus > Centrapalus pauciflorus. The sequence continues at coordinate 69,353 of JAANYP010004615.1, read as the reverse complement.
GTTAGGTCACACTCCAGTTAGACAATATGCACTGGTAAGAGCTCAAGGATCACAGTCAGAAATGGCATATAATAGAAATTATTCTAGAGCTCCACAACAAATGCCTACACCAAGGCAAAGAGTGAACTTAAATCACTCGGCACCACAACAGAATTCAGTTCAAAGGCCCAAGTCACATGAAAGGCGAGATGGGTACTTGAAAGAGTTCACGTATGTGGACGAGAATGGTATTACCAAGTCAGTCATGCCTTGGGTTCCCCGTGATAACTAACCTCTTTTCTTTCATGTGCAGGAGATAACTACAGGTCCAAACAACAAGTGGTTCGTCGACAGTGGTTGCTCCAGGCACATGACGGGGGAAAGAAGTCTTCTCACAGACTTCAAGGGGGGTAATAGGGGATTCGTATCATTCGCTGGTAACAAGGGTGGAAACATCACGGGTACCGGAGTGGTCACTAATGGGACAATAAAATTGGACCAAGTTTATCACGTTGATAAACTGGTTCATAATCTCATTAGTGTATCTCAAATCTGTGATAAGAAGAACTCGGTGTTATTTACTGACACTGAGGCGTTAGTGCTAAAGCCTGGATTCAAAATTCCTGAAGAATGGGTGTTGATGCGGGCGCCAAGGAAGAACGACTTGTACATGCTGGATATGAACAAGCCAGAGACTTCGATGGGGCCAATTTGTCTACTATCCAAAGCTTCGGAGACGGAATCCGTACTGTGGCACAGACGCATGGCTCACCTGCACCTGAGAAAGATGAATTACATAACGAAGCATGGACTGGTGCAGGGTGTGCCCATGAAAAGTTTTCAGTTCGAGGATAAGTGTCTACCTTGCATGAAGGGCAAACAGCACAAGAAGACACACAAGTCCAAGAAGCAGAATTCCATAGCCTCAACATTCGATCTGTTGCACATGGACCTTTTCGGCCCAATCAACAAAAGGAGTATCGGAGGTAGTTGGTACTGCTTAGTTATCACTGACGATTACTCACGTTTTTCTTGGGTTTTCTTTTTAGGTACGAAGGACGAGACGGCTGCAAGGCTCATCGGGTTCTTGGACCAAGTGGAGAACTCATACGGAACTAGGGTTAAACATATTCGTAGTGATAATGGAACTGAATTCAAAAACACTGTAATTGGTGTATATTGCCTATCAAAGGGCATAGTGCATCAATTCAGTGCACCATATGAACCTCAACAGAATGGGGTGGCCGAACGTAAAAATAGAACTTTGATTGAGGCTGCAAGGACTATGCTTTCGGATTCAAAGCTTCCTACCATGTTTTGGGGGGAGGCAGTGAATACCGCGTGCCACATTTTAAACCGAGTCCTTACAGTCAAATCATTGAACAAAACATGCTATGAAATTTTGAATAAACGGCCACCTAACTTAACTAGATTTGAACCGTTTGGAGTACCATGCACACTTTTAAGAACAAAACATCAACCGAAGTTTGGTGAAAGGGCTGACGAAGGATACTTCCTAGGTTATGTGCCAAACTCACCAAACAAACGGGTGTTTAACAAAACAACTGGTACTGTGGAGATTGTGTATAACATTGAAGTCACAAGTTATACACATGAACCCCAAACTGGTCCGAAATGGATATTTGACTATGATAAGTTATTTGAGTCATTTAACATTCCTTTGGATGATAATGCAGGTACAATCGAGAAGGACATGGCGACGTTGCATCTGAACGACGATGGCCAAATCTTTCCGAGGACCACGTTCGAATCTACATCCGAGCCTACTGCGACTGTAGATGGATCTCCAGAAGTTGCTGATCAAGAAGCACCTACCACTGAGAATCAGACTCAAGCATCAAGTTCTAACTCTGAGGAAAACGTCCGTGAGGAGGAAAATGTAGAAGCTGAGCCTGTTACCCCATTAGGTGAAATAGGATCCAACTTAGGAGATAATCTAAGGGTTGATGAAATAGAGACCTCTAGGATTAACAAGAACCATCCAATAGAAAGCATCATAGGAAATCCTAACGAGGGTGTGAAGACTCGGAGTAGTGTAAATAACAACACCGTGTTGTTGTCGATGATAAACGACTCCGAGGCATATCACACATGTCTTTTTTCATGTTTCATATCGCAAGTAGAGCCTAAGAATGTGCAAATGGCACTTAAGGATAACTCCTGGGTTGAAGCGATGCAGGAAGAACTTTCACAGTTTAGGAAACTAGAAGTGTGGGAGTTAGTTCCGTTACCTCGAGGGGAGATTGCAATAGGAACCAAATGGGTTTTTAAGTGCAAAAGAGACGATCGGGGTATAGTCACGCGCAACAAGGCGAGATTAGTTGTAAAGGGTTTCAACCAAGAGGAGGGAATCGATTACAATGAAGTTTTTGCACCAGTAGCAAGGCTGGAAGCCATTAGGTTATTTCTAGCGTTTGCCTCCTTCAAGGGCTTTAAGGTATATCAATTAGACGTTAAGAGTGCTTTCCTGTATGGGAAAGTGAAGGAGTTGGTGTATGTAGAACAACCGCCCGGATTTACAGATCCAAAATATCCTGATAGAGTATATCGCTTAGATAAGGCTCTTTATGGATTACATCAGGCACCTAGGGCGTGGTATGAGACTTTATCCAACCATCTTTTAGAAAACGTTTTTGAAAGGGGTAGGATAGATAGTACTCTATTTGTGAAGAGGAAGGGTGAACACTTTATCTTGGTACAAGTGTACGTCGATGATATCATTTTTGGATCATCAGACGAACAGATGTGCAAAGATTTCGAGAAGGTGATGAAGTCTAAGTTCGAGATGAGTGCTATTGGGAGTTGAATTTCTGTTTTAGGGTTACAAGTTGACCAAAAGAAGGAAGGGATGTTTATCCATCAAACTAAGTATGTCTATGACATATTAGAACGGTTTGGGATGGAGGGAACTAAGTTGACTGCCCACTTCAGCACGCCGATTCAAGTGAATCACAATCTCGGGCCGGGTACTGAAAGTGATACCGATGTGGATCCGACTTTATATCGGGCCATGATTGGGTCACTTATGTATTTAACTGCTTCAAGACCTGACATAATGTTTGCTGTGTGTATTTGTGCTAGGTTTCAAGCAAATCCGAAGGAGATGCATATGAAAGCTGTGAAGCGGATTCTACGATACCTCAAGTCGAAACCGAAGTTGGGTCTTTGGTATCACGCGGAGGGAGATCTAGAGTTGGAAGCGTTCACGGATTCTGATTACGGAGGATGCAGCTTGACGCGCAAATCAACGACTGGAGGTTGTCAGTTCCTAGGAGGGAGATTGGTATCCTGGCAATGCGAGAAACAAACATCGGTAGCCGTTTCAACGTGCGAGGCCGAGTATGTTGCTGCTGGTAGTTGCTGCTCACAGGTTCTATGGATACAACAACAATTGCGGGATTACGGTTTGGCCTACACTCAAACTCCTATTAGGATAGACAATCAATCTACAATTGCTATAACTAATAATCCAGTTAAACACAGTAAAACAAAGCACATAGACATAAGGCATCATTTTATTCGTGATTGTGCTGAAAAGAATCTAATCAAACTGGTAAAAGTGGCAACAGAAGATAACAATGCAGATTTATTTACCAAAGCGTTTGATAAGACACGGTTTGAGTATTTAATTCAACTGAATGGAATGCGCAACCCAGAGTAATTTGATCTTAGTAGTAGTAAGTTTATTTTCTTGAAGAGTCGTAGTATTTCTTTCTTTACTGTAGTCTGCTAATTTAGGAAAGTTTCTAGTTTTAGTAAGTTTCTATTTTTAGTAAGTTAGTAGGTTAACTTAGTTTACTGGTTTTTCTTATGAAAAACAAAAGAAAAGAAAAAAAAAGAGAGAAAATTACAAAAATAAAAAAAGTTAAGTCTTAGATACATAGGTTCAAAGTGACGAAAATTAGCACAGTCGTTACAGACTCTAAGTATTTAGACTTTCACACATAATGCAACTAAATCCTAAGTGTTATACTTTATTTAGTTTGATGTGTTGGTAGGCATAATACATATAGGGAATCTCAAGGCTAATAAAATATTCTAGAAAAAGTCAAGCGTGTCACTAACTTAGATGTACGACCAATCGGTCTTAATTTTTATGTACAAGACATACAAACATTGAGTCTAAATGAGGTATGCAAACTTTCTGGGGATGTATGGCAACATCAAATACATCTGAAAATGGAAAGAATAGAAATATCATGTAAAACTGAGAGTCGAAAACATGCAACTCTGTTGTACGTAAGTACAGACCTGTTGTCTCTGTTTAGATTCGGGTTAGCAGACATGTCACTTTGTTGTACGTCAGTACAGACCTGTCACCGCTGTCTGCTAACTTTAAAAATAAACCTTAAGTCGAACTAAGACACTTTGTTGTATGAGAATACAGACCTGTGTCCGATGTTTGTCTTTTAAAGAAAGTTTGTAAATACCAACAACTTAGAATCTTTGTCTGTGTGCCTTGATCATAAAAGTATGTCTATGTCTGAGTCACGTAAGATAATTTCCTGATAAATAAAAAGGCCAAGAGATATTCCGAAATGTAGAATGTTTAACGGGGTAAAATACCAACAATTGGCTAAATAAGTGTGTCATGACAAACAATCAAAGGAATCAAAAATTCCTAAGTGTGAAAGTTTAAGTACTGAAAGTTAGTATCAGACATCGCTATCTGATTGAACCTCTCTAAGTCTATACTCATCAAAAAATATGTTGTTTAGTATTTAGCTTAGCTTGTAATTTTTTTTTATAGCTTAAGTCTAGATTAAATTTTTTAGTCAAAATTTTATTTTATTTTATTTTATTTTATTTTATTTTTACCTTAGTTTATTTTATTTTATTTTAATTTTATTTTATTTTAGTTTAGTTTAATTTTTACTTAGGGAAAAGGTCAAAAGTTACTGAGGGTGCATTCAAAGTTGGATAAAATAAACAATGCGTGAACTATCTTGAGCTTAGGGTAAAAGAATTGGCATAGTTTATCTGGTTACACAATACCGTAGAAAAAAGTTGGAAAAGTTGAAATTATTTCAAAATTTTCGAAATTTTTCTAAGTGTTGGTGGTTTCGAATCTAAGACAGACTCGAATAAGGAGTAATTCGAATCTGTCAGTAGATTCGAATCTATTCTTAGACTCGAGGGTTGGTGGTATAAATAGGTTCACAGTAAAGGTCATTAACTCCATCTTGTTTTCGTATCTATACTATCGAATCGATATTGGCGATTTCGAATCTGTTCTCGAGTCTATCGTAATCCTTCTAAACGACAATTTGTCGAGTTTGAAGACTGTGTGTTCGATTCTACTCTTGCATCTAGGTATAATCAACTTGATTGTACAAGATTTATGTAGTTTTATACACAAGTTTAGGCTAAAACATCAAATTTTGAAGTTTTATGGGTCAAAATAGGGTTTTTGCTAAATAACTAAGTTTGGGCCTATAAAATATCAAATTAAAAGCATAAATCAAGGATTAGAACCTAGTTGAACTAATGTATGTGATTTACCAAGTTCAAAATGGTTAAAATCTTGGGTTTTGTTGAAACAATGGCCGACGGGGCTTCGAGTCTATTCTTGATTCGAATCTGTTCATGGGTTTCTCGAATCTGTCATTAGATTCGAGATGACCATGATATTCGAATCTGTCCATTAGACTCGAATAGGGACTTTTCGAATCTGTCCATTACACTCGAATATGGACACTTCGAATCTGTGACTTTCGAATCTGTACTTTATTTAATTTGTTTAATTTAAATTTTATTAAACTTGTGGAAATTTAATTGTGTTAGATTTTGTATTTAATCAAGTACAAAATAAAACAAATTTGAATTTAAACAAGTTTATTGATTTTTAATGAGTCTAACAGTTTTGTTTATTGTGCAGATATGGCGGCTCGAGCTTTTGTCCCAAAGCATAATATGGTCCTTAATCCTGATAATAATATCCCTGAGGCGCAGGGTTTTCGCCAAGTTTTGGATTTCCTAGCTGAATCTAGGATTAGCTATGCGTTGTATCATAAAATTGCAATAGTCATTTCATATGTGCGGCAGTTTTACGACCATTTACAAGTTGATTGCACTGTCACCCCGACAGTTCTAAGAACGAGAATCACTGGACAGCCGTTAGTCTTCTCTGCAGACATGTTGCGTCAGGTTCTGCAGTTGGGATCTCAGGAACAAGAAGATGGGCCTATTGACTTCCCGTTAAGTCTTAGGCAGACTGCGTTTCTAAGGATGGGATACAGTTTGGATGTTGCGAAGTCGTCGTATATGAAGAGTGGCCTGATTGGGCAATGGAGATTCTTGGTGCACGTATTCATGGTCTGTTTTGCGCCGAAGAAAGCTGGATTTGATTACATAGTGTCAAAGATCCAATCTGGGGTTATTGCATTGGTGTATAATCGGAAGTTTAGCTTTTCGCAGATGTTCTTCTCGGAGTTCGTTCATCAGATTGCGGCTCCAGAGAGGGAAAGATTTTTGCTGTACCCTAGATTCATTATGATGTTGATAAGGCACTTCTTGCCAAATTTGCCACAGTCAGATGACTCTCTGAGCGTTAATGTTATGGACAAACGCAATTTTGCTGACTGTTCCTCACATCGAGGAAGATTAGCTGTTCCGGTGGCGCGTCCATTGTTTGGAGCGATTGTGGATAGGGAATTTCACGCCCCGGGAGATGCCAACTGGGCAGGGGTCGTTGAGATTCAACCACAGCAACAACAACAGCAACGTCAACAACAGCAACAGCTGTGTGCTCAGCCGCGTGATCCAAGACGACGACAGAGGCCAGCCGCGAGTCAAATCCAGGCGTCAAGGCCTTCTACGAGCGACCAGCCCCAAGAACAAGAAGCAGAGACTTCAAGTGCAGTTCCCGAATCCGAGCAGATTGCTCAAACCCTGGAGGAAATATGGGCATCTGGTCCCCATGCCAATGAAGATGTTGCAGCAGCGTTAGTGGGTGAGCTGCTTAGTCCCCCAGAAGATGAAGATGATGTATTTCGGGATGTAGAGGAATATGAGCCAGAAAGGGCAGATGAAGGCTTAACATCTTCAGAATCCGAATCAGAATCAGAGGAAGTTCCTGAACCAGCAGCTGCAGATCCCGGAATTCAAATTGGAACCTATGGATCGAGGTTGATTGTGAATGAAGGAGGTTCGAGGAGGCGAGAGGTCAGGGAATCTGAGGATTCAGATTTTGAAGAAGAGGAGGTTGCTCCGTTGGTGACGAGGCAAAGGACCAAACGTCACAGATTCATGCAGGGGACATCATCAGAGTCCGATGCACAACCTCAGCCTCAACCCCAAACCCAACCACAAGCCACAGCTCCACCATCACCGCCACCTCCGCATCATGAACCATACATTCCACCACCATTCATCCCATCTCCCATTCAGTCCATTCCATCTACGTCAGCCGCATATACTGAAAATCAAAGATTCATGCAACTCAAAGGACGTGTTGACTTTCAGCATGTTCAAATCATATCCCTTACAAAAGCTGTCGGTGAGCTCCAGGAGCATAACTCAAATCTTGACAAGGAGAATGCAGAATTAAGGAAGATTGTGGAGACTGTAAGAGACGAAAACACAGAGCTAAAATCGTTTATTGCTGATCAGTCTTCAGAAATCAGATCAATGAGGTCCCTCCTTGAGCAACTTATGAAAAATCTACAAACTCAGGGGGAGACAAGTTGTAAGGATCAGGAGGTGCAGCGAAGAGATAATGATGATGAAGGCAATGATCCCGGTGCAGATAAAGAAAATGAGTCTGTAGATTTTCCTGCAGCTCAAGCTACACAAATTCAGGGGGAGCCGAGTACAGAAGGAGAAGTAGGAGGATCTGGAAAAGAAGCAGGTTCCTCGAGGGTTCTGGACAGTGACATGATTGATGCACTGAAGGACATAGAGGAAGAGCTTATGGATTTTGACGATGAAGAAGAAGAGTTAGAAGAAGGAGAATTTATTCCAGAGGAGGTTGTGGACTGGAAATCAGACGATGAAGTGTTGGATGATGAAGACGATCATGTCAATGAAGTGATAATCAATTCACAACCGGTCACGGAGCTATATGAAGGACAAAATCATAATGTGATTGACATTGACTATATCAAGGTAGCCTCAGTCGAGGACAAAGAACTTGAAGAGGCCGAGAAGGAGCCATCTAGAGCTGACTTGATAAATCTTTGGTTCAAGAAAGAGGAAAAGAAAGATCAGTTGAAGATGAAGAAGAAAATGAGAGTTCCAGGTGCTGGAAGCTTCTCAAGAGGGATTATAAGCTGGTTCTTTGACAAAGAACTGCAGCTATTTATCTTGAAAAGAAGAGATGGACTACAATACTTGAGGCGAACACTAAAAGCGTTCAACTCTCTGCCCAAGATTGAGGTTAAGGAGCGGAAGGAACTGATTAATATAGGCGAAGACCCGTACGCTGAAGTCGTGGCAAGAATTATAAGGAAAGAAGGAAGATCAGGAAAGTTCGAGCGACTCAAGCCAAGGACCGGAAAGAGGGTCGAGGATCAGTCGAGAACAGATCCTCATACAGGTAGGCCATGGGCCAGGATGGTATACAAACCTGTGAGGTGTCTAAAGAAAGTGCCAATGAAATCGATGCCACAGAACGTTTTGAGTAACATGAAATGGTGGTACCTCGAGATTGACACTGCTGAAGCCATCATGGAGGATCAAGACGAGCAGGTCATTTTGAAGGTATATGATCCACTGCATTTGATAAACCTATCAAAGGACGACCTGAAAAAGCTTCATGATCAGCCTATCTTCTTTACTGAACCATGGAGATCTGAAGCCAGGAAGTTCCAAAAGGTAGTTAAAGTTTGTATAGATGCTGGATTATATGCAGGCAGTAGTATATATAGCTCTAGTACTTAAATTTGATGTAAATAATTAGAAGCTATCGTCAAGGGGGAGTCTGTTGGTACACCCTGTGTGACGATAGCAGTCTAATCGATCAGCATTTTGGTTTAAGTAATATTCTGAGTATTGAGAATTAACAAGTATTTTGATGTATATGTTTATATGTGTTTGTCTGTTATTGATTGTGTGTTTGAACTTGATGTAACATGTTACAAGAAGTTCAAACATAAAGGTCAAAGATTAACTCAAGCATAAGTAAAACATAAGTTTCATCACTTAAGTGTTTAAGTATTTTGGCTAGATTCGAATTACTTAAGGGAAGACATTTGAATCTGTGATAGATTCGAATGTATCCTTAGATTCGAATGGGCTAGATTCGAGAGTGTCATTGTGGACAGACTCGAATGGGCCTTGGGCCAGATTCGAGTTTGGCCCACATCAGACTCAAATCAGGGTCTATAATTAGGGATAGACTCGAATCATTAGAGGACTTTTAGCAGAATTCGTGAGGAACTAAGCAAAAGGCGATCTCGAGTTTATCAGCTAGGTGAGTGCCGTTTCGGAGAGAATTAGTTCGTAGGATCGTTCGTGTGTCGTTCGTTCAGCGTCTAATAGTCTCCGTGTTCCGTTGGTTGAGAGTTGTCCGTCTAACCGTCAACGAGGATTCCGCACTCGTTCACGGATCCGCGTCTAGATAGATCTTGCAGTCGTAGACCTTACAATGGAGTCACCTGAAAAGAATGCAGAAAATTCTGAGTTAAATAAATTGTTTGAGAATTTTTATGAAGACTACTTTGAGAAGCCCAAAACTAATGTTTCAAATTTGGTGCCTAACAGGATTACTGAAGATCCCGTCGTAGTCTCGGATCATTCTCATCAACAAGTATCAGAAGAAACTGGAGAAGCTTCGACAACAGATGTGCACTTGCCAACTGAAAGTGTACAACCTATTCAACCTCCAGGATCTTCTGAAAGCCCCTTAACATCTGAACATTCAGAAACTCCTATCTCAGATACCCTACCAACTACATCTGAAGCAATCCTCCGACTTCCCTATTTAGACCTAAATCCCAATCAAGACCACATCCAACCGTATCCACATACTTTCAAGTGGACTAGAAATCACCCAACAGAAAATATTATTGGTGATCCATCTGCTTCAGTCCAAACCAGAAGAGCCACAATAAACGAGTGCCTATTTTCCAATTTTATCAGCAAAATAGAGCCGAAGAATGTGAAAGAAGCACTTTTGGATGCTCATTGGATTGTTGCAATGCAAGAAGAACTGAATCAGTTCGAACGGTAGAAGGTCTGGAGACTTATTGAGCGACCTAAAGACAAATCTATCATTGGCACGAAATGGATATTTAAAAACAAGAAGGACGAACATGGAGTCATCATTCGTAATAAAGCACGAGTCGTTGCCAAAGGATACAGTTAGCAAGAAGGGATCGACTATGATGAGACATTTGCACCTGTTGCAAGAATAGAAGCGATTAGGATGTTTTTAGCTTTTGCCGCTCATAAAAATTTCACTGTTTATCAAATGGATGTTAAAACTGCGTTTTTAAACGGGGAATTAACTGATGAAGTATATACATATCAGCCCGAAGGTTTTACTGATCCTTCGAAACCTGATCATGTATATATTTTAGACAAGTGACTGTATGGCCTTAAACAAGCACCGCGTGCTTGGTATGATGCACTTTCAACATATCTGTTGAAATGTGGATTCAACGAAGGTGCAGTTGACACAACCCTGTTTATAGAACGTCAGGGGGCGGATATTATAGTAATACAAATATATGTAGACAACATAATATTTGGGTCTACAAATCCTGAATTTTGTAAGAAATTCGCATTTTTAATGTCCCAGAAATTCAAAATGAGGATGATGGGAGAAATAATTTTTTTCTTAGGATTACAAATTAAACAATTGACTAATGGTATTTTTATAAATCAGTCAAAATATATTCAAAAAATGTTAAAGAAATTTAACATGGTCAACAGCACTCCTATGAAAACTCTCATGGCTCCGGATTCAAAGTCAAAACTCGATGAGGACATTTCAGGGAAACCTGTAGATGTGACTCATTATCGAGGAATAATTGGGTCATTAATGTATTTAACTGCTAGTAGACCGGATATTATGTTTGCTACATGTGTGTGTGTGCTAGATATCAGGCAAATCCAAAAGAATCACATTTAACTCCTGCTAAAAGAATTTTAAGATATCTGAAGGGAACACCAAACCTTGGTTTGTGGTATCCTAGAGAATCTTCATTTAATTTAACTGCTTTTTCTGACGCTGATCATGCAGGTGATAAGATGGACAAAAAAAGTACGTCTGGTGCAGTTCAATTCTTAGGTGACAAACCCGTCTGCTGGTCATCCAAGAAACAACAATGCGTTTCATTGTCTACTGCTGAAGCAGAATACGATGTTGTTTCATCATGCTGTTCCCAGGTGTTGTGGATGAAGAGCCAACTGCGAGATTACGGGTTTACACCACAGAAGATTCCTATATACTGTGATTCTCAGAGCGCAATTGCTATTGCATCAAAACCTGTGCAACACTAAAAAACAAAACACATCGACATTCGGTACCACTTTATAAAGGATCACGTTAAAAATGGAAATATAGAATTATACTTTGTTCCTACTGAATATCAACTAGCTGATTTGTTTACCAAAGCATTAGATGAAAAAATGTTTAATTTTTTGGTATACAAATTGGGTATGTTGAATCGTTAGATTTAATAATTCAGTAGTTTCAATTTATAATTATAAAATTTACATTTTTTATTGATTCTAATCTGATGTTAAATTCTCGAATTTTAAAAGTTCAAATTATTTGGGATTTAACATATCTGGATTGTCATGTGCAGGGGGAGCAGAAAAATAATTTTATCTGATTTTGAGAAAATCTGATAACATTTATCTGCTATTTTGTAGGGGAAGCTGATTTGGAACATATGATATACATCTGAGGGGGAGCAGCATTCTAAAATTCAAGGGGGAGCAGTTTATATTTTTAAATTTTTTCTTAGTTTTAGTTTTTATTTTAGTAAAAAAAATTTGTTTGTTTTTTTTTGTGTGTGTGTATTTTCAATTTGTTTATTTTTGTTTATGTTTGAGTATATTGGGTTTTTGATAATTGGGTTTAAATTTTGGTGATTGTGGGCCGGATAAAATCAAAGAAAATCAAAAGTGGGCCGGATAATATCTACATTTTGAAATTCATCTATAAAGTTGAAATTCAAATTCAAATTTGTCTTTTTTGGTCCAAACCCACTATTCACTATCTTCTTCCCAAACATTTCTTCCTCACGAAGAAACCTACAAATCTTCCAAGAATTCTGAATTTTCATCAAGATTATCTAATAATTGTACGTATGATGTTTCTGCTTTATATTCATGTTTGTATTTTGTATATAGATTGTATTTCTTTTACTTTTGTATCTGATTCTGTGCGAATAAGTTCGTATGAACAAATGTATGTGTTCATGGTGTTTCAAATTTTTTGTTTCTTAAAATGAAACTAAATGTGTGGTGGTTTTCGGTTTATGAATCTGAACATGAATCTGAAATTTCATGGTTCAATTTCAATCACACGAACAGAAAATTGAATTTTTTGCTCAAATGAGTTCGAGTTCATCTTTTTCTGAAATTTGGATTTTTGACAACTTTGTTGTTGTTTTTAATCATTCAGTAAAACAAAGTTGACTGAAATTATTTTTCGAGTGGGACACAAGTTTTTAATCAGTGAAAAAGTCCCTGGAATCAAAAGTTTGTAAATCAGTGTGTGTAGGGACTTCAAAATTTTTTCAAGAACAGTTTCTTGAACAACACTATGATCGAGAATATATTAAGTTTCATTCGAGTTGAGTAATACACCATTCGAGAAAGTCCTAGTGTAGATCGAGTTGAATGTTTCTTTATTCGAGAAAGTCTTCTTAGTTAATCGAGTTGTTCATACTTAGGACTCGATATATTTTCAAATACTTCAGTCTCGATTGAAATATGGGCCGAGAAACAGTGTGTTCCATCCGAGTTGGTTCTCTGCTTCCATCGAGGAAGTTTCTTATTCATTCGCGTTATAAACTTGGTCATTCGAGAATCTTTTAATGTTGATCGAGTTGGGCTTAAGCATTGATCAAGTCTGTCTTAAACTTTAATCAAGTCATTCATGACTTATTCGAGTTGCACAGAACATACAGTCGAGTATTTTCATGTTTCATTCGAGTTTAAGACTTCATTCATTCGTGTCTAGATGTACTTCATACGAGTTCATTCATGGTCAATTCGAGTTGGACTGATTCTTCATTCGAGAATCATCAAGACTTAATCGAGAAAATATACGCTTCATTCAAGTTTATTATAAGCTCATTCGAGGATCCTCATTTGTCATTTGAGTTTGATTCAAATTTTTGCCTAAGTGTTGGAATTTTAGTGTTTTAAGAAAAATGTAATTTTTTTTCAAGAAATTGTTTTAAATTTGTGTTTTTCTAACATTGGTCTCTGAAAGATTGACTTTGGAATCCTGTCAATAATATTTTATTATTGTCTGGAATCCCGATGCTTTAAACAGAAAATCACAAATTTTTATAATTTCTGACAAAATGTTCTATTTTTCTACTTTGAATGATTTCATTTGTTTACCTTCTTTGTCTAACATATTTGTTATATTTCACAGGTTACAAATGGCATCTCCAAGTCATTCCCATAATTCAAATTCTTCCGACTCCCATTCATCTTCAAACCATACACTTGTCTCTAAACCCGTCCGATCTGCCTCTGTTACAAGGCCTTCACCTTCAACCATTATAACCGACAATCAACTTGTGAAACCAAAATATTGTCTTCCATTCAAAGACAATAACCACCGCATGGATACCAAAGTTATTAAAGTTAGCCATCCAATCATTGTCGACATTCTCAAAGGACATCCTTTGGGATACCTTCTCCAATATAAACCATCCATCCCACAAGTCTACCTTCAGCAATTTTGGCATACTGTCAAATTTTTTCCAGCAGATGGTAACCACCACTTCAAGGTTACCATCGATCGGTTCAAATCCAAGATTACATTGGCCAGACTTCGACACAACTTGTTTCTACCAAGAAGGATTGACATAGTTAACTTTCCAGAGTTAGCTTATTTTGAAGATTTCGTGTCAGATGAGGAGTTAGTCCATGATCTCGTATGCTTGGGATATTCAACGCCACTACCTAAGAGCTCAAAGTTTCATCGCAATGGCCTGAATGGTGAATGGTACACTCTATTCGGCATCATTAATAGGTGCATGACGTCTAAACACACAGGCATTGAGATGCAGTATACACTGTCTAAGGATCTTCCACGACATCACTTTCAATAAGCACTATGATTATGCACAATGCATATGGGAAGACCTCAAAGAAATTGTGCTTGCTAAGACAACAAACGGATCGAGGAAGTTTGTACCGCTTCAAAGGTTCATTCAAATTCTAATCCGAGGCATTCTCCGGGCAAATGAGAATACACCGAAGAGATCAAACACAAACCGATGCCCATATTACGTTATGATGAGTTTACATGAAGTGCCAGATTCTCCAAATGCAAACATAATGCCTATTCCGGAAGCTTTGTTAAAATATGCAGACCCGTAGAGTGAAAATGTGAGGCTTTATAGAATAGACCATGCTCTTATAGAGACCCAAGAACCGGGTTCTCTAAACCAAGGAGTTATAGGAAGAGAGGAACTTCAGCATGGGGCTGAAGTTCAGGGAAGCCAACAAGTGAGTGAGGAAGCAGAAGTTTCAGTGAGGGGTGGTGAGGAAGAAGCTGGCAGCTCTAATTCAGAACGAACGTTGTCAAATATTAATGAAGGAGTTGCAGAAGGGGATGATGATCATGATGATCATGATGATGATGATGATGAAGGACATGATCTTAATGAGGGAGGTGCAGGGTTTGTTGATATAGTGGAAATTTCCAGGCAGAGTGTGAGGGATGTACCAAGCCCAAAAAGCCGGGATAGAACCACAACTGATGTTAGCTCCCAACAGGGAGTTAGCATTGAAAAAGTCAGTATCCCACTGACGCTTGCACACCCCACCATCCACTCAGTCTCCTCTCAACAGGAGACTGTTTCAATTGACCACCGGGATCAAACACAAATGCTATCCGATAATCCTTTGGATTTGATGGATATTGAATTCAGTACACATCTTCCCGAGTGTACGACTTCACTTCAAGCACAGTGTCTAGAACCTATACACGATAGGACACTTGAGTCTACTTCATTTGTTGAAGCAAGTGTGGTTGAACTTAGTGTTCGTGCCGGATCATCCTCAGTTACGGAAGCATTCGTTGCTCCGTCACTTGAAGAGGGTGGAAGTCCAGTTAGAGCTACCACATTGCCAACTCTAAGCACTGGCCACACAGAGGTTCTTTTCACAAGTTCCACTGTTGTGTCAACTGGAATTCTGAGTGACCCAGTCGTTACTCTTTCCCCGTTTGTGACCGAAACATCTCTGAGCCAAGCCTTAAATGTTGCTATTGCGGGAGTAAACAATCATGTTTCTGCTCAGCTATCTGAAGTTATGGCTCAAATGAACAAATTTCATAAGTTTTTGAAAGGAAAGTCAGTGGCTGAGGAGTCAGTGAAGCAATCTGATCCGCATCAAGAAATTGACGAATTGAGGGAAGAATTGAGAGATTTAGTATTTTGAGCAGTTTAACGAAATGAGAGAAAGAATGATAAGCTTGGAGAGTACCGTGATCACTGCGCTAGGAAATTTATCAGAGAGGGTAGCGGCAATTGAAGAGACGTGTAAGGCTCAAGCTTCTACATCAAAACGAAAACATGATGAGCATGACGAGGACTCTGATGATGCTCCTCATGAGAGGCAGAAGAGGAGGAAGCTTGACGAGCCTACACCGGGAATTTTAATGATCACATATCCAGAGAAGGAGATAGAGGTTAGAGAAAACGATGAAGGAAGCTCAAAAGAACCTGTTGATGTCCAAAGTGAGCTGGGATTGATTCTTCATGAAGATGTTCCAGTTCCTTTGAACATTCAGTCAAAAATCTATAATTTTGAGGAGTATAACGATTCAGATGATGATATTTAAGAAGTTCATGATCAAATGTTGATGATTCAAGGGATAGAAACTGAAGGTGAGAAAGAGGTGTATGTTGAGTTATCAGATGATGATGATGTGATTGTATTAACAGATATTGATTTTCAAGCTGAAAGGATTGAGGAAGAAGAAGAGTTAGTACAAGAGATATTGAAAGAATCTATACCAACACCGACGGTTGAAAAGCCTGAGGTTGTTAAAATTAAAGAGGAGATGGAAGAGTTTCCTATTGAGAATGTGATAGTACAAGAGAGAGTGGAGTTGAAGTAATGGAGAGGTTTTTCAACGAATACGTTCTTGCTGATGAGTCGCAAAAACAACACAGACTCATGTTTGAAGCTCAACAGGTTGTGCAAAGAGAAATAAGAGATATGCTTACTTTGCTAAATAAAGATGAAATTAGCAAGAAGAAAGTAAGAAAATTCGAATTGTCTGCAAGACAGTCAGCTGAATTCATTAAGAAAATGAATAAGTTGCCCTATCTTGAAGATATTCTGGAGAAAAGAATCTTTTGCAAGAAACAAGCTCCGTGTACGTTTCTTAAACTGTTTAGGGTTTTGGAGACAAATATGCCTAATCTTGTCAACTATGCTAGTTTTTTGAGAAACGAGACCCAAGCAGTAGATAAAGTGAAGAGTGAATTCAGGATAGTTGATTTAATCAAAATTGAAAAAGAGCGGTTCGTTCAGATCTTCTATCCTACGTTCACTGTCATAAGAGCTGATGGTAATATCTATACATTCACTGAAGCAGACTTGTTCAATATGCACTTGGTTGATATAGAAGATTTATTTGATGAATTGTGCCGCAACAAGAGAAATGAACACTGTAGATATGCACTAAAGACAATTTTTCACTTCATGCATACCAAACTGGTATTGATGTCTGTATAAGATCTATAGATTGGTGTCGAAAGAGGAATGAGGATGTTAGGCACAAAAAGGCCTCAGTCAAACCTGTTCTGCATCTAAGGGGGAGATTCATAATCAGACCTGTTGATGCACTTGAAAGGTATAATTTAAGGCTTGTTTATGCCTTAATAGAACCTATAAAGTGATTTGCAATATCAGTTAAAGTTGTTCTATGTGTTGCATGTGTTGCAACAAAGGCAGTTTGTCCAAGCTGTTCAGTCTGCTGAATAGGCTGGACATAAACTGTCTACGCTGCTATACACTGGTGAGCATTTGGGCAGTTTACAAGTGTTCTGTTCTTTGTGAACAGAACCTGTTCTTTGTGAACAAGTTAAAACACTTTATGGAATATGTTTCCAAGTCCTCATGTAATGTTTTTGGCTACAAGATCAGTTTAGAAAGTCGAAGACAAAGTGGAAAACAGAACTGCTCAGCCTGCCCAAGTTGTTCTATCACATGAAGACAAAAGGATATTTGAAAAAGGGTGAGAGACCTTTTTCATATATCAAAATAGGCCTTAACAAAGGAAGAAAGACGCAAAGTTGACATTCCTTATTTAGTTAAAGCTTATGCAACAGTAGACTAAGTGAAAAGACAAAAGTTCTGCAACACGAAGGCATGTCTGCTTTTCAAAATGTGCAGAAAAGTTATATTGTCTTTTCAACAAGACATTCCACCTTTTTCCTTTCGTCCAATGAAGAAGCTTCACTTAGATCCTCTAAGTGAGTATAAAAGGAAACTTCCAAGGATTGAAAGATTAAGCAAAAAGCTAAGTGCTGAGCCAAGAGTGTAAAAATCAGAACGTGCATTAAAGTGTGTCTTTTCATGCATGCAAGTCTGCTTGAATAAAACAGTGCTTTATGCTTAAGTTGTTCTTATTCAAGATGTCCTTCGGAGTCTTGTAAACACAGTGAGTGATTCTTAGTGAGTGTATTCATTGTAACTAGTTTAAGTCTGTCTTTGACTAGTTAACATACTGTTGTATCTGTCATCTCAGCTTGAGCATTTTCGCAGTCAAGCTTGTTTGTAATTAACAATTGTTGATAATACATACAAACATTGAGAAAATAGTGTGTAGTTTTTAAATTGCTGTATTCACCCCCCCCCCCTCTACAGCTTAAGGCTATATACTTGGGAAACCTCTCAGGACCTACAACTGGTATCAGAGCAGTTTAGAGTGTGTGTCATCTCTAGATCTCTCATTATCCCAAAGTTTCCATGGACAACAGTGCTGCAAATTCCTCATACTATGACAATCGGTCAATGGGCAAACCTCCAAAGTTTAATCATCAGAACTTCTCTTGCTGGAAATGCAGAATGATGCTCTATTTAGAGAATCTGGATGTACAACTACCAGAGATAGTAATGGAGGGTCCTTATGTGCCAACCTCTGTTACTACTATAACTCCAGCGGTTGAAGGAGCTGCTCCTGAAATCAGAACCTTTGAGAAAGCAAAGCTCAATGGTATGATGAAGACAAAAGATTGGTGGCTCTGGATGCAAAGGCCAGGAATAACCTGGTTATCTCTCTGCCTGATGATGTGTTCAAACAGGTCGAGAAGATGAAGACTACAAAGGAAATATGGGAAACTTTGTGTACCGTCTATGATGGACCCACAATCACACTGGATAACAGGATTAACAATCTTGTTAGACAGTATGAACTCTTCTTTGCAAAACCAAAGGAGACTCTCATAGAAACCTACACCAGGTTTACTGCTCTTATTAATGATCTCAAAGCTGTTGGGATCACCAAGGACAGCCTGACTCTGGTGAACAAATTCTTAGACATCCTTCCTGAAGAGTGGAATTATTTTTCTACAATCTTAAGGAATTCAGGTACCATCAGAAGTATAGATCTTGTCAACCTGTATGGATCCTTACTGAATGATGAGCAGTCAAGGCAACAGAAAAGAAATGCCTTGGAAATGTCAAAGAGAGATGCAGCCTTTGTAGCCAGTGTGAGACAACCTGTAAGTCAGGTGGGTGATGTGTTCACTCAACCTGATCAACAGACTGATGATAAGGAGGAAGTGTCTGATGAAGAAGACAATGCAGATCTTGCTGCACTGAACGATGAGCAAATGATAGCCATGCTTGTCAAAAGGTTCAACAAGAAAAGGTTTGGAAGAAACATGCTGCAGGGAAGTTCAAGTGCTGTAAAAAAGAAGGCATTTGATAAATCCAAAGCTGAGTGCTTCAAATGTGGCAAACCTGGCCATATAGCTGCTGAATGTGTATCAAAAGCTGTTGGTCAGTCATCCAAACCACACAAGACAAACAGGGACGATGGCTATAGGGCTAAGTACCTTATGGCCATGGCTAAGCTGAGAAAGTTGGAAAACTCAGTGGTTTCCAATCGGCAAAAGGGACTCATGGCAGAGACTTGTGACTGGGAGGAGTCTGATTCATCATCAGATGAAGAAGACAATCAATGTCTGATGGCCAACACTGATGTCCCATCAACAAGCAACTTCAAACAAGACTTGGCTGAAGCTGAAGCCTTCAGCAGCTTGGAGAACTTGAATCCTAGAATGATGTATAAGGTACAAAATTTTATGGCTTACAGTTCTGAAGAAAAAATTAAAATGTTTGAATACATGCTTGTTGATCTAAAAGCTGCTGTTGAGAAGCATACTGTTTTATTATCTGAGATCTCTATGCTTAAAGCTGATCTTGAAACAAAATCCAGTAAACTTGACAGTTTCCATAAGTTGGAAACTGAGATTGATGAACTAAAACACATTAACTCTATTTTACTGGAAGAAAAGAGAGAAACAGATATAAAACATGCCAAGCTTCAAAAGATAGTTGACTCTTGGTGCCAATCTGCACAAAAAGTCAGCCATTGTATAAGTCAACAGATCCCTGCACAAATCCAAGCCTATCTTGGAGGGGATCTTGACACAGAAGCTTCCATTGTTGAGGTTAATAATCTGAAAAAGGACTTATCCACTCTTGGTGAGCTTCCAAACACTTTCATTCAAAAAGTGAATGGTAAACTAATCTCAACAAACAGGTTTGTCAGGCCTCAAAATACTGACAGCTCGTGTGAACCTAGCTCAAAAGTTGATGATGGAATATGTTCTTCATCAAATCAGCCTGCTAAGTGCTCTGTTGATTCACACAAGCAAAAGAAAGGAAAACATGTCCAAACTGCAGCTGTGAACACCAAGCCTGTTGACAAAACAAGCTCTGGGTCCAAAGCTGATAGTAAAAGACATGCTAATCCTTTTGATGTTGAACATTTTGAAAATAAGTTTTCAAAAGGTAAGCAGACTGCTTTCAACAGGGGTAAGTCTCATGTTGAAAGCAAACCTGCTGTGATTTCAAACAAGTTTTTAAATCATGGTGGTAAACTGGTCTTAAATGAAACTAAGTCTTTTTAAACCAAGAATAATGATTATACTGATAGGCAGCATAAATCACACCTCAGTAAGGGCAAAGGCAAAGCCATTTGTCAGCCTGAGAAATTTGGGAATAAGTTTCCCAAATCTGTGGAAGTTCAAAAGCAAATTAAGCTTCCTATCTTTGACATCTGTCCTCCTAAAAAGAGGAAAGAAGAGACAGGCAAAGCTGTTGCTATTGAACCCTCCACTCAAGCTGTTGATTCATCAAATAGCAATAAGTCTGCTAAACCTGCTGATAGAATCAACAGAAATAATTCAGAATGTGTTTCTGAAAGGTCTTCTTCCAAAAATGCTAAGAGGAGAAAATGCTATAAATGTGGAATGAAGACGCATCTGGCCAAAGACTGTCCTGAAACTGAGGACATGAGGCCTGTTGACTCTGATGGCTTCCTCATTGCTAACATAAGCAGTGCTGGAAATATCTCAGTCAATGAGAGTGGTATCCAAACTGATACCATTCAAATAGGGAATATTAGTGTTGATATTACAAGCCCATCAACAAATGTTGATGAAGTAGGAGAACTCATCTCTGTGATGAGTTCCCCTAAAAATGACTAATATATTCTTCATGTCACTCTGCAGGAAAAACAACCATCCCAGGTTTGGTACTTGGACAGTGGCTGCTCAGGGCACATGACAGGTTGTAAGGACCTGCTGAGTGATCTCAGGCTGGAAAAAGGGCCAAAAGTCACCTTTGGTGACAATGTACAAGGATCCACTGAGGGTTATGGAACTCTTAAAGCTGGTGCTGCAGTGTTCAAAAGAGTAGCCTATGTGGTTGGACTAAAACATAACCTTGTTAGCATAAGCCAACTGTGTGATGCTGGCTACAAGGTTAACTTTGATGAGCACCTGGGTTACATATTGGATTCCCAAGGCAAAGTTATACTGTGTGCTCAACGGAAGAAAGGTGTATATGTTGTGGATATGCAATCTGCTGATCCCACAACTGAAACCTGTTTTCTCACAAGAACAAATGCAGACCTAAACTGGTTATGGCACAAAAGGCTGTCACACCTGAACTTCAAGAACATCAACAAACTCTGTAAGAAAGAGTTGGTAACAGGTTTGCCTTCCATGACTTTTGTTAAGGATAAACTCTACACAGCTTGTGAAAAAGGCAAGCAGAGGAAATCATCTTTTAAATCCAAGCACAATTTTTCTATGGATACTCCTCTCTTCTTAATCCACATGGACTTGTTTGAACCTGTTAATGTCCCAAGTCTTGGAGGAAGAACATACACTCTAGTAATGGTTGATGAGTTCTCCAGGTACACATGCGTAATCTTCTTGAAGAACAAAGGAGAGGTTGCTAGAGAAATCATTGGATTTGTGAAAAAGATGGAAATGCTAAACTCTGCCCAAGTAAAGCAGCTTAGAAGTGATCATGGTACTGAGTTCAGAAATAGTACTCTTGAGGACTTCTGTGAAGAAAAAGGGATATCACAAAACTTTTCAGCCGTAAGAACTCCACAACAAAATGGAGTTGCTGAAAGGAGAAACAGAACCCTCATTGAAGTTGCTAGAACCATGCTGTGTGCATCAGGTTTACCTTCATCATTATGGGCTGAAGCTGTCAACACTGCTTGCTTCACCCAAAACAGATCCTTAGTGGTGAAAAGGTTCAACAAGACTCCCTATGAGCTGCTCAAAGGGAGAAGGCCAAATATTAGCTACTTCCATGTGTTTGGATGTCGTTGCTTCATTTTGAATCAAAGGGATCATTTGGCGAAGTTTGAACCAAAAGCTGATGAAGGTGTGTTTGTTGGCTACTCTGCTATCTCCAAAGCCTACAGAGTGTACAACAACAAAAGAAAGGTGATAGATGAATCTATCAATGTCACCTTTGAAGAGTCCAGGAATGCCTCCACCAAAGCTGTTCCTGAATCAGTTTCAGGAGAACTCAACTTTGATGATCTCATGCATTCCAACAATGAAGAGGACTCAAAAGCTCCCACTACATCCAATGTGGAACCTGTTAATCATGATGGACATGATGATGATTATGTCAATACACCCTGTGTGAATAAGTGTACTGATTTAATTACAACTACATGTCCTGAACCAATCAATGCTGATTTTCCTGGATCCTCTGCTGATATGTTCAACAGTGGTCAGTCATGTTCAACAAGTGAACAGGCTCAAGACAACAGTGTGTCTGAAAATCTTGAGAGCTGCTCGACAGGACCTGCTGAAGGTGTCAACAACTCAGGAGAATCATCATTGAAAAATGATCCTAAGTGGATCAGATGTCACCCCAATGATCAAATAATTGGTGACATCAACAAAGGGGTACAAACAAGGTGGGACAGCTTAGGGAACTTCTGTATGTTCTCTAGTTTTGTTTCACTAATGGAGCCAAAGAAGGTGGATGAAGCACTAAAAGATGCCAATTGGATCACTGCCATACAAGAAGAACTCAATCAGTTTGAGAGAAACAAGGTATGGAAGCTGGTCCCTGCTCCTAAAGGTAAAACTATAATTGGCACTAAATGGGTTTTCAGGAATAAAATGAATGAGCAAGGTCATGTTATTAGAAATAAAGCAAGACTGGTTGCTCAGGGTTATAGACAGGAAGAAGGAATTGACTATGATGAGACATTTGCTCCTGTGGCCAGACTAGAAGCAATTCGTTTGTATCTAGCCTACGCTGCTCATAAGAGCATTAAGGTATTTGAAATGGATGTGAAGAGTGCATTTTTAAATGGGAAGCTGCAAGAAGAAGTTTATGTCAAGCAGCCTTTTGAAAATGAACAACATCCACGTTTTGTCTATAAGTTGGACAAAGCTCTCTATGGTCTCAAACAAGCCCCTAGAGCCTGGTATGACACTCTTACTGAATTCCTTATGAGCAATGAGTATTCCAGAGGTAAAGTGGATACCACACTGTTCATAAAGAAGGTGAAGTCTGATATTATGCTTGTTCAAATTTATGTGGATGACATAATATTTGGTTCTACCAATGAGCAGTTATGCAAGAATTTTTCATTACTCAAGAAATTCAAATATGAAATGAGTATGATGGGAGAACTTACTTTCTTTTTATGATTACAGGTTAAACAAACCTCAACTGGAATTTTTATAAATCAAAGAAAGTATATTTTAGATCTCTTGAAAAAGTTTAAATTCAATCAAAGTTCTCCTATTAAAACTCCAATGGCAACCAATGTAAAATTTGGATGCTGATGCCAGTGGCAAAGCTGTTTCAGTAACAGCTTACAGAGGTATGATTGGGAGCTTGCTATATTTAACTGCTAGTAGACCTGATATTATGTTTGCCACCTGTTTGTGTGCTAGATTCCAAGCTGATCCAAAGGAATCTCATCTAGCTGCTGTTAAAAGAATCTTCAGATACCTAAAGGGCACACCAGGTTTGGGTCTTTGGTATCCCAAAGATTCAAGCCTTGAATTAACAGGTTATTCAGATTCTGATTTTGCAGGCTGCAGGCTAGATAGGAAAAGCACAACAGGTGGATGTCAACTTCTTGGTGGTAAGTTGATAAGTTGGTGCAGCAAGAAGTAGAACTCAGTGTCTACTTCTACTGCTGAAGCTGAGTATATTGCTGCTGGAAGCTGCTGTGGGCAGATTCTGTAGATGCAGCATCAGCTTGAAGACTATGGGCTTGTGTATAGGAAAATTCCTATTCTATGTGATAACACAAGTGCCATAGCTATTTCCAACAATCCAGTATTTCATTCAAGAACAAAGCATATTGAGGTCAGACATCATTTCATCAGGGATCACATTCAGAAAGGTAATGTGGAGGTAAATTTTATTTCCACTAATGAACAGCTTGCAGACATTTTCACCAAACCTCTTGATGAAACCAGGTTTAATTACCTTGTCAGCAAGCTGGGCATGTTAAACAAGAGTGACTAAGTGTCCTCAAAGGTCTAAGACTTTGTATGTCTCATACTGCTCAAGTTTCTCAGAACAGCTTTGATAGAAAAGGTTATGCATGTTCTGTATTTAGTCATTTTTCTGAAAAACTTGAACAGCTTGAGCATATAACAGGTTGAACAATAACAGCTTGCATGTTAAAACCTGCTCTGATGGTCTATTCTTCACTCTGCTCACTCCTTCACACTGGTTTACAGGACATTGTTCTGAAACCTGTTCAACTATTCAACACAACCTGCTCTTACATTAGAGCACATGTTGAAAACACAGTGTGAAGCGTGAACAGTTTGAAAAATAAACAAGTTGTGATGACCCTACTCATCACAGGTTTGACCAACAGCCTAGACCAACAGTTTTTTTTAACTACCTTTCTTCACAATTAAGTTACTTAATTTCTATTTTTATTTAACTTAATTACTGCGGATATTGTGGGTTACGTGTGTTAGTGATTAAAAAGGGCTCAAGTGGTCTGACAAACGGTCTGACATGGACAACCGTTTCGTTTTCCATTAACGACTTTTTCAAATCAACCGCCCAAACGTTTCTCTCTCATACCCACTCACATTCAAATCCTATAAATAACCCCTACTGTTTCATCTTCGTCTTCCTCACTATTTCCAGAAATCCTCAAGAACCCAAAATCGACTAAGTGTCTTCTGCTTTTCAAAGTCCCGAACCTTTACAAATGGCTCAAAGAAACAACCCCTTTCTTCCAGTATTCGTTGGTGATGATGTTGTGAAACACTCATCAGTTACCACAATGCTGACCATCAAGCCCACCAACTACATTGCAAACCTAACCATTCCCAAAAACTATGTGGGGAAGGGTTATGAACAAATGGTGGAATTTCTAAGAGTTCATCCTCTGAACTACGCAATGACTGCCTCTCCTGGTGTCCTGTACCAGGAGATGGTGTATGAGTTTTGGTACACCTGTGCCTACAACCCCAACACCAAAGTCATTAAGGGGACTATTCTCAATGGGACTCAGACCATTGAGATAACAACTTGTCTTCTCAGGGAGGTTCTTCATCTGCCAACTGCTGATCCATATGACAAGCCTCATCCTGAAAATGACCAAATGGGGAATTTGCTACGCTTCTGTGGTGTTGCAGAACCCAAAATCAGAGCTACGCTATTCAGGAAGGATCTATCTCCTACCTACAGTTATCTATTTGCCTCAGTGGTCATGTGCTTCGGAAGTAAGGTTGGCTCATTTGACCAACTAAGCCGTGATGAAGTTCCCATCGTTCTACAGCTGGTGGATGGGATCACAATAGACATGGCACAGTGGTGTCTTCTGAATTTGAGGAACCTGGTACAACAAGAAAATCGTCCAGCTGCTATTCGGTATCCAAGGTTTCTGAGCCTCATCTTCAAGCATCATTGTCGTGAACAATTATATAACTCTCAACCCTTACTTAAGACTGTTGCATTCCCTGTAATAGGGAATAGAGTGTTTTATACTCATGTTATACCCAATGAGCCTCCTCTATCAACACCAATGAGGAGGATGTTAGGATTGGTGGAAGGACCCTCTGATGTGAGGGTGGATCCTGAACCTGCTCCCAAGGGAAAATCCAAAGCCAGGGCCAAACTTGTTAAAAGGACCCTGGCAACAACTGAAGCTGGGCCTGTCCACAAGAAGGCCAAAACAGCTCAGCCTGAGTCTGCTTCCTTAGCCTCTGTGGCTGAGGGGGAGCAGGCTCCTCACCCTGGTTCATTCGTTGAACATGAAGCCTCTGTGGCATCTGAGACTATGGAACAGACCAACCCCACTGTTCTTGACCCTGTCTCAAAACCTGTCCAATCTGAACCTCTTTCCCCTCCATCCTCACCCATATCATATCATATACTATATCATCGCATATCCATCGCCAAAAAGAAACCAGCTACCACAACAACCCAAACTAGCCCCTCTATTCCCTCTCAACAGGGTTCTGTTGAAAAAGAAGCAACCCCTGCTGCCTCTCCTATTTTGGGAGAAGGATCAGCACACTTAGAGCCTGCTTCACTCCATCATGAGTCTACCCAAAGTCAGCCTCGACCCTCTGGTTCCTCTCAATAGGAACCAGTTGTACAAATGGAGATAGCCACCTCAACTATTCCAGCCTCCCAACAGGCTGAGAATATTGAAAGACAGGAGTCCTCTCCACTCCATACTGTGTCCACACTGTCCCCACCTCAAACTTCTTTACACCCTGAGTCTGCACGAGGTGTCCACACTGCTGGCTTAGACCAACCAGCAGATCAGCCTCAATCTTCTGCTCCCTATGATACAGCTGTTCAACACCAAACAGCTGCTGAGGGACCAACTACCCAAGCTGATGAACCTCAGGGAACATACTATCCCTTGGGTGAGGCTGCCCCATCTATGCAAACTCCATCAGCAGGTTTCACCACTGCTGATGTTGAAATGCAAATTCCATCTCCCCATGATGAGGTACTTTTACACCAAGGTACTGCAGAGGGAACAACCCCTGGCCTTCATGAAGGTGCTCCAAAACAAGCAGCATTTGAAAGGCTGCCATCTTCTACCCCCTCTCCTGATGATGCAGCTACTGCCACTGCTAAAGGACCCATTGATCCCTCCAGGCTGGGAAACCTTACTTTTCCCAGGATATGGAGCTTCTTTCTACCATACCCTCTCCATCTAAATCACATCCCCATACACCAGCCTCATCCTCTTCCTCACCATCTACTCACTCCAAACAATCCACTCATACACCTCCATCCCCTAAAGACATGCCTTTGAAGGATGAGCTTTCCTTGCTGACCAACAAAGTTGGTTCTTCAGAAACCTCTATATCCTCTCTACCCTCTCTTATTTCAGACTCTGTGTCTGAACAGCTTAAGGGATTCTTTGATTTGTTCAAGGATTCCATCCCAGCCACTCAACCAACTGACAACACCTCACAGCTGCAAACTGTCTCCACCTCCCTATCCTCAATTCTTTCACTCCAACAGGACTCTGTGTCCTCACTGATAGCTATCTCTCAACAGCTGTCATCTCTCCTCACTTCTTGCAATTCTACACTTCCTGCCACTCTGGCCAGCTTGAATACACTTATTGGTTCTTTATCCAATTCTGTGTCTTCAAACCTTGTTGATGTGCAAGATTCTCTTGAACTATATCTTGCACAGCTTCAAAGTTTGCTGTTCACAGCTTCTGATAGAGAAAACATTGTTAAGCTGACCTCTCTTGCTGATACACAAACCTCTTCTCTTCAAACCTGTCTTTCCCAACTTGCAGAGGTGAAGGACAACCTTGCTTTCTTAGTGACTAGCCTGGTTGGCCCCAAGCCTGTTGCCAAAACTGCTGGCAAGCCTACTGACTATGTGTCTTCAGGCAGACCAAGTGTTGAAGGTGTTGGTACATCTCCTTCAAAGGGGGAGAAGTCATCTGCCTCGAAGACTAAGTCTAAGGGGGAGAAAACTTCTTCTCCTGAGGAGAAATCAGTACCTACAATACCCACTGGTCAACCAGCAGGGACATCAACTACAGGTACAATGGAAGGTGCTTCCCAAACTGCTCAGCCTACTCAGGCTGAATCTCCAAACCCTGCTCAGTCTAAGGGGGAGGAATTCATTCCAGAGGACAGGCCAAGCAGCAGGATGAGGCATCTAATTTTACAAGAAGAATAAGAAGAAGAGGAGGAATTTCCTGAAGCTGCTATTACTACAGCAGCTAAAGGAAAAGAAAAAGCAGCAGTTGATCTTCAACAGCAGAAAGTAGCAGAGCTCAAATTTCATAAGGCTAGGGCTAAGGAAATGGGTCTTCCTATGCAAAATACTTTGAGTTCAGAGAAGAACAGCTTCAAGCCCTGGAAGCTCTAAGGAAAGAAGAAGAATCTGCTAAAGCTGCTAAATCTTTTGCTCTCCAAGAGGCAATAAAAATCAAAATGCCCTCTATGGATGTGCAAAAGAAACTAATGGAAGCTGCTAAGGGATCAGTAGGAGAGAAGGAAGCAGAAAAAGAAAAGGGTGCTCAGGTCTCAGTGACTAATACACAAGTGCCCTCTACTAGAGCCCAATTTCACTTTGACAACCTGGCAAAGAAAAAGTTTCAAGATGTTGAAGATAGAAGGCTTTCCAAGGAAGCAGTTGTCAAAGTTGTTCCCATATCAAGAAAAGGCAGTCAGTGGAAATTGAAAATAACCAGGATGGGTGCAACAGGCCCAGAACTGGACACCTATGACTACACTGATGTTGCACCGATGGGGTACAGGGAATGGGTTGAGTTGGCAGTTGCTCTGAGCAAGTCTAAGTCAGAAACAGCTAAGACTGTCAGGGCATATGTCAAGAAGTTGATGGAGAGAGTGAAGGATCTTGGCCTGATCTCAATAGAATTTAGTGAGGGTGTCTATGTGACACAACCCAAAATAAAGGCCAGGAGAACAAGGAAGGATACTGAGCTTGAACAACTCCTCATCTTAATTGAACAGGGTGACTATGTTGTTGAGATGAAAGGAATTGATTACAGTCTGCCTAGTGGAGTAGAGTTTGAAGAAGGCAAGATAATTGAAGAGCCTGAGTTGGGGGCATTTTTTGTAGATCCCTTAACACAGAAGAAATGCTTTCAGAGAGCATCAGATCTATACAAGGTGGATCTGAGACAACTTGTAGCCTTCAGACTTGCAGCTTCATTTAGGCAATCAAGCAGGTGGAGAGCAGCTGTCTGGGATCAGCTCAGAGGCTTTCATGAAAGAGGTGAACTTCAAGATCCCAAGTTTATGTGCATCAGAGTTGAAATCGAAGAATTGGAAGATACAAAGGATGAACTTGAAAAAATTTTGAAGGACCACCACCACTGGAGTAAAGTCCATCTATCATCAGGGTAGGTGAAGAATGGAAGCTGTCCATCTGTTGGACAGGCTTGCCATTATCTGCTCCCAACAACAACAGTCCAAGACTTTTTGTACATTAGTTGTACTTTGTTACATATGTTGTAACTTTACTTATTTACATCAGTTGTAATATACATTAGTACATTAGTTGTACTCTTGTAAAAACATGTGTTGTTTTTATGTTATCAAAATCAGTGTTTACATAAACTGATCTTTTACTTTACTTTGATGTTGTAATATCATTTCACCAAATGTACTGTAAAAATATATAGTGATTTTTGATAAGGCCAGCTTAACCTGGTTATTGCAAATAGGGGGAGATTGTTAGGCACAAAAAGGCCTCAGTCAAACCTGTTCTGCATCTAAGGGGGAGATTCTTAATCAAACTTGTTGATGCACTTGAAAGGTATAATTTAAGGCCTGTTTATGCCTTAATAAAACCTGTAAAGTGATTTGCAATATCAGTTAAAGCTGTTCTATGTGTTGCATGTGTTGCAACAAAAGGCAGTTTGTCCAAGCTGTTCAGTCTGCTGAACAGGCAGGACATAAACTGTCTACGCTGCTATACACTGGTGAGCAGCTTGGGCAGTTTACAAGTGTTCTGTTCTTTGTGAACAGAACCTGTTCTTTGTGAACAAGTTAAAACACCTTATGGAATATGTTTCCAAGTCCTCCTGTAATGTTTTTGGCTACAAGATCAGTTTAGAAAGTCGAAGACAAAGTGGAAAACAGAACTGCTCAGCCTGCCCAAGCTGTTCTGTCACATGAAGACAAAAGGATATTTGAAAAAGGGTGACAGACCTTTTTCTTATATCAAAATAGGCCTTAACAAAGGAAGAAAGATGCAAAGTTGACATTCCTTATTTAGTTAAAGCTTATGCAACAGTAGACAAAGTGAAAAGACAAAAGTTCTGCAACATGAAGGCATGTCTGCTTTTCAGAATGTGCAGAAAAGTTATATTGTCTTTTCAACAAGACATTCCACCTTTTTCCTTTCGTCCAATGAAGAAGCTTCACTTAGATCATCTAAGTGAGTATAAAAGGAAACTTCCAAGGATTGAAAGATTAAGCAAAAAAGCTAAGTGTTGAGCCAAGAGTGTAAAAATCAAAACGTGCATTAAAGTGTGTGTTTTCATGCATGCAAGTCTGCTTGAATAAAACAGTGCTTTATGCTTAAGCTGTTCTTATTCAAGCTGTCCTTCTGTGTCTTGTAAACACAGTGAGTGATTCTTAGTGAGTGTATTCATTGTATCTAGTTTAAGTCTGTCTTAGACTAGATAACATACTATTGTATCTGTCATCTCAGCTTGAACATTTCCGCAGTCAAGCTTGTTTGTAATTAACAATTGTTGATAATACATACAAACATTGAGAAAATAGTGTGTAGTTTTTAAATTGTTGTATTCACCCCCCCCCCCCCTACAACTTAAGGCTATATACTTGGGAAACCTCTCTGGACCTACAGAGGAAAATTAACATTACAGCTCCGAATCGAGAAATCAAGTTTGCTGGAGATTTAAAAGAGTATCAAGCCATTATGGTCAAGCATCCTGCGGTCATGTACAAAGACAGAAATAAAAAGTTAAGAGCTATGAGGAGCGTTGAACTCAACAAATTTTCTGATGGTACGTTACAGAAAGTTTTGAATGGATTGAAGGGAAAGCTGGCATCTGACAGGACGAGAAAAAATAAGAAAGGAGCGTTATCTATGAATGATAGAAGATTGATGGTGGAGTTTATATCGAAGATTAAATGGAGACTTTCAGACCGGAAAAGCATCAGAAGATTTGAGCTAAAGCTGGGGTTATCTACTTGAAGACTTTGCTTATTCCATCAAAGGGGGAGATTGTTGGAATATAATTTGTTGATGTAATACAAAGTCTAGGGTGTGTTTTGTAATTAGTCCATAATTGTAAATAGTATATAAATAGGACTTTGACTTTGTAATAGAATTTAGATCTGACAGTTAGAAAATTGAATGCAAGGATTTCAGAGCTAGGGCTACAGTATACGAATCTTCTCATTCTCCTTTTGTAATCATTCTTCAATCAATATAATCATTTGGTTAGTATTAATTCTTTCTGTTCTTGATTGATTGTTGATATTGTTGTTTGATTGTTAGGAATCTATATTTCACAGAGACAATTGTCAAAGTTGTTCCCATTTCAAAGAAAGGAAAACAGTGGAAACTTTAGATAACCAGAGTGGGTGCTGAAGGTCCAGAACTGGAAGCATATGAACACACTGATGTTGCTCAAATGGGATACAGAGAATGGGTGGAAGTGGCAGTTGCCTTGAGCCAGTCTAAGTTTGAAACTGCTAAGACTATTAGGGCATATGTCAAAACATTAATGGAGAGAGTGAAGAATCTTGGCCTGATTACAGAAGAACAAATCAAGGGTACTTCAGTGGTTGAACCCAAGATAAAGGCCAGGAGAAGGAGAAAGGATAATGAGCTGGAAGAACTCCTGATAATGATTGATCAAGGTAATGTAGCTGTTGAAATTAAAGGAATAGATCACAGCCTGCCCAAGGGAGTGGAACATGAGGAAGACAAGATGATAGAGGAACCTGAGCTTGGGGTATTTATTGTAGATCCCCTATCAAAGAAAAAGTGTTTCCAGAGAGCATCAGATTTACACAAGGTTGGTCTTATGCAGCTCATTGCTTTTAGACTTGCCAACTCCTTTAAAAGTTCTGTAAGATGGAGAGCAGCTATCTGGGAACAGCTCAAAGGGTTCCATGAGAGAGGAGAGCTTCAACATCCCAACATCATGTTCCTATGAAATGAAATGGAGGAAACTGAAGAAACCAGGGAGCATTTCGAACAAATGTTCGAAGAAGATGAACCACCACAGCTTGGAGGTCGATCTGCTACTGAGTAGATGAAGAATGGAAGTTGTCCAGATGTTGGACAGGCTTGCCGTTACTTGCTCCCACCATCAACAGTCCAACATGTTGAATTTCTTTATGTACATATGTTGTACTCTATTACATTAGTTGTAATTTTTCTATTACATCAGTTGTAATCTACATTAGTACATTAGTTGTACTCTTGTAAGAACATATGTTGTTTTGTAATCAAAATCAGTATATATAAACTGATCCTTTACTTAAATGTTGTAATCTTATTTCAGCAAAGTATATTGTAAAAATATATAGTGATTATTGATAGAATCAGCTTAGACTGATTATTTCAAATAGGGGGAGATCGTTAGGCACAAAAAGGCCTCAGTCAAACCTGTTCTACATCTAAGGGGGAGATTTTTAATCAAACCTGTTTGATGCAATTGAAGGTATAATTTAAGGGCTGTTAATGCCTTATTGAAACCTGATAAGTGATTTGAAATATTAGTCAAAGCTGTTTACCCTGTTGCATTTGTTGCAATTAAGGCAGATTGTCCAAGCTGTTCTATTCTGTTGAACAGGCTGGACATAAATTGTCTACGTTGCTCTATCCTATTGAGCAGCTTGGACAAATACTAAGTGTTCTATTCTTTGTGAAGAGAATCTGTTCTTTGTGAACAGGCTAAACACTTTATGGAATATGTTTCCAAGTCCTCATGTATTTTTTTGGACTACAAAATCAGTTTACAAAGTCAAAGACAAAGTGGAAAACAGAAGCTGCAAAAGACTGCCTACGCTGTTCTGTTACATGAAGACAAAGTGTATATTTGAAATGGGCGACAGACCATTTCTTATATCAAAATGGCCTTAACAGAAGATGAAAGGTTCAAAGTTAACATTCCTCTTTTGGTTAAAGCCTTCAGCAACAAAGACAAAAAGGAAAAGACAAAGATTCTGCCATGTAGAGACAAGTCTGCTTTATCAGAAAGTGCAGAAAAGTTGTTTTGTCTTTTTGGAAAGACATCCCACTATCTCCTTGTCCAATGAGGAAGCTTCACTGAGATTATCAATGAGAGTATAAAAAGGAAGCTTCTAAGGAATGTGAGATAACCATAAAGTGAGAAATTCAGATCGTGCATAGAAGTGTGTTTTTCATGCATGCAAGTTTTCTTGAATAAAACAGTAACATGTGTCCAAGCTGTTCTTATTCAAGCTGTCCATCTGTGTCTTGTAAACAGTAAGTTCATCTTAGTTAGTGTATTCATTTTACCTAGTCAGAGTGTGTCTTAGATTAGTTAAACATTTGTTGTGTCTGTCATCTCAGCTTGAACCATTCCGCAGTTCAAGCTTGTTTTGTTGATAACATACACAAACATTAAGAAAAGTGTGTTGAGTTTTAATTTGCTGTATTCACCCCCCTCTACAGCTTAGAACAACATACTAGGAAAACCTTTTGGGACCTACAAATAATATTATTTATATCCGAATATATATAAAGAAAACCGATGCTAACAATATTTCTAGATTTTTCGAACATAATTTATTTGAAAAATCGACAATAACCAATTTTGTAAATAACTTAAACAAACAAATTTTAAAGTGAAACTAAAATATGATATGATGTTTTCATGTTTAAAATTTTCCGGATTGAAAAAAAAAAATATGCATAGTTTATGTAAATGGAATTCTTGAGTATTATATGTCCAAGTTTTTATGTTCATTTGATATATGTCTTTGCTATTATCAAGTTTCATGGTTTTCTTGAATTGTAATTTAGATAGTAATATATTTTGTCTGATAATATTGACCGATAGGAAAACACTTTCGTAGTTAACAAATATGACACATACAGAATGAAAACTGTAATCCAAATACAAGTACGATAGGGAATTTGGATGACCCTTCAAATTGTGCACCTCAACTTAATATAACCAATGCTTCTCGATCAAACGAAGCTTCGTCCAACACAACATCAAATGTTGGACATTTAAATGATATCACCAATGTTCGTGGTCCGTCTAAAAGTAGCCAAGTGAGAAGAGGTCGACCACGATCCTCGACAACAACACCTTCGATACCACGCGTCATATATTCTTCAAGAACCATGATGGGTATCAATGGAAATCTGGATTCTGTTACCCGAACAGTGGGTATAGAACCACATCATTCAACATTCAACGAAGCTTCATCTAACACAACATCAAATGTTGGAGCTTTGAATGATATCACCAATCTTTCTGGCCCGTCTCAAAGTAGCCAAGTGAGAAGAGGTCGACCACGATCATCGACAACAACTCCTCTGATACCACACGTCTTATATTCTTCAAGAACCAGCATGGATATCAATGGAAATCCGGTTTCTATTACCCGAACAGTGGGTATAGAACCACATCATTTAACATTAAACGAAGCATCGTCTAACCTAACATCAAATGTTGGAGTTTTGAATTATATCACCAATGTGCGTGGCTCCTCTCAAAGTACCCAAGTGAGAAGAGGTCGACCACGTGTGGTCGCACAACCTTCAAATGTTGTTGTGAGCTGTCCCGGTATAGTGTCCCCATTACCACGTCCAAGTACACGTAGAGCTCGATCAAATACTCCATCAAAAGATCGTAATGTGAGAGCACATGTGGGTGGAAGTTATGGATGTGTCACAAATCTTTCAAGCATGACCAATTATCAAGGGATTTCAACGCGTGAGTGTATCTTCCTATAATACTGTATGTGTATACATATACTACACGTCACACGTAATTAACATGTGAACTACAGGGATGAGTTCGAATGATGGTCATGCATCGACAGCATCTCTTCCAGTAGCACACCACATGTATTAATTCATCAAGAACCAACATGGATGTGGATGGTCCAGCTACTGTTACCGGATCAGTAGGCATATAACTCCCTTCAAATCCAAGTAGCTCGACTATTATTCATGTTAATACGATGAACACTTATCCTCCAGCCCATGACAGATATGTTGTGGACCAAATAGAGAACATTTCACATTCGAATTCATATCGAAATGCATGCCAACATCGTAAGATCGTTAAGTTCATATGCTTTCCATTTCTATCATCAAACATGATTTTATAATTTTTTCATGTTATGTACATGATACTGTTTCCATCTCTGGTCGGATGTTAGTGTACTTTGACTATGGGGTTGCCATAAAGACATGCGTGTATTATGAAGCAATATTTTGGTTTGGTGAGCGAATAGTGAAACATTCTTCCAAATCGAATCCAAAGTTTTCGAGGTGTTGCAGCGAAGGAAAGGTGCAGCTGCAATTTCTTACGGAGGTTCCTCCATTGTTACAAGAGTTGATGGATTATAACGGTGGGGAACGTTCAAAAGTCTTTAGAAAAATATAAAGCTTTTGAATGCAATGTTTTCTTTTACGTCTACTAGAAGAGCTATAAACAATGATATAAATGATGGCAGTGGACCATACGTGTTTGAATTGAACACAAGTATATACATTATGCAAGTTCGATGACAAGTACAATGGTTGAAAAAGAACGTCTTTCCTCAGTGTGTGTCATTTGTGACACCTGGAAATTTTCAGTTAAAGTGGAATCATTCAGACTGTCGGATATGATTCTAAAAGCTTGGCGACAAAAAAACGAAACAGTACGTTAATAACAAGCAAAATGAGATACTGAATTTATTTTTTGTGATTGATTTAACCGTTTTTATAGATTTTTAAAACTTATGCTATACTTACTTTCTGCAGAAAAGAAAAACAATTAATGCAAAGACAAAATCGCAGGTTACCATCCTTTGTACCTAATATGTAAGTTAACACAAGTGCTTAGAAAATTCAAACAATTAAGGATTATGTTTTAGTCTGATATATTATATTATACATTTTTTTACAGAGGTAATCCATGGTCTCGGTCTACAAGGAAAATAGATCTCGTATGTGTGGTTATATTTGAAAATACATTATTTCTAATTTTCAAAATGTTTTTTTATCATACAAAATGTTTGTTATGCAGTTTTATGAGAAAAGACGTGAAAGACAAATGTTATGAGTACATTTTTTTATTTTTATTTTTGTTAATGTTATGTTATAATGTTACAAATATCATTTTAAGTATAGTTGCTTGAGTTTCATATTAAATGCATTGCTTCAATATTTTTTTGACTTATATTTTGTGTGCTTTATTTCAGGCTACAAATAAGGTTAAACCACAATTGATATCATCAAAGTATAAACCATGGTTCAAGTCACATGAAAATATAATATTTGTAAGTATATTTTATTTTTTATTTTTTGCATATTAAATTGGTATTTTTGTATCTTTTTATATTCATTTAGTCATGTGTTATTTCAGTATGCGAGTGAAGAGGATGATGATACGAGTAAAAAATCAAAGCCTAAAGAGAAGATGATGACTTCAAGGAGCAACACATTATTCAAACGTCAGAAAAAACGTTGCATCGGTATACTTTTTTTTTACATTATAAGCTTCTCATTATTTTGTGTTGTTTATGTATTACAGTTTTAATATTAACACATGCCTTGGTTTATTCTTTCAGTATGTCATGAAGAACAATGAAGATCTCCATGTGTAATGAACCGATAATCAACAATACATGCACAATGTTTAAATAAATCTCTAGACAATGAGATGTGTTATTTCCGTTTAAAGTTGTTCAATTTCGTTATTAAGATTTGTTAATTTTTTTTATGATAGCTGCTTTTGTTTGTTAACATTTTTATTAGTCTAAATAAATCTTTATTATAAAATTATGTTAGACTATATTCGTAGTTATACTTTGAAACTACATGTTTGTGTATTATTTTATGGAAAAATGATGGGTTTTCATTTTATCATAAATTATTACTAATTTTTTACTTGTATACTTAATTCTGACAGAACAATCTTTTAACACATAATTAGTCTTTCGATCAACTCACATGTATTAAACTAGATATATGTATCGACCTCATAATTATGTGTAATAATTAAAATTGATGACTAAAATATAAGTAAATTTTTTTCCGTAAATAATGTATAGTTTTCTTAAATAAAATGCATTTTTATCATGTGACATTCATGATGCAAATAAATATTGTTTTTGTTCATAAAAAATATAGTTTTTATAAATAAAGTATAATTTTATCATGTGACAGTTTAATTAAAAAAATATATAGTTGAATAGCAGTCACCCGAGCAACGCACGGGTCAACAACTAGTGACTTTAATTGGTAGTTAGTTAGCTACTGTCAGAACTGGTAGTTAATTAGTTGTTGTTGTACAATTAACTAATACTGCACTTATTTTCTGTTTCAGACCACCTCAGAGGTCAATGAAGAAGCTACAAATGCAGTCGTTGTTTCTTCCGATGTTGAGTTACAAGTATTATTATTTACATTGCACTCATTGGCAATGAACCTATTGAACTCAATAATCCATAATATGCAAAGCAAAAAAATGAATATAAAGCTACATGCAATAAATCCACTTCACTTGAAATGTCAAATCAAAAGGAAACTCAAAGTCATGAAACGATTTTCATGGTATCTACTTAAATTACCTATATAGATATATACTTACGTATACAATATTGATTATGCATAGTGACTATATATATATATATATATATATATATATATATATATATATATATATATATATATATATATATATATATATATATATATATATATATATATTAGTACAACTAAATATATCCGTCTTTGAAACGATTTTAAAGCTTATTATAACTACTTAATTTTCAGATTTCAATGGGGTATAATTGTGATTCAAATAAACTCAAGATAATAACAATCAATCCTGAAACTATAAATTTGATAATATTCATCATCTATCTGTGTCATATATAAAAGTAATCAAGCTTATAGTAGGTCTTTGTGTGCATCTGTGCTCGATGGTGCAGATTAGTGAATCTAGACCAAGTTACTACCCAACATTTACGAAAACTGTAAAACTAGGGTTGCGCGCTTTTGGCAACGATGCTTTCTGATGTGTGTGCTTGTGCATTGAGACATGTTTTATATCATGATGCATCTTAAGTTCATGGAGTGACGGTGTTTAAAAGAGTAGATATGCGTGAATGTTTATTAGGGTACTTATTGCTAACTCATAATGTCTAATCTCACTTAGTTCATGGTAACAAGATTTAAGTACGTGCTCATTAGAGTGGGTGGATGACTAAGTTGGGGAGGAAGTCTTGTGTTCATGACCCCCGTGTAGTTCATCGTTAGAGTCAGTTAGCACTTAGGTCGAGAATCGTGGAAATTACCATATGAGACCCTTAGGTCGAGAATCTCCCATTTCTTTTTAAAATATATAAAATGATAACACGTAATTAATTTCTTTCTAGCATCTTACCTCCTTATTGGTTGACCATCAATTGTGGCTAAACACATGCAAATTTTTAGTGTTTTCTACATCTTAAATTGTTCATAAATACGTACAATATGTTCATTAGTTGCTTCATCTTAATCTGTTCATAACTACATAGACTTTGTTGAGGAAAATACATATAAATTTTTTTAGTGTTTTCTTCCTCTTAATTTGTTCAAAAGTACATAAAATTTGTCCATTAATTGTTTTGTAAGCTACAAATCAATACGGACATCATTTTTACGGACATAACTTAAGCTAAACTCAGTTCGTTTTATTTTGTACTAATCGTGTTTTAGACAGCCTCTGGGGTCAATGAAGAAGCTACAAATGTAGTCGTCATTTCTTCCGATGATGAGGTACAAGTATCATCATTTACATTTCACCAATTATCTACAATTAATACTATTACTTTGTTGCACTCAAAAAATTCAAAGATAAATCATAATATCCCGAGAAACATGATCTATAACTATCTATATATTATTATAGACTAGTGGATTGGGAAGGAAACCCCATATCCTGAGAAGCATGGGTCAGACACGATGCTGTAATCGTTGTGTCTTCGGATGATGAGGTACAAGTCATATTATTTACATTTAAAGTTGTATCAATTTTTCTACGCTTAATGTTAACTACTTGATTGTTTTATTTTATAGAATGTGGCAAATCAGGATGAAAAAACAGTAATTGTTTTGTCCTCGGATGATGAGGAAAACGACATGATAGACTCAGAAGAAAATATTGATGAGATATGGTCCACGGAGGAGATGTGGTCGGAGGTAGAAACAGAGCTGGATTATATGGTAACATTTACTTAAAAATATAACACTCTTTTGTTATGTGATAATGTAAAAGTCATGTTCTTTAAATTAAAATGTAGGGTTAATATTGAAAAAACCCTATAAACTTTTTTCATTTTCACTATTAAGTCCCTAAACTTTTTTTTCCGATTGTTTAAGTCCCAAAATTATGTTTGTATTGTTCAAAAGTATATATTTTTGACCGGCTACCGGATGATCTAACATCCGGCACTAAACCAGGTTAGCAACAATGACCTAATCTGTATTTAATAGTCAATTATAACCTAATCAGTGGTCATTAGAAATTAATCAAGTGATTAACAAGGTTTATTAGAAACTTCAACTCAATTAGAATCAAATTCATCGGTGCGATGAATCGGGAAATCAATTAATCCGATCGATTTACGATATGAGGGATTAATTCAACTAAGTACATAATTAAATTATGATTAGTGACACTAATCATACACTAATACAATTACTTAACATTAATTATGCAAGACTAAAACAATTCATTAAAACAATGCATCCAAAAGTATTTATGAAATTACAAGAAAAGGGAAATACAAGAATACATTTCTAAATATTTTTATACAAAAAAAAATGAAAATACATGTATAATACATGTATATGGCTGGTTATAGGCATGTGTTTTTAGGGGTTGACTTCTATTTTTTTAATATTACTTTAAACACAATCATTTTGTTTAAAAGTGCACACAACCTCCTACTTTCCATGTGTTTCATCATTTGAAAGACCAAACACTTTGCCTATAAATAAGACCTCATTTCTCACTTCTTTTCCACACTTCAAACAACAAAAACCTCTCCTTTTCTTCTCTAAAAACTGGATCTATACACACACACATTACAAACTTTTGCATTCAAGTGTTCTTCAAGAAATTCAAGAGTTTTTGGTGCAAGTCTTGCAAGGGTTTAAATTTCTACTCAAAATTTTTACTCTAAACACTTCAAAGTAAGTAAATACTAACTTATTTCATCTTACATTTAATTTTATATAAGTCTTGCATAATATATATAATCACCAACAACAACAAGTTTCATAAAAACTCAAGTTTATAAATTTCTAGTTTTTGTTTTTAAGTTGTTTCTCTAAATGTGTTTATGAATATATGAACACATCATAAAAGTGTTAATATTATGAAAACAAGTGATATATATGTGTTTTATAACTTTTATAACTTTCATACAAGTAGTCTTTGAATAAACAACAAGAATCATAAGTTATTTCAAGTTTATAAACTGCGGATTTTCGGCAGAAAATTTATATCGACTTTGAAAAATCATAACTAATTCATAACTTAACAAAATGAGTTGATTCTTGTCTCAAAAGTTAGATCTATTTCTTAACTATAGATCTGGAAGTTTTTATAATTTATTTTGGAGTTTAAGACCTCCAGAAATTATTTGGGAAACCGAAAGTTTGACAGCTCAAAAATGGCAAACATAACGTTTTTAACAAGCTTTTTCACCAACCTAAACATCTCGAAAAATGACCGTTCTTGATTCTAAAAATCCTTTGTATATATTAGTTTATTGTCCTAGAAAACCAAAACCTAAAACGTTTTGGAGCTTGGTCAAAAACAGCCTCAAAGTAGGCCGAAAAACCTCCGAAAAAAGCTGGAAAATTATATATATATATATATATATATATATATATATATATATATATATATATATATATATATATATATATATATATATATATATATATATATATATAACTTGACGTTTAAAGTGGGTTTTATTTATAAACTTGTAATGTTGGGTGATTTAAGACATAAAAATCTATAAATATACATATTATCATATATTAGAGATATTAAGTCCTTATAATCATTTAGGACTCGGTTAAACACATCCGGTTTCGTCACCCATCAAACAACGCAAACTTGCATTTTTGCGCGTATTTTGCCATCACAAGCTCGGTGAGTCTCCATAGCCCCTATTTTCACTATCTATTGGGATGGAAATACATGCACCATTTTCGTATGGACATCAAAACTGTTTATTTCTTATATGTATTACATGTTTGGATCCATCAGCCCTCAAATCATGTACCGTTAATTGCATTTATTTGCAAGCGCGAATATATTGTGGATAGATCTATTGGGAGTCGTGTCCCCCATTTGGGTTATTTCGGGTCGGCTAACAGCGAGTGCATATATATTCAACACACGGTATTACGAATGGGAATACCGCACAGGGCAAACTCATTTTAATTAAGCTTCGGTTGCATGATGGTTTATGTAATACATACACGGAATTTATGATTTTATAAATTCAACTCATCTGATAATGTCCATACAACTTGTCTTTTCGCGTAAACCTATGAGCTCACCAACAATTTGTTGACGTATTTTAGCATGTATTTTCAGGTGTTTGAGACATGCACATTTATCGAAAGTATTCCAAGGCTTCCGTTCATTTTGGAGTCGCATCGTTTTCAAACTCGGAGATTCATTTGCATTTTTCCTTATAAACTAAATTGTGTATCTACATCTTGGTATTTTAAGAACTACTTACGCTGTATTTTGGTTATGTAAAACAATATTTATATTTGAAGTTAAATCAATGTATTTTTGAAAAACGTTCGTATAGTGGTCGTTCGTTATGATTATGGTTACGCTTCCGCGACGTCACGCTTCGTTGCCAATCGGGGTACGGGGTGTGACAGATGAGTAGGTAAAACACAACTAATAAAACAAAATGTTTAGGGACTTAATCGCTAAAACATGTAAAGATAGTGAGTTTTTTGAATAAAACAAAAATAGTTAAGGGAGTTAAACAATCAGTAAAAAAGTTTAGGGACTTAATCACAAAACTAGGAAAAGTTTATGGGGTTTTTTTTATATTAACCCTAAAATGTATGTTAAAGTTATTCAAACTTAAAAAAACTTGCGATTTTAGATTCAATATTATTCTAAACTTTAACGAACTGGAATTCAAATCAGATCAGCCAAGACCTGCTTCAAGATGTTGAAGACATGTGGCTAGAAATAGATACTGAGTTAGCTACAATATTTTAAGATGAATCGGTAAAATATTATTTTAAACACTTGTAATATTTTAAATTGATTATAATATATAAATGGTTTCTTGGGTATTAATTAATATAATATGTTAGCATAAAGTTTATTAACTGCGGGAGAATTTGTCTATGAGACGTATAAAACGTCGAATGAGCAACCCAAGCCTCAATTTTAAGTCGCAATAGACCTTATCAACTCATTGATGAATCGGAGTCTAATGGTGATGTTGAGACTGACGGAGAGGAAGCTGATGATGAAGAGGAGACTGAAGAAGAGGAGACTGATGAAGAGGAGGCTGATGATGAAAAAGATACCGACGAAGAGGAGTAACATGGCAAATTCAATTTATATAATTTCATATATTTATCATCCTTTTAATTTCCATTTCCAGTTTTTACCTGTTTTAAATTGTTTAGAAACTGTTTATTTATCTATATGAAAACTAATTATGTTTTCATGTTTTTAACATTAAACCGCTATTATATGTTCTCATGTCTTTAACGTTCAATACATATATTAGGCAAGAGAGACGTAAAAAAATTATTGAAAAGGAAGTCGAGGATAACAAGAAGCATAAAGCATTCTATTATATGCTAATATTGCTGTCAAATGAGCTGTCTTTTCCGTTTTAAAGCTTCAAACACACATATTAAGGCTTAGATTAGACATAGTATGAAATGCTAAGTTCATCCGCGAGTTATCGAACATCTAACATACCGAAACTCAGCAATGCTGACTTACGGACAGCCCATCAACACTCTATTTTGTT
The DNA here is from genome assembly GCA_020465985.1 of Centrapalus pauciflorus. Lineage (NCBI taxonomy): Eukaryota > Viridiplantae > Streptophyta > Magnoliopsida > Asterales > Asteraceae > Centrapalus > Centrapalus pauciflorus. Next base: position 26,436 of record JAANYP010004615.1, on the reverse strand, counting down.
TCATTTAAGGGCTGTTAATTTATCTTAACTCATATAACACACACAAATGCATCATAATGACATAGGATGAAATGTTATATTATTTTGTGAGTTAAGGAATTGAATATTGATGAGTTGAGGGACTTGTGAGTTACTGAACTTTACACTTCCGAGACTCCCATCTTGATGAGTCTCGGTACACACACTCACTTTAAAGCTTTTAATAGCTCTTTGTCATACACGCACGTAACATGTTTATATCCTTAGAATATATCATGTATATTAAATAAAAGTACCTGACATATTTTAAAGCTGTAAATTCTTATTATAATTCGAGTTTTTATTTATATAAATTTATTTTTAAAATTGTCTTATTGCTTGCAGAATGGAGGTTTGATTTTGGACTTATTAATAGAAATCATCTTACATTAAAAAAAGAAAATTTTTAAAAAATAGATGTACGAGTTGTTTTATAAACTTAAATGACAAAAGAATGTTTATGTCGGTTAGGAATTTTAATTTATAATTATTAGGAGCATATAAATATAATTAAATTTAACCAAAAAACATAACTTCCTTTTTTTTTTTTTGAAAGACATACCCCTCTTAGGAGGTTCCTCCATTGTTACAAGAGTTGATGGATTATAACGGTGGGGAACGTTCAAAAATCTTCAGAAAAATATAAAGCTTTTGAATACAATATTTTCTTCAACGTTGTGACACCCTTGCCACAATAACCACTATTTACAATACACCCAGGATTCATCACCAAACACATGATTACATAATGATCTGAATACTTAAATTAAAGTGCGGAAGCATTAAAGTACATAAAAATAATACAAATTTGTCAAACACCCTACGACGCTACAAGGTTACATGTCTAAGTCTACATACTCAAAAGTATTACATCATCCCAAATTTATTACAACAATATTCCCATAGATCTGTTACCACGAATAACAACAGATATCTTCAATTACTTCAACAGATGACCTAGCTAGAAGGTCCCGCAACAGATTTCCCTTTTCCTGTAAAAATGCAAAAACTGAGGGGTAAGCGAATTGCTTAGTGAATACTAAATGATTTTACGCATTCTGCAAATCCTTATGATGCCCACCAGGGTAACACCGATAACACATACCGTATACTCCACACGTACTCAAAGTACGCAAACCCGAGCCGCAGCTCCTTCGAGTTGACAGTCGGCATAAGGAAAACCAACCATCTGAGGCAGACATTACATCGGGGATGACCTACTGTCCATCCTGACCACAGAGGTGTCAAACTCTTGGTCATATAGCACAGTAACATCAGAGTACAGATGTGACCCGCAGGTCCATCACTAGGATGCACAACAAATGAACGGACATGCAACAAGTGTGAATGTGCATCAACATATACGCAAGTTAGTAGCGTGCCAAACGAAAGTGAAACAACATGCCTCAGCAGGCAAAGCAAACAGAAAGCAGATGCAGACATGTTAAAATCAAAGGTACTCACAGTGGGTGCGTTATTAAACTTCAAGTTATTTTTATTTCTCCTCGGGCTTTCAACCAGATCACAAAGTACCCCACTGTGGGTTAAACAACAGCACAAGGGACCTGTTAAGTCAGTTGTATCAAAACATTGTGTCAATAACTATTTAAATCCATAAAACCAAATTTTATAAGTTTTGTAACCTTTAATCCACATTTCGGATCCATGTCCGAATTCGGACCCCTCCCGAATTCGGACCTCACAATAATCCTAATTCGGTCCCTATGCAAGTTCGAACCCTAGTCAAGTTCGGACCATACAAGTTCGAATTACATGTAAGTTCGGACCCAGGCTAAGTTCGAACCCTTATCCGAATTCGGTCCCCAACCGCATTCGGACCACGACCGAATTTTCAACACTTAAAACATATTTTGCTATTTTTGAATATCAACAGTTCGGACCCATCCGAATTCGGACCTGATCCGAGTTCATCTCGTATCCGATTTCGGACCATCCGAATTTCAAACTTGTGCATTTTTGTCAAATTCAAGATTCAATCCCATCTTTTTGTTACTAATTCAATACATGAAACAACTTATACCAACTAAAATACACGTATTTCAAACCATTTTAACACTAATATTAACACTTTTACATATCAAATCGAACCCTTCTTGACCATTTTTATACACCCGTCGCACCCACACACTAAAACTCACACTAAAATCCAAAAATCATACTTAAAGCTTGAATCAGAAGCTGAAATTCAGTATACAACATCTTATACACTAGATTTAAACGAATCTACAACTATATAACACATGCATTCATATTTGCAACTCCAAATCTAAGTTTCGGTTTTTATAAAAACCGAACCAAATGTTCTCAAATTCGAGATTTAAATGATTTCTTACCTCAAATTCTTTATTGCAGTGTTAATAAATCCTTCGGATGATCTTGATTCCAAATTTTTAGCCTTCAATTCCAACTTTTGATGATTCTTGAATTATTTTAGAGAGAGAGCCGAGAGAGAGTAGAGGGTTTAGTGAGAGAGAGTGTGTGTGAAATGGTGAAATGAAATGAAATAATGATTTTTCCCCCCTTTTATTCCAAATTTTCGGCTTTTGACACATCTAGTCCCTCCACTTATCCGGTTCCATTAATTACTGATTTTATAAAATAAATAATTCTATCTTTATTTTATTATCCTTAACAATTTAATAATTATATATTCACTTAATAACTTGAAAATTCTAAATTTCCAAATAATGCAACCAACTTTGTAATTAATCCAAATTCAGTACCAACTTTCAAAATCCAACTTAACTTACATAATTTAACAATTTAACTAATTAAACCTCAATTACAAGAATTAAAGTCTGAGGATGTTACAGCATGGGCTCCACCACGCTCAAACTTCGTCCTCGAAGTTACTCGGATCCAAAAAGTTGCGGATACTTCTTCATTATTTCAGACTTAGTCTCCTAGGTATGATTGGCTCCTTTATGGTGCTTCCAACGTACAAGCACCATCTCTATCTCTTTGCTCCTCAACTTCTTTACTTTAGTATCTAAAACACACTCCGGCTCTTCGACATACCGAAGCCTTTCATCAATCTGTAGCTCAGTGTGATCGGCTCAATCCTCATTTCCGGTGGTGAATGACTTTCTGAGATTCCCCACATGGAACACCGGATGTATGCCCGACATCTCTACAGGCAACTCCAAACGGTACGACTGATTTCCAACTTTTTCTATTATTCTGAATGGTCCGACGAATCTCGGAGCCAACTTTCCTCTTTTCACAAATCGTGTAACACCTCTCATAGGTGACACTTTCAGATATACCCAATCGTTTACCTCAAAGTTGATTGGCTTGTGCCTTCTATCGTGATAACTTTTCTGGTGATCCTGGGTCGCTTTCATATTCTGTCGCACCAACTGTATCTTCTCGTTTGTCTCCTGTAACAAATCCGGCCCAGCAATCGAGGTTTCTCCGGTTTCTCTCCAACATGTAGGAGTCCTACACCTTCTCCCATATAAAGCCTCAAACAGTGCCTTCTTTATTATCGTGTAGTAACTATTGTTATACGAAAACTCTATCAATGGCAGATGGTCGTCCCAATTGCCACCGAGATCCAATACACATGATCTCATCATATCTTCCAAAGTAAGGATGGTCCATTCACTCTGACCATCGGTTTGTGGACGGTAAGCCGTACTCATTGCTATTCTCGTTCCCAACCCTTCTTGCAAAGCCGACCAAAAGTTTGAAGTAAATCGGTTGACCCGATCCGATACAATGGACTTAGGTACTCCGTGTCTAGAAACAATCTCGTCCATATAAATCTGAGCCAACTTCTCCAATGAATAGCTTTCCCGAATCGGTATAAAGTGTTCCGACTTAGTCAATCTATCAACGATCACCCAAATTGCATCATGTTGACGCCTAGTTTTCGGTAACTTTGTGACAAAATCCATGGTGATGTGTTCCCACTTCCATTCCGGAATAGGAAGCGGTTGCAAACTACCATAAGGCTGCTGGTGTTCAGCTTTCACTAACCTACAAGTTCTACATCTTTCAACATACTGGCCTATATCCTTCTTCAATCCAGGCCACCAAAAGTCTGCTTTCAGCTCGTTGTACATCTTTGTGCTCCCGGGATGTACAGAAAACTTGGATTGATGTGCCTCTTCGATGATCACCTTTCTCATACCACCAAACTTCGGCACCCAGATCCTTCCGTATACACCTTTCAATCCCGACTCACTTGTCTCCATTATCTTCATTTGTACCCTTATATCCTCAGCATCAATGTTTTCTTCCTTCAAAGCTTCCTCCTGAGCAGCTTTTACATCATCAATGATCGTGGAAGTTAACATAGTAGACGTCATCATGTAGCAGAAGTCCTTAGCATAAGCTTTGCGACTCAAAGCATCGGCTACCACGTTAGCCTTTCCGGGATGATAAAGGATTTCACAATCATAATCCTTTATTAGTTCCATCGAACGTCTCTGCCTCATATTAAGCTCTTTTTGACTAAAAATGTACTTCAAACTCTTATGGTCCATGTAGAGTTGACACTTAGTTCCATAAAGGTAGTGCCTCCACAATTTCAAGGCAGAAGTAACAGTTGTCAACTCAAGATCATGAGTTGAATAATCCTTTTCGTGTTGCTTTAACTGTCTCGAGGCATATGCGATTACCTTTCCACGCTGCATCAGTACAGCGCCCAACCCCAATCTCGATGCGTCTGTGTATACTACAAAATCATCATTACCCTCTGGTAAGGCAAGTATCGGCGCTTCACTTAGCGTCTTCTTTAAGATCTCGGAAGCTTCTTGCTGCACAGTTTCCCAAACAAATGGTGCATTCTTCTTCGTTAATGCAGTCAAAGGAACTGCAATTTTTGAAAAATTCTTAATAAACCTCCTATAATAGCCCGCCAACCCAAGAAAACTTATAACTTCTGTAGCTGAACGAGGCGGCTCCCAATTCTTTATCGCTTCAACTTTAGCTGGATCTACAGAAATCCCAGTTCCCGAAATGACATGTCCTAGAAACTGTATCTGTTGCAGCCAAAACTCACATTTTGAGAATTTGGCATACAACTTTTCCTTCCTTAACAATTCCAACAATTCTGTTAGATGAACAACATGCTCCGCTTCAGTCTTGGAATACACCAAAATGTTTTCAATGAACACAATCACCGACTTATCTAGCATCGGTCTGCAAACTCTGTTCATTAGATCCATAAAAACAGTCGGGGCATTGGTTAACCCAAAAGGCATAACCAAGAACTCGTAATGCCCGTAACGTGTCCTGAAAGCTGTCTTAGGCACATCCTCCTCTCGAACTTTCAGCTGATGATATCCCGACCTCAAGTCAATCTTAGAAAACACACTTGCCCCGTGTAGCTTATCAAACAAATCATCTATCCTCGGCAGCGGATACTTGTTTTTAATAGTCAGCTTATTCAGCTCCCGGTAATCAATGCACATCCTCATGGTGCCATATTTCTTGTTCACAAACAGTACAGGGACTCCCCACGGAGATGAACTCGGTCGAATGAAGCTCTTATCCAACAACTCCTAAAGTTGTTTCATCATCCCTTGTATTTCGGTAGGAGCAAGGCGATACGGAGAACGAGCTACCGGTGCAGCTCCAGGGATCAGATCAATACGGAATTCAACTTGTCTCTCAGGCGGCACGCCGGACAAGTCTTCCGGAAACACATCCGGGAATTGTGATACGACAGGCACATCGGCCAAAGTCTTCATCTCAGCCATGGCATCAATAGCATATGCCAGGTAGGCGTCACACCCCTTTGCAACAAGATTTCGGGCTTTTGCAATGATCAACAAACACAGATCCCCACTTCTCCTATCCCCGTATATGCAGATCTCACGCCCCTTTGGTGTTGTTATCTTTATTATTCTCTTCTTACAGACTATATGGGCTTCATTTTCGATCAACCACTCCATTCTGACTATCACATCAAACTCACTGAATTCTATCGGGATCAAATCAAGATTGAAGACTACATCTTCAATCACTAACGTGCAGTTACGGTATACGTGATCTACTTTGACTAGAGTGTTACTAGCAGTTTCTATGTCAAGTATGGCAGATAACTTAGACAGTGGCATGACAAGTCGTTTTGCAAAAACAGTAGACACAAAACAACGGTTGGCACCAGAATCAAATAACACTCTTGCAGGCAAAGAGTTAACTATGAACATACCAATAACCACCTCCGGGTTTTCCCTAGCTTCCTCCGTCGTAATCTGAAATGCACGAGCCGGTGCCCTTTGTGGCTGGTTCCGGCGGTTGACAGAACCACCACTAGATCCCCCAGATGATCGAGTTGATGATGGAGCAGCAGCTCCTGGAGCGTTCTTTCTACAGTTTCTACTATAATGCCCCCATACTCCACATTTATGGCAGGCATCCGATATCCGTGGGCATTCATTCAGATAGTGGCCCAATTCTCCACAGCAAAAACATGCACACCCATTAGTACACTTGCCAAAGTGTTCCAAATGGCATTTATTACAGTACTGCGGCTCAGTGTTGATGGAGTACGCACGAGCACGACCAGAAGACCCAGATGATCGGCGATAAGTCTGTTGTGGTGAATACTGTGACGAACGAGAAGAACCACAGTATCCTCCTTCGCATTGACGTTTCGGTGGTGAAGGTTGCGTTGGGTTAGCTGAAACAGCAGCAGACCCCATTACATACCCAGACATACTCAGAATTTGTTCCACATTTCTGGCGGCTTCCAGCAGACTAGCAAATGTGGGGTAGCGCACGTTGCTCATCACCCTTGGGATTTCCAGATCAAGACCAGCCTCAAATCTGGTCACTTTTCTTTCTTCTGTATCGACCTGATGAGGCGCGAACAAACTTAGCGTCGTGAACTCTACCGCATACTGGGACACAGACTTAGTCCCCTGAATCAGTGTCATGAACTTAGCTTCTAGTCTTCGGCGCTCATCGGCCGGGCAGTATTGCTGAGTAAAGATTTCAGTGAACTCAGCCCATGACATAACAGATACTTTCTGCAAGGTTAAAGCATTCACCATTGAATTCCACCACATTACTGCGTCTTTGGTGAACATAGCAGTAGCGAACCGGACCATGTCCTTCTCAGCACAATCGCTGATTCGGAAGGTCCTTTCTGTGGCTGTTATCCATTCCAGAGCGGCAACAGCATCACCCAGTCCATTAAACTCGACTGCTCCATTTCCCTTAAAGTCCTTAAACCGACAACCTCTAGGCTTGTTAGATGACCCAGTGTTGTCATCTTGTTCGTCATTGTTTCCCTCTTTTTCCTTGTTCTTCCTTTTGTCTTCTCTTCTCTTAGCTTCGGCCTCATCTCGAGCCCGAAACTGGTCTTGAATCATCTTATTCTGCTCAGCCATCAAGGCTAACATCATTTCCCTTGTTTCTTCGGGTGTCATTCCTCCTCACATGTTCTGAAATATAAAACATATAACTTGTTTAGTGACATGTCATTAATGTAAAGACACCACCCAATTGTCCCTTATGATAGTCAATGTCCTATGATTACTAGATCGTAACCTATCTTAGTCCAGATCATTACTTAAAATCACTACATATCATCACTTAATGTTTGAGACCAAGACCTCACGGACACTTGAATCTCAAACTACTGCTTTGATACCATATCCTGTGACACCCTTGCCACAATAACCACTATTTACAATACACCCAGGATTAATCACCAAACACATGATTACATGATGATCTGAATACTTAAATTAAAGTGCGGAAGCATTGAAGTACATAAAAATAATACAAATTTGTCAAACACCCTACGGTGCTACAAGGTTACATGTCTAAGTCTACATACTCAAAAGTATTACATCATCCCATATTTATTACAACAATACTCCCATAGATCTGTTACCAAGAATAACAACAGATATCTTCAATTACTTCAACAGACGACCTAGCTAGAAAGTCCCGCAGCAGATTTCCCTTTTCTTGTAAAGATGCAACAACTGAGGGGTAAGCGAATTGCTTAGTGACTACCAAATGATTTTACACATTCTACAAATCCTTATGATACCCACCAGAGTAACACCGGTAACACATACCGTATACTCCACACGTACTCAAGGTACGCAAACCCGAGCCGCAGCTCCTTCGAGTTGACCCTCGGCATAAGGAAAACCAACCATCTGAGGCAGACATTACATCAGAGATGACCTACTGTCTATCCAGACCACAGAGGTGTCAAACTCTTGGTCTTATAGCACAATAACATCAGAGTACAGATGCGACCCGCAGGTCCATCATTAGGATGCACAACAAATGAACGGACATGCAACAAGTATGAATGTGCATCAACATATACGCAAGTTAGTATAGGGCCAAACTAAAGTAAAACAACATGCCTCAGCAGGCAAAGCAAACATAAAGCAGATGCAGACATGTTAAAATCAAAGGTACTCACAGTGGGTGCGTTATTAAACTTCAAGTTATTTTTATTTCTCCTCGGGCTTTCAACCGGATCACAAAGTACCCCACTGTGGGTTCAACAACACCACAAGGGACCTGTTAAGTCAGTTGTATCAAAACATTGTGTCAATAACTATTTAAATCCATAAAACCAAATTTTATAAGTTTTGTAACCTTTGATCCAGATTTCGGATCCATGTCCGAATTCGGACCCCACCCGAATTCGGACCTCATAATAATCCTAATTCGGTCCCTATGCAAGTTCGAACCCCAGTCAAGTTCGGACCATACAAGTTCGAATTACATTTAAGTTCGGACCCAGGCTAAGTTCGAACCCTTATCTGAATTCGGTCCCCAACCGAATTCGGACCACGATCGAATTTTCAACACTTAGAAAGTATTTTGCTATTTTTGAATATCAACAGTTCGGACCCATCCGAATTCGGACCTGATCCGAGTTCATCTCGGATCCGAATTCGAACCATCCGGATTTCAAACTTGTGTAGTTTTGTCAAATTTCAGATTTAATCCCATCATTTTTGGTACTAATTCAATACATGAAACAACTTATACCAACTAAAATACACGTATTTCCAACCATTTTAACACTAAATTAACACTTTTACATATCAAATCGAACCCTTCTTGACCATTTTTATACACCCGTCGCACCCACACACTAAAACACACACTAAAATCCAAAAATCATACTTAAAGCTTGAATCAGAAGCTGAAATTCAGTATACAACATCTTATACACTAGATTTAAACGAATCTACAACTATATAACACATGCATTCATATTTGCAACTCCAAATCTAAGTTTCGGTTTTTATAAAAACCGAACCAAATGTTCTCAAATTCGAGATTTAAATGATTTCTTACCTCAAATTCTTGATTGCAGTGTTAATAAATCCTTCGAATGATCTTGATTCCAAATTTTTAGCCTTCAATTCCAACTTTTGATGATTCTTGAATTATTTTAGAGAGAGAGCCGAGAGAGAGTAGAGGGTTTAGTGAGAGAGAGAGTGTGTGAAATGGTGAAATGAAATGAAATAATGATTTTTCCCCCCTTTTATTCTAAATTTTCTGCTTTTGACACATCTAGTCCCTCCACTTATCCGGTTCCATTAATTACTGATTTTATAAAATAAAGAATTCTATCTTTATTTTATTATCCTTAACAATTTAATAATTATATATTCACTTAATAACTTCGAAATTCTAAATTTTCAAATGATGCAACCAACTTTATAATTAATCCAAATTCAGTACCAACTTTCAAAATCCAACTTAACTTACATAATTTAACAATTTAACTGATAAAACCTCAATTACAAGAATTAAAATCTGAGGATGTTACACACGTCTGCTGGAGGAGCCATAAACAATGATATAAATGATGACAATGAACCATACATGTTTGAATTGAACGGACATATATAATCACCATCTGATTGGGAGTTTATTGCTGACATATCTGGATGGTCGTCCTAGGTTTGCACAGTTGTACATTTATGACACTGAGCATGAAATAGACAACCGTATCTATGCATTGAATCAAACCTCTTCAGGCATTGAAGGCAACATTCTTAGATTATTGGTTCAGGATTTGATATCGATGCTTAATGAAAAACATACGTTGGTTAAAGTTTATAGGATGATAAGAGAAAGGTTTTCTGATTCATCAATGCACCCTGTCACTCTTCGTCTACTCGGTACACGACATAAAGATGGACCACAATATAACTTACCAACTGCTTCTGAGGTTGATGCATTAGTTCCAGGAGATGGAAATCCCGCAGACTCTCGTGATGTACATATTGAAGAACGAGGTACTTATCATGTGAAGCGAATATCTGAGTTGAAATTACAATTTATGGCCTTGCAATATCCATTGCTTTTTCCATTCGGAGAGGATGGGTTTCAATTAAACATACCTCTAAATGTGCCGCAATCAACTAGGAGAAAGAACTTAAGCCTGAGAGAATAGTATTGCTTCCGGTTGCAATACAAGATCAATGAAATGGGTAGATTACATAGAGCTGGTCGATTGTTCCATACGTACATGGTTGATGCTTATGCAACCGTCCTTGATCATGATTTAGAGTGGTACAAATGAAATCAACACACGATTCGATCAGAATTATACCAAGGACTGCATGATCACGTGGCCAATGGGGAGACAAATGGTGAAGCTACCGGTCGAAGGGCTATACTACCATCGTCATTTACAGGTGGACCAGACATATGATACAACAATATCAAGATGCAATGGCTATATGTCATTGGGCTGGACCTCTAGATATTTTTGTAACGATGACGTGCAACCCACGATGGCCTGAGATTGAACGCCACGTTGAAAACAACGTACGCGGTCAACCTGCGCATGATAGACCAGACATCATAGCATGCGTTTTTAAGATTAAGCTTGATGAGCTTATGGAGGACATGAAAAAAGGTCATCATTTTGGTAGAGTGAAAGGTGGTTCGTATTTTGTAATGTACATTATTTTATTTATTACTCACATGTCATTCCTTCTGACATGCATTTAGTTTTTAATCTGTAAACAGTGATCATTAACAATTAATCAAGGTGATTAACAAAGTTCATAAGGAAATTCAAGTCAAATAGAAACAGTTTCATCGGTGCGATGAATCAGCAAATTAATTAATGCGATCGATTTGCGATATGATGGATTAATTCAACCAAGTACATAATTAAATTAAGATTAGTAACACTAATCATGCATTAACAAACTTACTTAACATTAATTATGCAAGACTAAATCAATTCATTAAACAAATGCATTATACGTTAAATTTTAATGTAACTATCTTGTAAGTTTTCATTTTGTTTGAAACTTAAGTTAGTATTTTTCATACTCATATACACTTTATTCATAACCGACTTAATTAATGCTATCAATTTTTAATGAATTATGAAAGTAGCAACACATTACAAAAACGTGGATTGCCTCATTGTCATGCTATCCTGTTTTTGCATGAACATGACAAGATTTCTTCACCTGATGTGATCGATCACATCATCTCTGCGGAGTTACCGTCTGAAGCGGATCACCGATTCCATTTGAAGCTGTTCGTAGTCATATGATGCATGGACTGTTGGGAATAAATAATAGAGATAAAACAATTATATTGTATATAATTGTAAATACTCAATAGATTAGGGGTTATATGTGTAAATACACAATACTTGTGTATTGTGTATAAATAGAAATGTATGCTACGCATGCTGCTAAGAATCGAAGATTACACACACACATATGGATCTGATTTAGAGAGAATAGGAGAAGTGCTTTGCAAGAAAGCCAAGAACATCAATGTAATATTTTCTCTCTTAATCATTCAATAGATTGTGTTTGATTAATAATTGTTCATATGAATTGTGTTGTATATGTTTGAATTGCATGAAATATGAATTCACAATTGGTATCAGAGCCTAATATGGCTGAATTTGAGTGAATTTTGAATCTGAAATCGTTTTTTTTTAGAACACTGTTATATTCATTTTTTTGAAAATCTGAAAATCAATTGAGGATTTTGATTCTGTGGATGAAATGATCTGAATTTTGGATCGAAGGTGTGAAATTTAAAGGCAAATCTGATGACATAAACATCAAATATTATCTCAAAACACACAGAATTTAATTGAGAAATTTCAGATTTTTTGAAAAAGTGTGTGTTCTTGAGGTTTTTGGTCAATTTTTGGTTTTTAATCGAGAATTAGCCAAAGTGATTTCACAAAAGTTGTTTCTGCTATTAAAACGAACCCTCGAAATCAATTTGAGGTCAAATCATGGATTTTTGTTGAAAAAGTTCGAATCTGATCTTGTTTTTGTTGAAAAATGATAAAACTCGGGCATAACTATATTCATAGTGTCATTCGAGTTTTATAAAGAAGGCATTCGAGTTTTATTAAGAAGGCATTCGAGTTTTATAAAGAAGGCATTCGAGTTTTATGAAAGCTTTATTCGAGTTTGATGAATGCTTCATTCGAGTTTGCTGAATGCTTCATTCGAGTTTGATATATGCTTATTTCGAGTTTGATAATACATTAATCGAGTTTCATGCCTTATGATTCGAGTTTTAAGCCTTAATCATTCGAGTTTCATGTTTAATTGATCGAGTTTCAAGCTTAATTGATCGAGTTTAATACCTTCTTCATTCGAGTTTCATTCTTGTTCATTCGAGTTTCATACTCAATCATTCGAGTTTTATACTTATTCATTCGAGTTTGGTGATTCTTCATTCGAGTTTGAGTCTTCATCAATCGAGTTTGATTCTTATACATTCGAGTTTCATCCAATATCATTCGAGTTTTGAGTATTTGACCTTTGCTGCTTAAATTGACCATAACTTTTGACTGGAACATCGTTAGAAGGCCTACCATACGCCAAATCGAAGCTTGAAAAGAGATCTACATTTCTAGAACAGGCACAGCCGGTTCAGTAAATTTTCGAGGCCCAATTCCACTCCAGAAAAAAGTTACGGGCAATTTTATACAGAAAAGCTGAAATTTTAACGTCAAAAAGTCATTTCAGAGCTGATTTTTCACAAGTAATCTTTAACTGAAATAGTTTTTCAAAGTTTTATCAGAATTCACTCAGTTTTTCCATAAAAGATCTTGGAAGATTCAATTTCTAGCAATTCATAATGGAATTTGAACAATTGTCAAAGTCTGAGCTGATTTTCAAACTTACTGAATCTGAAAAGATTCGTAAGAACAATTACGACATTCTCATTCAGTTAAATACTGATAAACATTTGGCGTTACGTGACGTACAAATATTGAATGAAGAAATTCAAAGCTTAAAAGAAAAACAAAACTCTGAGAGTTGTGCTCATCAATTGAAAATATCTGAATTACTTAAAGAACTTGATGAACTGAAACAAGAAAATTTTCAGAATGCAACTCAACTGAAATATCTTTTGCCTGAAAGATCTGATCTTTACAAGAAAGTTCAGGATCTTGAAGATACACTTTGTAAGACAAAACCAACTGATCAGAATTGTATTTTAAACAAAAATGAAGAAATTTTTGCTCTTCAACAAGAGTTGTCTTTAACTAAAGATTTGATTGAGAAGGAAAGACATGAGTTCTTACTTAAAGAACAAGATTTTAAATCAAAATCTGAATTGTTTGAAGATGAAAGACAAATGTTCTTAATCAAAGAACAATCTTTTAAATCTGATTACCAATCATTTGATCATGACAGAAATTCAAATTTAGTCATTATCAAAAGTTTGGAAGATCAGATACTTCATCTTACAAAACAATTACATGTGTTTACTTCGTCAACTGAGTCAAAGGTTAAGACCCCTTCTTCAGTGTGTTTAAAATCCAATGTTGATCACTCTGGTTTGTCTTCTGAAAGTGAAGTGAATCTAACTAACTCTGCTAAGTTTGATTCTTCTTCAGATCTTAAACTTAAGTATCTGTTAAAGATACACAGCGGCAAAGATAAAATTGTTGAACAACTTCCGGTCAAGATTTACACCGGTGAATCTTCGAAGTCAAATTTTCTTAAAGTTTCTGAAAATATTGGTCATTCTAATCAGAAAACATTTTCACAGAAAAATACCAAGTATTATCAGAAACAGGCAAGAACCGGACAGTTTTTCAAAAAGAAGAGTTCGCAAAAGTCTGATCATTCAAATTCAAGTTTCTTTAGCAATTCAGATATTCAATTTTTCTCATACTCAAAGAAATTTGTTTTCTGCTTTTGGAAAAGAAGCTGATAGTTATAACTTGCAATGGGTACCTAAACCCAAGTACAAGTGGGTACCAAAACCCGTTTTGAAATGGGTACCCAAGAGCGCTAACAAGTCTGGATCCAAATTTGTTTGGATACCAAAGACATCTTAAATTTTGCAGGTTATAGGTTTCTTATCATTCCAGATAAGGACCCGTTCTTCATTTGAAAAGGCTCTTGATTACTTCAGGTCAAGACCCGTGCTTCAACTCAAAAGTGGTTTCTAGTTAAATTCAGACTAGAACCCGGACTTCAATGAACCAGAGACAATGGTTTTCAGTTACTTCAGACTGAAACCCAAGCTTCTGCGACAAATGGCTTCTAATCACTTCAGATTAGAACCCGATTCTGAAAGACGAATCTTTCTGGAATTCCTGCCCTGCATTCAACTCTGATGCTGAATTGACAAATAGGGAGTTTTATTTTTATAATTTTTTGCTCTTGGTTTCATTTCTATGAGTTGACTAACTGTGTGTGTTTATTTCCAGGGGGAGTTTCAGACGCACTTTGACGATGACATTTTTCAAAACTATGTGTGATTTTTCACGAAAATATTTGACACACACATAAAAAGAGTTTTTGAACTGAAAAGAAATTTTTTTTTTGAATCTCTGAATCTATCATTGAGATTAATTGATCTAATCTCTTTGATTTTCATAATCTCATTTCTTCTGAGATTCTTTTTGTTAGAACTCTTCCAATTTATACTGGATTCTCCTGTTATCTCCCATGTGCTAATTCTTTCAAGAAAATCTTATTCTTTTCATATCATATATCAAATTTTCCATTTCATTCTGATATCTCCCAAAATTATCTGCATATCATCTCCAATACCATATAAGTTGGATTTCATCATATCTCATGACCTTTCAAAGCTGAAAATTTTTCTGCTGACTCTGATTATGCACCAATCTGAGTGATAGGCATAAATATCGCTTCTATGGTCTAACCAGAACCGGAAGACCTACCCAAGAAGCAAACCATCTATAGATTGTGCGGGTGAGGGTTCTTTAGGTTTATTAGTTGAGAAGTGTCAGTTATCACGGGGTACTGACAGGGTCGAGCAGAGATAAAATGTAAATGAGAGGGATATTGATATTGAAAGGAGATGGTGGTGCATCAGATCATGCTTTTGCTATAAAGCTGACTGAATTCATTTCTTAAAAGTGAGCCGGAGGGAGCTTAGTTGAAAAATGCTGAGAGCTGAGTGTTGAGAAAGGATTTGAAGAAAATAAAATCTTACCTACACTGTGTCTGCTGGGTAATCCACATAATCTATCAAGCCCTAGGCGACTTGATATTGAAAAAGACGTCATGGACCCAGTGACGCAAGCACTTAACCCCAACAACTACTCAGTTATCTCTCAAAAGATTTCTGTTTCAATAATTATGGAGATATAACACATTTCTATCGATATATCATTTGGATATTATTGATATTGAAAGAAGGAAGACATTTGCTCCGGTCTCCCACTTCATTTGATGCACATTGTGTCTAGAGCTGATTATATACTCTTTTAGGACACATCGAGTCTGACAGTCTGCGTGACTATAAACTGCTAGTCCAAAGTGACTAAGCCGGAACAAATATGAGTGATTCTTTCATGATAAAGGATTTCACGATGACTATTTGGAAATCCTACCAGTGTTACTATCATGCCAGCGCTGAACATAGGTCACATAGATTTTGTCTATTGTGTAAACAGGAATCCTATGTGGACCTGGACTCATTTTCTCACAAAATGAATGTGTTTCATTTTCCCCAAAGTTGAAAAGCTTTGTTTTTATTCTGAAAAGTTAAAGTATCAATTCGAGGGGGAGTGAAATTTTTGAGGAAGAGTGAGTTAGGTTGGTTTTGTATAGGGGGAGAGGATATCAGTTTGAGAGGGAGAAAGTCAATTTGAAATATTTTGAAATTGTAATTGTTGTTGTATTTCTGCTACTGTAAACTTCAATGAATTAATGTCTCTGAAGATTTTGCATGATTTTCATAATTCTTATGATCATCATGAGGGGGAGAAAAACTAAAGTTCAGAGACAACAGTTGAGTAGATTGAAGTCAACTGAAGACAATTGCTACATCACATCAAATGAATTGATCAAGGGAGAGAACTAAAAAGCTATTCATGATTCAAGGGGGAGTGTACTTACAAGAAAATACAAGAAAAGAGAAGTTCAGAGAAGAAGATATGTGAAGATCAGAGAGAGTCAAATAAAGAAAAGAAGAAGATTCAGAGATCAGAGAATAGAAGAATATTCACGAAAAAATTCCCTGAAATGATCTTTTTTAAAAAAAAATTGATTTCATCTCTAAGGGGGAGATTGTTAGGGACAATATTTGTAGAGCTGAAATGAATATTACTTTAATAATTGTGTTCATCTCTAAGGGGGAGAATGTTGGGAATAAATAATAGAGATGAAACAATTATATTGTATATAATTGTAAATACTCAATAGATTAGGGGTTATATGTGTAAATACACAATACTTGTGTATTGTGTATAAATAGAAATGTATGCTACGCATGCTGCTAAGAATCGAAGATTACACACACACATATGGATCTGATTTAGAGAGAATAGGAGAAGTGCTTTGCAAGAAAGCCAAGAACATCAATGTAATATTTTCTCTCTTAATCATTCAATAGATTGTGTTTGATTAATAATTGTTCATATGAATTGTGTTGTATATGTTTGAATTGCATGAAATATGAATTCACATGGACCATGCGGAATTCTTAATCCTTCAAACCCTTGTATGAAAAACAATCGATGTGATAAAGGTTACCCAAAAGAGTTTTGTGAGGACACAATCATTAAGCGTGATGGGTGGCCCCGTTATAAGCGGCCAAACAATGGAAGAAATGCACGTGTTGGAAGACGAGATATAATGCTTGATAATCGTTGGGTTGTTCCTCATAATGTCGATTGGGTTGGCAAATACAGGTGTCATATAAATGTTGAATGGTGCAACCAAGGTTCTCTGGTGAAATATCTCTTTAACTATCTTAACAAAGGTCATGATCTTGCAACCATTGTCATTGAAGGTCCAAACAACAGAACAGCTTTCTGTTCAATAATAAAACAGGAGAACAATATTGAACAATACCTCAGTTGTTGTTACATTTCTGCTTCGGAAGCATGTTGGAAACTACTTGGATTGGAAATGCATTATCGTTCACTCGCTGTGGAAAGACTTTCTTTTCACGAAGAAGGCTATAATAGATTATATTTTGAAGATAATGCCGACCTGACAACTGTTGCTGATGGTATTACATCTGCGATGATTAAGCTCATAGAGTGGATGACAACAAATCGAAATTATCCAGAAGGGCGGTGTCTTACATATGCTGAGTTTCCTACCATGTTTACATGGCATGAAAATGAAAAAGCATGGAAACCCCATAAATCGGGGATGAGGATTGGTCGAATTTATTATGTGCCTCCGTCAATGGGAGAGAAATACCATCTTCGGTTGTTACTTAATGTTGTACGAGGTTCTATGAGCTCTTAGGACATACGTACAGTTAATGGTGTCGAATATCCAACATACAATTCTGCATGCAAGGCATTAGGTTTGCTAGGTGATGATGTTGAATGGATCAAATCAATAAAAGAAGCATCTCAATGGAAACTAGGCAACCAGCTGCGAGAGTTGTTTGTAACCATATTTTTGTTTTGTACAGTTGCCGACCATGCACGATTATTTAACGACAGTCTTACTTATCTGTTGAAAGATGTTGTTCACAACCAACGTCGACTGTTACAAAATGACGATATAATGTTTACGGATAGAGAGATTGAAAATTACACGCTAATAGAATTAGAGAAAATTTTAAACAGTAACGGCATATCATTGGCTGATTTTCCAGACTTACCTCAGATTGATTATGACTTGATGAATACTAGGATGAACCGATTAATTGTTGATGATAGAACACACAATTGTCTCGAAGAAAGGTCTCGATTTACCATTTCGCATGGAGGATTAAACCCACAAAAAAGGGAGGTGTATGATAATATCATGCAAGCAGTGGATGCAAGAAATGATGGCCCTTTTTTGTATACGGAAGTGGAGGTACAGGAAAAACTTACTTATGGAAAATGATAATTTCTTGCATACGTTCTCTTGGTAGATTGTATTGTTCGTTGCTTCATCGGGTATTGTACCGTTGTTATTACCTGGTGGTCGAACATCACATTCGATGTTTCGTATCCCTATAGAAATTGACCACAAATCGTGTTGCGGAATTGATGTCACTTCAGATCTTGTAGATTTGATCAAAGAGACAGATCTAATAATTTGGGACGAGGCACCTTTACAACATCGACATACTTTTGAATCTGTTGATCGTACATTTAGATATATTTATAGGCAGAATATGCCTGGTGCAAAAAACGTGTGTTTGGTGGAAAGGTTGTTGTGCTTGGAGGCGACTTGAAACAAATTCTACTGGTGATTCCAAATGCCCGAAGGAGTGAGGTGGTTTCTTCTGCAATAAACAAATCAAGGACATTAATGAATGAATGCAGAGTGTTTATTTTGTCAACGAATATGCGACTTCGTGGTCCCTCTATTGATGTTGAGGACTTGAACGAGAGTATGCGTTTTAATAAGTGGTTATTGGACATGAGAGATGGTAAGCTTCCTGCGATTGCACTTGATAATGAAGACGAGGCCACATGGATTACCATTCCTGATGAACTTTTGATACCTGTACAAGAGACCTCCATTGCGACTATTGTATCCTATACGAACCCAGATATTTTGAGTATAATGGATGACATTGACTACGTCAAGGAACGATGCATTCTGTGTCCAACAAACGATGAGGTTGTTAAGATTAATTCGCATGTTCTTGCTTCTATGTTAGGTGATACACACATATTGTTTAGCGCCGATGACATATGTCCAGCTATAGATAACTTGGAGGAAATGCAGTTCATGTATCCACTTGAATTTTTAAATATGTTGCATTTCTCCGGTGTCCCAAACCATAGACTTGAGTTGAAGCTCGGTGCCCCGGACATATTGTTACGTAATAGAAATCTACAAAGAGGTCTGTGTAACGAGACACGTTTAGTAATAACTTAAGTTAGTCGTTTGGTTCTTGAGGCTTTGATAATCACTGGTAGTCAGATAGGTGAAAAAGCATTTAATGGAAGGATTGACATGACTCCAACTGATACATCATGTCCGTTTCGATTTAAACAAAGACATTTTCCAGTGAAAGTATGCTTTGCCATGATAATTAACAAAATTCAGGGTCAAACATTTAATCATGTATGTGTGTATCTTGATCGATCGATCCTTACACATGGGCAACTTTATGTGGCTGCGTCGCGTGTTACCGCGCGTGCGGGTCTTCGGTTTTATATCGATAATGGAGGATTGTGTGCTAACAATCTTACACGAAATGTTGTATATAAAGAGGTCTTTGATAATTTGCCTAGAGGTAACATCGACACCATTTGTGTACTTACACCAGATAGAAACGCGTATAAAACACGCATATTTGCTTCAATTTACCTTTTTATAGCTGATGATACTTTTTATTTATCGTAGTCGACCTCGCTTCAATCATCTAATTCAGCCCTCCGTAAAATCAACATTGTTGATATGAGGTGTCTTCTCTTTTTTCGTATTATGTATATATATATATATATATATATATATATATATATATATATCTGTGTGTGTGTGTATTCTAGTCATTTGATGAAAAATGAAAACTTACTAACGTATGCAAATCCAGCGATATGCATATGAACATTTCGTTATGGGGAGAATTAGCCTTGAAATACAAAGAAGATGACATCCTGACTAAACATCTTGTTAGAAACATAATTATCGTCGTGACGTGTTGCAAAGTTCAGGAATTTAAAGGTTAATAGTCTTGGACGTTAAAACATACACACTCATGTTTGAAACATTCAATGTGTTCCTATAAGTATTTCGTTATTAATTTTTATAGGGAAACCACAACTTGTAACTACATCAGCATCACATTTTTTTCTTAGACCTTCTGATCATGGAGGTCGAATCATACACTCAAAGGTGATGTTATAATGTCATTTATATCCTCATAATTGGTGGTTTTAATGTTGTCTAACATACTTAGTGTTATGCTTCTGTGATATTTCAGGCCAATTGAGCCAATTATTTATTACTTCGAGCCATTCAATTTACAATGATTCAATGGTTAACAATTTAAGAATATCAAGTCTGGATGATATGTTTTCGCAATTGGCTGGAGGAGGTGTTGTCAAGGTGCTTATAACAAATAAAAGAATATATATTGTCGATATGCATTGCATCAACAATTGTATTGCTAGTTTTTATTGTGTTCACTAGGGGACAAGGTTCACAGTTGATGTAAATGTGTTTGATGTAGACTTGACCAACGATTGGAAGTATATACAATGTACAAGATGTTTTAAGAAAACGTTATTGCAAAACAATCGATACTGGTGTGAGACATGTCATAGACATGGAATAATCCACGTCAAACGTAAGTTATTTATAGAAGAATGTTGGACATATATATACTTATAGTACTTTATGTAATCTGTAGTTACGTACGTGCGTTGTTATAGGTATAAGTTGGTGTTAAACGTGAATGATGCTCTTGAAGAAATGAGTTGTGATTTTTTCAACACTGATGCTAGAAAGCTCGTAGGTCATACAGTTGATGAGTTGGTTACAATAAGCACCAACAAGGTTGGCATGCATAATATATTTTATAGTTATCACTGTACATTTATATCATTTCTTTGACTTAGGAACGTCTTTTATTTTATCAGGACGATGGTGATCCCGACTGGATGTATATGTATTTCGTTACTCATCTATGTGGTCGAAGGGTCATACTCAACATCAAAGTTGATGAATACAACTTACCACCTAGATGTGCACAAAGGTTTACCGTAGCCAAATACTATGGTGAGCATGATGAAGTGATGAACAGTGAACACACTTCAAATACAACACGAGTCTCAGTACCGTGTGATCGTGTTCAGCCAGTCGACATCGTTAATGAGATTGATGTTTCCAACTTAGAATCGAATGTTAGTGAGTATGAGGAGAGGCTTATGGATGAGGTGATGTGGGGTTCACCTTCTATTTTGGTGCCTACCATAGTTGATATAACTACAAATGAGAAAACTTCAATGGTTGTTGTTACTACAGATGATGACACTTCGACTGCCCAAATCAATGAGCATGATTCTTCTAATATCGTATAAATAGATTGTTAGGCACAAAAAGGCCTCAGTCAAACCTGTTCTACATCTGAGGGGGAGATTTTATAATCAAACCTGTTGATGCATTTGAAGGTTGAATTTAAGGCCTGTTATATGCCTTATTGAAACCTGAAAATGATTTGCAATATCAGTCTAAAGCTGTTCTATATGTTGCATGTGTTGCAACTAAGACAGTTTGTCCAAGCTGCTCTGTCTGCTGAACAGGCTGGACATAAACTGTCTACGCTGCTCTACACTGTTGAGCAGCTTGGGCAATTTAAAAGTGTTCTGTTCTTTGTGAACAGAACCTGTTCTTTGTGAACAGGCTAAACACTTTATGGAATATTGTTTCCAAGTCATCATGTATTGTTTTTGACTACAAGATCAGTTTACAAAGTCGAAGACAAAGTGGAAAACAGAACTGCTCAGCCTGCCCAAGCTGTTCTGTAACATGAAGACAAAAGGTTATTTGAAAAAGGGTGACAGACCTTTTTCTTATATCAAAATAGGCCTTTACAAGGAAGAAGACGCAAAGTTGACATTCCTAAATTAGTTAAAGGCAATGCAACAGTAGACAAAGTAAAAAGACAAAAGTTCTGCACATGTGAAGACAAGTCTGCTTTTCAGAAAAGTGCAAAAAAGGTTATGTTGTCTTTTCAACAAGACTTCTCCTTTTTCATTCCGTCCAATGAAGATGTTTCTCTTAGATCCTCTAAGTGAGTATAAAAGGAAGCTTCTAAGGTCAGAAAGAAGTGTGAAGAAAGCTAAGTGCTGAAACCCAAGAGTGAACGTGCAAGTGTGATTTTCATGCATGCAAACCTTCTGTGTAAACCAGCATCTGTGTGTATAAGCTGTTTTACATAAGCCGTTCCTTTAAGTCTTGTAAACACAGTGAGTGCTTCTTAGTGAGTGTATTCATTGTATACTAGTTTGAGTCTGTCTTAGACTAGTAAGCATACTGTTGTATCTGTCATCTCAGCTTGAACTATTCCGCATTCAAGCTTGTTTGTAATTAACAAATTGTTGATAATACATACAAACATTGAGAAAAGAGTGTCTAGTTTTTAAATTGCTGTATTCACCCCCCGCCCCTCTACAGCTTATAACTATATACTTTGGGAACCTCTCGGGACCTACAACTGGTATCAGAGCCAGGTTTGGAGTGTGTGTCATTCTAGATCTCTCATTCTCCCAAGTTTCCATGGACAACAGTGCTGCAAATTCTTCTTACTGTGACAATGGCTCTATGGGCAAACCTCCCAAATTTAATCATCAAAACTTCTCTGGTTGGAAGTGCAGAATGATGCTCTATTTAGAGAATCTGGATGTACAACTGCCAGAGATAGTGATGGAGGGTCCCTATGTGCCAACCTCTGTTACTACCATAACTCCAGCGGTTGAAGGAGCTGCTCCTGAAATCAGGACCTTTGAGAAAGCTAAAGCTCAATGGTCTGATGAAGACAAGAGATTGGTGGCTCTGGATGCAAAGGCCAAAAAAAACAACCTGGTCATTTCTCTCCCTGATGATGTGTTCAAGCAGGTTGAAAAAATGAAAACAGCAAAGGAGATGTGGGATACTTTGTGTACCGTCTATGATGGACCCAAAATCACACTGGACAACAGGATCAACAATCTTGTTAGACAGTATGAACTCTTCTTTGCTAAACCAAAGGAGACTCTCACTGAAACCTACACCAGGTTTACTGCTCTAGTGAATGATCTCAAAGCTGTTGGGATCACCAAGGACAGTCTTACACTGGTGAATAAATTTCTGGACATTTTACCT
Source organism: Centrapalus pauciflorus (assembly GCA_020465985.1). Lineage (NCBI taxonomy): Eukaryota > Viridiplantae > Streptophyta > Magnoliopsida > Asterales > Asteraceae > Centrapalus > Centrapalus pauciflorus. The sequence goes on along the minus strand of JAANYP010004615.1, from coordinate 3,184 downwards.
GAAGAGTGGAACTACTTTTCAACAATCCTAAGGAACTCAGGTACTATCAGAAGTATGGATCTGGTCAATCTGTATGGATCCTTACTGAATGATGAACAGTCAAGGAAACAAAAGAGAAATGCCTTGGAAATGTCCAGAAGAGGTGCAGCCTTTGTGGCTAATGTGAGACAGCCTGTAAATCAGGTGAGTGATGTGTTCATTCAACCTGATCAACAGGATGATGAAAAGGAGGAGGTGTCAGACGAAGAAGATGCTGAAGATCTTGCTGAACAAGATGATGAGCAAATGATAGCCATGCTTGTCAAAAGGTTCAACAAGAAAAGGTTTGGAAGAAACATGCTGCAAGGAGGTTCAAGTGCTGGCAAAAAGAAGGCATTTGACAAATCCAAAGCTGAGTGCTTCAAGTGTGGCAAAACTGGTCACATAGCTGCTGACTGTGTGTCAAAAGCTGTTGGTCAGTCATCCAAACCCAACAAGACTAACAAGGATGATGGCTATAGGGTTAAGTACCTTATGGCCATGGCTAAGCTGAGGAAATTGGAATGGCTAAGCGAGGGAAATTGGGAAAACTCAGTGTCTTCCAATCGCCAAAGGAACTTTATGCAGAGACATGTTGACTGGGAAGGAATCTGATTCATCATCTGATTGAAGGAGATAATCAATGTCTGATGGCCAACATGAGTCCATCAACAAGAGTTTCCAACAGAGTATGGCTGAAGCTGAGCCTTCAGCAGCTTAGAGAACTGGAATCCCTACTATGTTGTATAAGGTACATCAATTTTATGGCTTTACAGTTCTGAAGAAAAAAAGTTAAAATGTTTGAATATATGCTTGTTGTCCAAAGCTGCTGTTGAGAAGCATGATGCTTTACTATCTGAAATCTCTAAGCTTAAAGTTGATCTTAAAACTAAATCCAGTAAACTGGACAGTTTCCATAAGTTGGAAACTGAGCTTGATGAATTAAAACACATCAACTCTATTTTACTGGAAGAAAAGAGAGAATCAGATATAAAGCATGCCAAGCTTCAAAAGATAGTTGACTCTTGGTGCCAATCTGCACAAAAAGTTAGCCATTGTATAAGTCAACAGATTCCTGCACAAATCCAAGCCTATCTTGGAGGGGATCTTGACACAGCAGCTTCCATTGTTGAGATAAGTAATCTGAAAGAAGATTTATCCACTCTTGGCGAACTTCCAAATACATTCATTCAAAATGTGAATGGTAAACTAATCTCAACAAACAGGTTTGTCAGGCCTCAAAATACTGACAGCTTGTGTGAACTCAGCTCAAAAGCTGATGTTGGAGTTTGTTCTCCAAGTCAGCCTGCTAAGTGCTCTGCTAGCTCACATAAGCAAAAGAAAGAAAAACATGTTCAAACTGAAGCTGTGGATGCTAAACCTGTTGACAAAACAGGTTCTGAGTCCAAAGCTGATGGTAAAAAGCGTGTTAATCCTTTTGATGCTAAACACTTTGAAAACAAGTTTTCAAAAAGTAAGCAGCCTGTTTTCAACAAGGGTAAGTCTCATGTTGAAAACAAAACTGCTGTGATTTCAAATAAGTTTTCAAATCATAGTGGTAAATTGGTTTTAAATGAAAATAAGTTTTTCAAAACCAGACACAGTGAGTATGCTGATAGGCAGCATAAATCACAATCCAGTAGGGGCAAAGGCAAAGCCATTGCTCAAACTGAGACAACAGGGAATACGTTTCCCAAACATGTGGAAGCTCAAAAGCTAATCAAGCTTCCTGTCTTTGACATCTGTCCTCCCAAAAAGAGGAAAGAAGAGACAGTCAAAGCTGTGGCTATTGAACTCTCCACACAAGCTGTTGATTCAACAAAGAATGCTAAACCTGCTGAAAGAATCAACAAAAATAGCTCAGAATGTGTTTCTGAAGGATCTTCTTCCAAAAATACTAAAAAGAGAAAATGTTACAAATGTGGGAAGAAGACACATCTGGCCAAGGACTGTCCTGAATCTGAGGACATGAGGCCTGTTAACTCTGTTGTTTCTCTCACAGCTGTCACAGGCAGTGTTGGAAATGGCACAGTTACTGAGAATGGTATTCAAGCTGATACCATTCAGATAGGGAATATTAGTGTGGATATTTCAAATCCATCAACAAATGTTGATGAAGTAGGAGAACTCATCTCTGTGATGAGTTCCCCTAAAAATGACTAATAATTCTCTTATCACTCTACAGGAAAAACAACCTTCCCAGGTTTGGTACTTGGATAGTGGCTGCTCAGGGCACATGACAGGTTGTAAAGAATTGCTGAGTGAACTCAGACCTGAAAAAGGGCCAAAAGTCACCTTTGGTGACAATGTACAGGGATCCACTGAGGGATATGGAACTCTTAAAGCTGGTGCTGTAGTGTTCAAAAGAGTAGCCTATGTGGTTGGGCTAAAACATAACCTTGTTAGCATAAGCCAACTATGTATGCTGGCTTACAAGGGTTTTAAACTTTGATGAGCACCTGGGTTAACATATTGGATTCCCAAGGGCAAATTGTGATATGTGCTCAAACGAAAGAAGTGTAATATGTTGTGATATTGCATTCTGCTGGACCCCACAACTGAAACCTGTTTTCTCACAAGAACAAATGCTGATCTAAACTGGCTATGGCACAGAAGACTGTCACATCTGAACTTCAAGAACATCAACAAACTCTGTAAGAAAGAGTTGGTGACAGGTTTGCCTTCTATGACTTTTGCTAAGGATAGATTATGCACAACTTGTGAGAAAGGCAAGCAGAGGAAAACATCTTTTAAATCCAAACATAATTTCTCTATTGATACTCCACTCTTCTTAATCCACATGGACTTGTTTGGACCTGTAAATGTCCCAAGTCTAGGAGGAAGAAGATACACTCTAGTAATGGTTGATGAGTTTTCCAGGTACACATGGGTGATCTTTCTGAAGGGCAAAGGAGAGGCTGCTAGAGAAATTATTGGATTTGTGAAAAAGATGGAAAATGACTGAACTCTGCCCAGTAAAGCAGCTAGAAGTGATCATGGTACTGAATTCAGAACAGCACTCTTGAAGACTTCTGTGAAGAGGAAAGGTCTATCACTCAAAACTTTTTCAGCAGTAAGAAACTCCTCAACAAATCGAGTTGCTGAAAGGAGAAACCTAACTCTCCATTGAAGCTGCCCAGAACCAATAGCTGTTGATGATCAGTTT